>QCXZ01000137.1:1570519-2170519 GCA_025024175.1 Rhyzopertha dominica | reverse complement strand
GAGGGGACAGCGAGGTGGGGCCAATAGTCTACTGGATAAGTAGTTCAGAACAAAATGCTGATCGACGTCAACTTTGCTGGTAAAGAGATTCCTATATAATAATAAAATACTGCACTAATATGTGCACTATACTTATGTAAGATGTGATCTTACCGTCGTAAACCGACAATAAATCTGTTTTGAACCACCTGGATTCTATAGAGAAAAGAAGAATTTCTTCAAATTCCAAATATGTTTTCTGCAACAGATTTTTAACGTGAGTTGTAAATTTAAGCCTCTCATCAATGATTATAGCCAATATTTTGGCACATTCAGAATACTGCAAACAAAGTCCGCTATGTATAGCAAACAAAAGGAAGGGTCCCAAAACCGAACCCTGAGGCACATTAGAACATATACCTGCTGACAGCTAGAGCAGTTAGTTGTATATTTTGGAGCCTATCTTGAAAATAAGCCTCAAAAAACCTTACAGACCCATCTCCAAAGGCTTAACAATCCAGCTTGGCACAAAGCAATGAGTCAAGGGAGTAACCTCTAATAAAAGATCTGTCCCACTGATTATAAATTACATAAGATTTTAGATGATTACATGGAGATACATGCAATCAATAAAGATTAATAAATCGTACTAGAGATTACACTGATTTCGGAACCTAAAGAATGACCAGTAAATGTAAGAAAAAACATATAATTAGACTAATTGCAAGCTTAATAAAGGAAAGAACACTATACTGACGTTTCATTGAGGAAGCAGATTGAAGAACTTGTTGCAACTGGGCCTTCTGACTACGTATCCATTGCGATTTTTGATCTAATTACTGATTATAACACAGCCACAGAAAATAATAACTTGTTGATGCTATTTTAACGTATTTATTGGTCAAAGAAAATTTGACTAGCGGTTATGTAATTTATCCGGCCGTATATGGTAGTTAGTTCTGCTTTCTCTTTTGCGTAGACCATTTCGTTAAGGTATTCCCACAAAATCCATGTTTCAAATCGATTGTACAAATCATATATCACAGGGCGAGCCAGTATGTTAGGGAACACTGTTTTACTGGCATACAATGGTGTTATATTGCATTAAGGGGATTCTTCTTCGCCCTGTTTAGTCCACCTCTGAAGATAATTGAGACAATCAATCTGTCATTAGCCCATATGTGAGTGACGTGCCTGTTGAATACTCCAACGGTTGTAAAAGTATCTTCATCAGTTCATAAAGTACAACATACCTTGTACCAGACAACTCTTGTACTAGAAAAGGTTTATAAATTTATGCATTCCTCTTTAGAATCTGCAGACGGTATTCTTTGGGTAGCAAAAAGCACATATGCTGTATGGTGTATCTCTTGAAACTAAGTTTTCACTAATATATTTTGTTCCATTTCGGTTGCGATAAGAGGTATCTGTTTATTACTGCATTCTTTAATTTCACACTGCTGCTGTTTTGTTCGATATCCTCATTTAAGCAACAGAGGAATAACTAATAAGCCAAACTTCTTTTTTATATAAACATAAAATAAATTTGAGTTGCACTACATTTATTTAGTTGAGTAAGTAGACTAGGTGGATTTTAACAATCAATGACAGATTTCTGAATAGGTCCTACGCAAATTTTAACACAGAGATGACGTTTTTGATCATGTACTTTTTTACGAATGAAGCTACATTTCATAGTAATGTTTTTGTTTGAAAGCAAACTACAGTTATTTCAGTAATGAGGATCATCATTGGATAAGGTCCTTGGACCACTGACATAAGATAGTTATTGAATGTATTCGGGTGGTATCGTACATATACTAGGACCCTATTTTTTCGATGTAACTGTCCACGGAGTTTACAAACAAATGAATTGGAAAGGCACGTCCTATACCATGCCAGCTTGATCTGAGTTTCGTGTTAAACTCTGCATTCTTGTTCACTTAACTGCTACCATAGCTTCAAGCATGACTGTTATCAAGTTAAAAGTACCTAAAGTCAAAATACGTAATGACTACTCCTGATAATTGTGAAAACAATGACATTTCTGTGTAATGACAAAAAAAATCACCATCGATGATTCTCAAATACAAAATAGACAATTTAAAGAAATTTTGTTACCTCTTATTGTTTAACTTGAAAGGGCTTTTAATCGCTTGCGGTTTGTTGCCTCACTTAATTAAAAACATGTCACAATTAACTTGATATTAAGCTATGATTTTCACGTGATATGAGCTAACCGGATTATACCTCATACAAACATCTTAGAGTTTGTACTCCAGACTCTCTAAGCCGACTTTATCTCGTTACTCTAATTAAAATCTAGCTATTGTGTGATTTATTTTTAATTGAGATATTCCCAAAATATTCGCGATAATCCTATCTCGAGCTGTCTAATCTGTTTCCGTGCTTGATTAGCTGCTATTTTTGCGATCAGCAGAAGCCACGTGCTTTAGTGATTTTGAGTAATATAGAACGGAAGCGCAGAAGGAGTTTATAGGCGTTGACTTGGTTTAATTGGGTTAAGTCAACGGAACAAATTGAGAATTTGCATAATCGGCTTAGCTGTTGATACACTTCATTTCATTGGCTAATCATTATTTATAATGGTTGATTGGATTGTATTTAGTTAAATGAAAATAGGCATTGCAATGTTTATATGCTTGTTAAGTGTTGGCTGAAGTATTATTTGGAGATTCGTTGAGTCTATCATGAAATTTAAATAACTGCAATCCAACTAGCTAAAGTTTAATGCTTATAAGATTTAGGTTCATTTGATCTAACTCAAAAATGTAAAGAGTGACGTAATTACTACTCTGCTTCATTCATCTCGAAATAAATCTCTTTTTAAAACTATAAGTTACTTGTTGCGGTTTTAGCTCCTTTCCTTTCGAGTGATTATCAGAAATTGTGAAATTCAGTGTTCCTACAGTTAATTTAAGGATTACCTTTGGTTTCTGGGCCATAATTCGTAAATTTTGAAGATTCAGTCATCTGTAAAAACTATGCACTAGCAACCAGTAGCAAGCTTCGACCGTTCCACTTGTGCATTGCATTCGTTTAGCTGTTGTTTTATTCATGGGAGGCAATGCGACCCTGACTCGTCGACCTTTTATCGGACAAGTATTTGGCTCTTCGTACCGCACATACCAGTTCAATAAAATTATCGGCCTTGACCCACGACCTTGAACCTCACTCGGTTGTTCCCGAGACTTCGATTTGCGATAGCTCAGCCTGAAAATTTTATGCCAACGGGGAAGTTTCGGCATTTCAGGAACGTAAACGATGGCAACGCGAGATAATGTGTTTTTGAGAGAAAATTTTGTACTATCAAGTACTGGCAAAAAATATTATTATGATGTTCGGATAACACCTGTAATCCAAGAAATTGATTGACGCAAGTCCAAACAAAAATTACTACTATTTCTATAGCCTTTTTTCCTCAAATGCTTGTAACAATATTTCTCGCTGTGTAAAAATTTGGTTTTATCAAAGCCTAGAAGCACGGGTTCCTACTTTTGTTTTAGCTTGACCTATGCAACTCTTACCACAAGAACGAGTAATTTTGTAAACACCTTCACTTCATCTTTAGTAGAACATAAAAGTTTGAACTTATTGTACGAGGGAAAATCATTAATTACGGTCCCTGACATAAAAGACCCCGAATATGAAAATCGACATAGTCACCTTGAACTTCGATGCATTTGGTCCGACGATGTTCCAATGCTCTTATTCCTCCAGAAAATAATTCCTGCGGTTGGTCCTCTAACCAGTCGTTTACTGCTGTCATCACTTGATAATCATCGTCATATCTGGTCCCACGTAGATATTCTTTCAATTTCGGAAGTAAGAGGTAATCGCTGGGAGCTAGGTCTGGTGCATACGCAGTGTGCTCGTGCAATTCAAATCCCGTGTCGTGAATAGCATTCATTGCAATATGGCCTTTGTTTACAGCAGCGTTGTCCTGATGGAACGAATTGATCTTCCCTCGTATGTACTTTCAACAACTGAAATATATGCTTTTCCTACCAAGTTGCATGTCTTATCAACACATTTGTTACTTACGGCATTGTTTTCAGTGCATTACCATTCAAACGCTATAACAAATTGAAACATCTTCAATGTTTATAGGTATTCAACATCACTATGCCTTTTACACTTTTATTCTCACTCACTCTTTTCCATCATTTTCTTCTGCTCTGTTCTTTTCTCTTTTTTTCTTCTACTCGTTTCACTTCATTTCAACGTCTCTGTAAAACAGCTCTGAATTCACATAAGGAAGCTCAACTCATGACCACTTGTTGCCTAAAAAATGACAAGTTGTGCGAAAATTTATTTGTTAATAGCTTTAATATAAGGCAGCGATAAATTCATTATTATAAATATTATTAATTGGACCAGCGCTGGTATTTAAAATTGATCAAATATTCCTATCGCTAGCGCTGATTTAAGACGTAAAGAACGTTCGTCTGAAATTCATTTTTCAATATCCTTACAAGACTATTCTTTTGAGAAGGAGGGTGGTGAGATGTGGCATGTAAATATCTGTCTGTGTGTTAGTTGGTTTTCTGTAAACTTTGTGTCCTACCTATCAAGTTCTTACTCTGTAAATTTGGATATCCCAGAAAGATAAAGTACCATTGCTTTCTAATTCTAATTTTATATCCGAATTTTGGCTATTCAAATGGTTTGGAAACTTTCTTAACTCCTCTATACCGTGGAGTCAAATAGAAAAAGTATCATCTACATACCTATAGCAACATTTTTTTTTTATTTGGCTTAACTGTTAATCATTCCCTCTTCAAAGTTTTCGACAAACAAATTGGCCACTGTAGGACTTCAAGGTGCACTCATTGACTATAGGTCTTGAGGGCATATTAGTTTTATAGATTTTGGGCAAGCCGTACAACTTAGGTACATTGCAGTAACAGTTAAAAATGAAAGGTTCTTATAATATCATTAGTAATTTTGGCAATTTTGAGGTAAGATCTCGGAATAATTTTCGATACATTTCCTCATATAATAATTCGCTAACTTTAGTGTCATAATCTGTCTTGTCCAGGATTACTGTAGCTGGACGGACTTATCTAGAGCCTTCATATTATGGGCGCTGAAAGTATTCACCCTCATACATGAAGACAACGCGATTTCAGTTTTTTTCAGGAAAAACCGCCAGTTGCTTTGCAGCGACGAAATTGCACTGAAAGGGCAGCCTAGCGCCGCTGAAGACATAAAATCCAGTATTTACTGGCGATGAACGGCCCGCGAACAAAACGGAGGAATATCGGAACCGACAGCTGTCACTCGGCGGGTTGCCCGGTGTCTGCAACGGAACATCTTCTTCGCGGTGGTCCGTTAGGCTGACATCTCGCTCAGGTTGGCCAAGATTTATAGAACTTTCGATATTTATAGTTGTGTTCTTGGAAACGTGCGCCTTCACTTTTTTTGTTGACCAATCTGGATGAGGTTGATTATTGGTTTGCCTCCTGTCTGATGCCTATTTTTTGGCTTTTGCTGGACGTTGCGGTTTGTTTCTTCGGGTCTTTCTTTAAAAAAAAATGACGAAATTACTATTAGGGATTTCGGGATTTTGATTAGGACTTCATAAAAA
This sequence comes from Rhyzopertha dominica, assembly GCA_025024175.1. Classification (NCBI taxonomy): domain Eukaryota; kingdom Metazoa; phylum Arthropoda; class Insecta; order Coleoptera; family Bostrichidae; genus Rhyzopertha; species Rhyzopertha dominica. The sequence continues at coordinate 2,164,929 of QCXZ01000137.1, read as the reverse complement.
ATGCGAGGATTTTCAGGATTCTAGACACAGTCGATAAGTACGTAGTCATCTTGCCTTTACCTCACTCATCTGTATATGGAAGACTACAAATAATAATGATTTTTCCACAGTCATTTAAAAAATATCAACTCTTTTTTTCTCTTTTTGTGATTCTTTGGAGCCATCATTAGTCGTATAATTCTCTCAATTCTCTTATAATAAAAAAACGCTGTATATGTTTTTGGAACCCTTTGACATATGTGATGTCCCTTCTGCTCAGAAATTTATAAACTTGTCTACTTCTTTAAATATGTACCTTCGGAACCTTTTTTCTTCCAATAAAAATACTGCTGTCTTGAATTTCTTATGGCCTCATTCTACAAGGTGTTCGAAAATAAAAAAATTAAAACGATAGTATAAGCCATTTTCGAGAAAAATACTTTTTGCAATAAATTTATCAAACTTATCTTGATGTAAATACACTTTTGTTACCAAAGCATACTTTGCAAATCCTGGAAAAGAGATGTTTCCTTGTATAATGCCAAGCTGTAGAAAAAAAGAGCAGAGTATGGTTTGAATCTAATCGAAACAGTAAAAATTACAATATTCTATATAGTATTTCAGTAGCTAAGCTGTCATCTTCAGCAGAATAATAAGGTGACTTCTTAAAATCTGGACGAATTCACCGGAGGATTATCTCCTCACCAAAATTTCAGTGGAAGTGGAGTCAGAAAAACAAGACATAATTATTTATGCTAAAAAAAGCTTTACGCTTGAATGAATTGTTTACCTAACCAGTTCAAACAATGCGGATCTCGGAATTGGACCTAAATCAGAATTCATTAAGGCATCTTTATTACTTTGAATAAATATGCTCTCGAACGCGTTGATTTCCGTGTTGTTGGAAACCGATTTAGCAGTTTTAGGTTTTTTTGATGTTATAGGATGTGCTGTGTCTTCAATATATTGGACGGCACTTGACTGATCGAAACTCCTAAACCTGAAATGAGCAGTTGCTCTTTAAATCTAATTCCTATAGAGCGCCTAGTTAGATTACATTTATTATATTTTATTTCATAGATGCCTGACGTGTCTTCTTGATCCACCTTATCTTTTGGGTTTCCTAACAGATTTTTATAGTATTATTGGCGGTAAAAGCTAGTTTTAAATGAAATGGTTTTAGAATGTTATGCAATCCTTTCGTAAATCTAAAGTCAAAAGGAATTTTAATGAATTTATGTTCTAAGGTAGGTGGAAAAGACAATGTTGTGGCGTTTAAAACATATTTCTTATGTTTAATCTTTCTAAGCAAGTTATTTACTATTTCGCTGGAGTAACCATTATGAATAGCAACATTCTTAGTACCTATATTTAAGTTCGTTTTCAAAGTAAGATTTTGATAAAGGAAAATTTGCTAATCTGTTAACTAAGAAATCCAAGTTCGAAAGTTTATGCTGGTGAGAATGTTCGGATTCATTGAGAATAAACCTATTTGTATTTGTATCTTTCCTGTATACGTCAAATTCTATTTCGTAGTTATTTTTTCTTGATACATCCAGAAAAGGAAGACGTCCTTTTTTTCTTTTTCCATTGTAAAGTTAATGTTTGTGAAACGAGCATTTAAAGTTTCCAAAAAATTATCAATATTACATATTCTGGTGTCAAATATAGCAAAAACATCGTCCACGTAACGGAGAGAAATACCGGTTTTCGTTTTTAAGGTCGGTTTCAAAACGCCCCATAAATAAATTTGCTAGAAAGGGGGAAAGACTATTTCCCATGGCAGTCCCTTCGTGTTATTCGAAAAATTCTTGCTAATCTGGAAACAGTTCTGGGGCATGCATAAGGATGCCAATTTAATGTATTCTTGAATTTTGATTTGTTCAATATTATTACTAGTCAATAGTTCTTCCAAAAATTTATTAATTTGTTAAAAATTTATTGCGAAAACTTGGCATTTCTGTTGTTCAGTAGATATCAATTTACCATAAAATTTAACAATTGTTTTCTCTTAGGTATATATTGTCGGGACAAGTTAGACTTACTCTGTGTTTCTTAGTAATTTTTGGAAATGTCATTTACGAGTGACGAGCTGATTGGCATGATTTTCTTTCATGGAGAATGCAATCAAAATCCATCGTTAGCTTCCAGAATGTTCCTACGCTTTCCGAGTAGAAAACGTTCCTTGCTTTGGGATTCATTTATTTAATAAGCGAACAAATCGCTAATTAACCAAATGTTTACTTTTATATCTACTTATCTCTTCTTACGTTTGAGAATGTTTATTGTAAACAAAATTCTGTATTTAAGAACCAAATTTGTATATAAACAATGAGGTATTATTACAGATTATATTAATTGATAATTATAGGAAAAGTGAAGCATTCTCAAACATAAAGACAATCGTGTTAATACATTTCATTGGTTTCTTGTTTGGCAAGGTCATGCAAATGGTATTATTATAGCGTGCACAGTTACAGAACCAGTTCTTACCCCTTCATCGTGGGGTCATTTTCGAAGGGTCCATCCACACAATGCCACAATAAACAGCTTAGTCATAGTAGATTTCCAGGTGTGATATATTTAGCCAGAAATTAAAATGTTTTATTTAAACCAGTAATGTACGAAATGGCACTGCGTTGTCCTGTACGATGGAATAGATAACACTGCACAGATTCTACCGATATTCAAAGCAGCCAATCAATAATTAAAAACTAGTTTTGGAATGGAAATCGAAAATTTCTTAACGACGATCTTGCTGAAGTCGTATATACCCAGATGCTATTTCCATAAAATATAGAACGAATTGAAAATAAATTTATTATGCCTATCATCAATGAATAGCAAAGAGCTTTCATATAATCCAAAGCTTTGCTCATATTAATTGAACCCAATAAACTTTTGCTAAATTAAATTCTCATTGCACCGTATTGCTGGGCTGGCAGAATTTCAGATCAAGGCCTGCGATTTTTCTTCATCCGCCGACCCAATATCGAGAGGGGCGGACTTCTGACAAGTAGCCACGGGTTTAACATTACGGCCCCCTGTTTTGCGAGTCAAATTAGTTGATCTGAATTCCGCATACACCTTGCTTGTCAGTCAGTATGTGTGGAGGAGTAGAAAAATTGCAGACACGGCACATGCCGTGCTGGGAAACGTGAATTGGCAGAAACTCGACGAAATTTTATATCGCCTGACGTGGAGGCTGTGCACTTTCATGTTTCTGGAGATAGGCGGCCTCAGTGTTGCGGATAGGGTGATTGACAGCCCCCTTATCACGACCCCTTCACCGACTTAAAAAAATTTGTTCGCTTAATTTAAAAATAAGTCCAGGTTCAAATGTTGTGCCAACAATAGCTATGACATAAAAAGTGCGAGTTCCTAAAGTCACTTATGTTTTATAAAGCATATTCATAGCTATTATTTTTAAATCGATTTGATTATTTAGGATTAATTATTCCATATAATATCGATATTTTGTTTTGTATTAAAATGTACGTACTGTCTCCATGGATGAGGAAGCAGAACAGTTTTAAGCCACCTATTTGTATTGAAATTTAGCGACTTGGTCGACAAATTTTGGACACAGCAAGGAGCCAATGGCCGATAGTTTCTGAAAAAATTGAAATATGGAAATAAACAAAGATATTTACATAAGCAAATGGATTTGTCAATAAATAAATTAGGAAATCATATAAAAATTTGAACCCGAGTCAAATTCCTCTAATTCTTTAAAGCTGTCGACCTGTTTTGCCACATAAGGACATTGTCGAAATTAGCATGTTTACCTGTTATAACTCATTCTACAGATGGAATGCTGTCCAAGAACTGCTTGTGAATCAGGAATGGCCTAGTGGTTAAACGAGCATCGAAATCTCTCGTAACACTATACCCGATCAGAAGAACGCACTCTTAAACAACGTCACCGTCCGTTACCCCAAATTTATTATGCGCGCGGTCCATTTTTGTGTAGCAAAACTGTTACGTTTCTCTTCAGGTTCAACGTATTTTCAACTTGAGCTTATCGTCATTCAATACTACAATTTAAAAAGTCGCTTATCTAGTGTGTACGACACACACACATGACAGCATAAAAATAAGCGAAAATACTACAAACAGGCATTTGCAAAGTCAACAGATTTATCTCAGCGAGGTTGTTCCCCCTTGGTTTTGTTTTATGACCGCTACGTTTTACTCATTGCCTGGATTAAAAATTATACGCGAACTAGGACACTTCGCCAAAGCGTCTAGATTTCAGATGGGAAGCGTCTAACCGCTGGTACCGTTTGTTGTTGTCTGAATATTTAACTGGATGAGTTTAAATTTAGTTGTCATTGTTGTTTTTCCGTGTATCTTCAGTCGGTATCAGTCTACAGGTGATAGCCATCTATTAATTACTGCCACTTCAATTATCTAAAGCATGCTGATGTAATCTTGCACTTTGTATGATCAGCGTGGAATGCACTACAACCCTTGGGCGCTGGACTATATATAGCGAGGATATGGTTGAGCCCTGTAAATATCTGTGCAACAAGTTTTTTCCCTGCACTGAATGCCGGCATAGGCTGGCTGCATAGTTAGTTTACAAACTGCTTGAAAACAAATATGAGCTTATAGATGTGTGTATTTTGCAACTCAAGGGAAAGACTAAAAAATGCATAAATAATTGTGGAAGTATTTGGTAATGAAACATATAGTATCTTAGACTTATGTGTACCGAAATATTCGGTAAACCATAAAAGCAAATATCCTCCTTGTTTTAAAGGCAGTATAATCAAAGATATTCAAGAAAAATCAAGACAGTAAGCTATACTCAAATAGTCGTGATATCAGGGTTCTAGTTAACTGCAAACGCCTTAGAATAAAGATAAAAGCAGATATTTAAAACGGACATTAACAATATATAAGGAACATTGTAATCGATATATCTGTGAATCCAAATAAATTTTGGGCCTACGTTTACAGCAAGAATAGTTTAGGTAAACTTCTTTCATGCACGAATTATGAATATCATCAGGTGATGGGAGCACTGAAGTCGATCAAACTTAAGCCAACAACAGGCGCTGATCATATACCAGCCTTTTTTGCAAGGACTATTTTATATTTGCTTCAAATCGAGTTCTATTCCATCTATGTGGAAGTATTCAAAAGCTTTTCTTAAAAAAAAGATGATAGAAACGTTGGTAAAAAACCTCAGGCGAAATATTGTTAGAGATATATATTTACATAATGTGTGTAACTCTATATCAGTACACCAGCATGGCTTCTCAAAAGATCGTTTAACAGTTCGAACCTTTCACCTATTACGCAGCATATTACAGAAAACATTGATAACGATATACAAAATCACGCCATCTATACAGATACGACGGAGGTATTTGGTAGGCTAGATCATAGCATTTTGTTAGAGAAACTGGCTTCTTTCAGTGTCTCAGATAAAGTCATTCAGCTGTTTCTGTCATATCTGTGTTCTAGAACCGAGTATACGCCACTTTAGGTGTTCCGCAAGGATCAAACTTGGAGCCGTTGTTATTTGTCATGTTTATTAATGACATTGGTGGTTATATCGCATGAACCTTGAAATAAATCGATTATTTACTTCTTAGGGTAACGCGAAGATGTGTTGATTATTGAATCATTTAATCATAAATGGATAATTGCCGCAACTAGAATCGACAGTTTACTTGTATATATCCGTGTGAGCCTCGCATAAGCACAAGCATCGCAAACCCGGCGCTCTTCCCCGGCGATCCAGAACAGAGGCCCCATGGACGAGCCCTGGGGAGCACCCCGAGCGGCGAAACCTCCCATTTTCCGCGCGTTTCGCGCCCGGTCGCCGGACAAACCGAAAATTCGTCGAATCTAACAAACGAAGTCGAAAGTTCACCCGAATTTGGCTTTGCGCAACTGCCGCCGCTACCTGAGCAGATGGGGTGGGCATCAGTCGAATGCTTCCGAGCATCGGTGCTTAGGCGAGCGGCCGGTGCCGCGCGGCATTGCGTTATCAGCGCGCTGAGAGTAGAGGCGTCCGCGACGGATCGAGAGCAAAAAAAAAGAACTGCCAGTCGGCGATGAGGCGGCCGGAAAAGCGTACCGCGCGCTGTGTCCGACGGTGTTTTGTGGATATTTGTTCTGTGGTGATTTGACGTGCTGGTTTGTGCAAGTGCGACGGCGACGCCAGGCGTCGGTACCCGAGAGACGATTCTAGGATGTTGTTGGGTGATGCTCGCCGCGGCACCACTCGCCCCTGACCTACTGGATGAACCCTTTCCTGTAAGTGTCGAAAACTTGGCCCCCTTAACGGTTTTGCGGAGTTTGTTGGGAAGAAGCTTGCGATTTGTCGGTCGGTTCCTTGCTCAGACCAGTTGAGGACGGAACAAACATGCGGTACAAAAAGTTCGACAAAAAACTGATATCCGTTGAGGTATTTTGCCTTGAAGCCCCAAGATTGGCAATTCAGTGTGTTTTCCGCAGTCTGCATGGGAAAGAATTCATACTTTACATCAAAATTATCAAAAGCAATTAAGGGTTTTATTTAAATTTTCGTGGTCCTCCATCACTTCAGTTTCCTTCTAGAAGCTTCCAGACGAAGAAGTCCAGATATCCCAATTAAGAACAATTTTAAAGGACAGTCAGTTTCCTATGAAGATTCTTTTTAGTGAAACAGCTACAAAAATTTTCTTGGGGGTAGCATGTATTTTCACTCACAAATTTGGTTTATTTAAGTCTTTATCTCTGTTGTGGTTCAAGCTTTAAAACTAAATCATTGTCCGTCGCTCTTTCATCAAAGTGAACTGCTCACGCATTATCTTTCAAAACTTATATTCGTGCAGACTTCTGTTGAAAGTCGGACATTAGGTTCTTAGTAAAATGGCTTTAGCACAGTAAATAGTTCACTCTAGATCACATTAAAAACAGGTCCATCTAATTTAGTTTTGACTTTTTACACCCCAGACTGATTACAAAGAAAATTCAGTTGCACACTACATTTACAAAAATAAGTAATCTGCAAGTATAAATTTGATAAAAAGATATTATTTATTATAATTATTGTAGTCCTGAAAATGTAATAAAACGACATAATTGGCCGAATTTTCAGAATTTTATTTGTTTCAGTCATATGTAGGTAGTTACAGCGTATAACAATTTTACTCTAAATAAAGAAAGTTAAAAGGATTACATAATTACATATATCTTACCTATGGATTAATATAATCTAATATACATATTGGCTTCTCGTATTTTATGACCAGCTTAAAATGCTGATCCGAATTTAAAATAAATGACTAAGTATAGTTGCTCATATTTTGCTTACTGGCTCTCTGCCATATGCACTACTTGTTCATAAGTTATTGTATCTACACCCAACTTAACTTTCTTATTAAGGGGAAGACTTGTTGATTTCTAAGAAGGATTAAGCATTTTTTGGATTTTGAAAATCAATATTAATCGACGCAGATATTTTACTAGGAAGAACGGATATTAAACTGTAGGTTTTCCGTTAATTTTCGATAATTACAATTCCTGTAAGATTGTTTTGTCGGTGACAATTGAATTTAAAGAGCTAATCTTTTAAATAGACATCAGAAACAGTTCAATATTTAAAAAGAAGGTGTGAAAAATTCATATAAAATTTCACATATCGGGCAAATATATTCTTTATAATACACCGATGCATCACCGAGACAAATGGAAATGATAGCTCGTATTTATTTTTAATGAAAAACAAACTGAATATTATAAGGCAAGGTCTTATTCCTCTAGTGTCCAATATACATACTTATAATATTTTGTAGAAACGATCAAATAATTTTGTTATTTTTGTTAATTTTGTGTCAGTGTAGTACGAACGAAATGTAAGGGATAATACGATTACAGAAGAGCGCTACGAATCACGAATATCGGTTTACAAGCAGCAGAAACTTTAGTAGCAAAAACCAGTCGCTTCAAAACCCAGCTCTGGCAGGTTTGTTTTAGTTTGATATAAGTGGCGTGATTAATAAAAATTTAATCTTCCCTACTTTTGAAATGCGGAATGAAGTTTTTAAACAGGCCAAGTTACTCAATGATACCCATATCTTACACAAATTGCTAACCATTTCAAATGCCATAAAATAAAAAAAAATAGATTACGTTCTGACGAAAAGAATCATGATTTTGAATCAACAGATTATTTAAGCAGCAGATTGAGTTCATGTGAAGACACAAAACATCTTAAGAAAATGAAAATGCCTTCAGTATTTACATAGTACACGGACATTTCAGAGGATTGTGCCCTATTTGTAGCTTATGTATTATGTTTTTCAAATATAGTCTATAGTCCTTCCTGTGAGATATTCAGCTTCTGTTTAGGGTTTTTCTGCCAGTTATTTTCCGGAAGATTATCACTAAAAATTGCAAAGGTTAGCGATATATCTTCAGGCCACAAGACATACTGAAATATATTTTGTTCTGGTTCGGTAAAGCGATACCATATGTCGGCAAACCACAACTTAACCACAAAACTGCAAACTAAGAAAGTTTTAATTGTAGCTTTACTCACTTTCAATCGCATTTGGTTCACTGTTCATCTGTCTGTGTAGGTTACTTGCTATCGTTATCTATACAATAAAACGAATTAATCTGTTATTTTTGCGAGGACACAGAGTGTATTCCGGAGACTTGTGATACGCAAAAATAACGTAAACAGTTTTTAATACTGCCCATTCACTTTCGGTACACATAAACCTGTGAGCGATAGCGTCGGTCTTAATTCGATAACGCATTGACAAATTAGAACAGTTAATTTTTGCAAATCCTCATACTATATGATATGTAGATTTCATTATACCTTTTAATATACATACAATTGTGTTGCCGTCGGCACGCGAAATTGCATGAATGCGAGCCTTGTTTAAAAAACAGCCACTGTGTTATACGTTAATGAGACGTATTCACTGCTTGTTTGCGAATAGCATTAAAATGTTTTCCTACTAGATGAACTTACTGTTTTCATTGATTATTAACCTGTTAGGAATAGGCTGACAGATGACGACTTATTTACAAAGGGGAGAATTTGTTGATATTTACTTGCTTTTGGTCTTTTGTTGGATTGAGAACACTCGAGTACGTCCGAAAATCAATCAGCAGCTACATAAATACTTGAACATAAAACTAATTTACTACTTGAAATGAGTAGTAGTTAAAACAACGTTTGTACCACCTCCGTTCCGAGCTTAATCTTTTACCATCTGTCGCCGGTACATTCAACATTTGTTACTTTTTCGCACCAATCTTTTTTCATCTCGAATTTATTCTAATATTTTTTGAAAACCCCCGACAAACCAACGTCTTTTCGCACATTTCTGTATTAAATTCCATTTACAGTTATATTTGTTACAGTTGATTGTAAAATTTTGGTCATTCTATTGCATTTTTGATAAACATTTAGAAGTATTTGATTAGCTTTTTGTGAAGCAGTTAGCAAGTGAAGAGCTTCTACCATTTTTAAGCTACCACCACTGCATTCTCTTCAGTTCCCCATACTGACCAGTGCGCTCTTTCCGGTGTGGTCTTTAACGCAAATTACGACCCGGGCCAAAACTGCTGTGTAATTTTCGTACCTCCTCGTCGGTCCGGAGGTGCCATGAGGTATGTTCCGCAAAGTGGATGCCGTGAAGTCGAGAATCGGCCCGGTCAGGTTCTTTAACTTGTCACCTGTAGGAGAAAAAAGGCCTCAGCACATTTCCATCTAATTTACGACGTTCGCCAATGTCGTAGGAGACGTCTAAATTACCGACGGGCGATTGAAAAGGGTCGAAAATGTCGCTTTTGTTACAGAAAAAGGTAAAATTGCTCCGTATCGCAGAAACAGATTGGTGGATTCAGGTTTGGTTTGGGAAGAGGCGTTGAAAAAGCATAGGAATCAGTGGAATTCTTTGAACTTCCTTTTAAATGAGTTTTTCTTTATTTCGGGTGAATTAATCCATCAAACCATTATGTCGAAAGTGCTTGCAAACATGTAAATTCGTTTCGTAATTATATAAAAGCCTCGGTCTCCATCAACATAAAAGGAATCATGTGTTAAACACTAGACACCCTCACTCATTTCGGAAAGAGGAAAAACAAATCGTACATTTTTAGCTTACTTTCTCGATTATGATTGATAATAGTCACGTCTAGCGCAGAAATAAATGCGAAAGAAACCGCCGTAGAGTGTTGATAAATAAGCTGCTCATCTGAACCGCAAATGAATGAAAAGCTTGGGCAAAAGATACATCATGAAGTACAGAATATTTGTTGCAAATAAACATCGATATTTGCCCCTTGTAAAAACGTTATTTCTTGGCGTGCTAGACACGGGACGATTTTTAGAAAGGTTAATGGATAAGGCTGATTTTTTCCTCCTGATTGTACCTTTTATTAAGTTTGCTCTCCAAGCTTCTGATGCTTTCTAGGTACTCTTCACGTGTCGGTAGGCAGATATCCAAAACTGATATTGAACTTGTTAAGCACTATTCAACTTATCTGAAAAATTTAGGCATTTTATAGCTCACTTCGTAGTATCTTTCAAGCTTATTCTGCCTATAACAGGCTGAAGTATTCCGAGCCAGAAACCATTGACTAATATATAACTTGTAAGCGCAATAGAGTCCACTTATCTAGCTATTCCTGTTACTAGTTGCCATTAAAAACATGAACCTAAGTGATATATGTCATATTAACAAAAGGTATCGTCTTATCCAAGGATTACTGTGTCGTGACGCCTTTGTCATCTAATACATATAAAACAGTAATCCCTTAATGCGGTTTTCTCTTCAAAAAGTTGCGGGAGTAAAAGTTTTTCGCTGTATACAATAGCTTAAGATTAGTGTAGTAATTGATAGCTGTTTGTCGCCCTCTTTGATTCCGTGATAATTATAACCTGTATCAACCGCAGTAAAACGTTCAGATAAAGATGTTTTGAGGAAACTGTGTTATGATCTTTTATAACTGATTTGACAAATGCGCATGCTGCATGACTTTTGTGTCATACAGGTAAAGATTTTTCCCTAATTGTTCAATCGTTTATAGCTGGGATAACATGTCGATCAGAAATATAAGATGTTTTATATTTCATTTAAATTTGCAATTGATTATTAGATGCTTCACCATTTTCAGAATTATCAGTTCCAGTTCTAGACATTGTTTCTCGATGCCCTTAATGTTAGCATATTTGCTCCTGGATTTACAAGAAAAGTTAGCGATGTTTGAGATGTAAACAGATGCCCATGTGACATTCATTTAATTTTCATAAAACCAGAACAACTTATAAAAAAAGTTATGTCATCCAATGCGTTATAATAACATTTGTTTGTCAAAATTCGCTATTTTTTAACATATCATTGCTTAAAGAAAGTTTGGGCGGCATATATATTTTTATGTTTATTCTTCCGTGAAGCAAGATGATTGCTCTTGGTGAAAAATCTCAGTTGTTTGATTGCCATAATGAGCTGTTGCCATGCCTGGCAAAAAATATGTATTTGCCGTCGTCATTATGAAATTCTTTGACAAAGGGAACTAGTCCTCTTCTAACGCATTCATTATTAGCATATACATCTTTTACTGACACTTAGTCCTGAAAGCACTATATATGGAGTGGACCACTTCATTGGGCACTTCATTACCCTCCTTAAAATAGTAGGTGTTTTTTCCCGCTGCATCACTGCCGTCTAGTGTAAAATAAATCTCATTGTCGATGATAACAAAATTATCGTTTGAAAGTTTCAAATGAGCTTTACGAAAATTATTTCGCAGTTTACTTCTTACCTCTTCTAACTGCTTTTGGCTATATTTGGGTGCAGATTTTCGTTTTCTAAGAGTCACGTTCTTGCTTTAAGAAAATTTCTAACATGAATGCGATATTTTAAAATTTTGATCTCAGTTTTATTCATGACTGGCCAACCTTACGGACAGCTTTTTTTACAGTGAAACATTTTTCATGTAAAATTCGCCAGTTATTTGACATCTTATCACTTTCCTTCAATTGGTTCATTCTATACTTCAAGAAATTATGTGAGTTTTGAAATAGCTCAAACTGGCACGAGAAATGTATGAAACCTTCAAACCGTTATGCTAGGTTTTCATTAATAAAAAAAGTATAAAAGGATACGGACGTACATCAGCCAGGATTTTATTAATTTTATCCATAACGAACCCTTATTTAAAATCTACGAGCATCTTTCACTGTATGTATTCAGAAATAAATAAATCGTCTCGTAGTCATAAATAGAATATGGTTAAGATCAATTTAGCAAAAAGAAAAACAAGTACTCTTTGTGTTAAGCACTTTTTTTTGTGGTAGTCCATTCTCTTTAATATGTGTGCTTTCTTTAGGTCTTTGTTATGCATTAGGTTATTCGCTGCCAGTCTGTCATGTCGTCGATCAAATACCTATCACCACTTCATCATCCTATTTTTGTCAAGTCTTCTTACCTACTATATTTTCTAGCTTCTATCGTCTATGTTCCTTGATAATACACCATATTGATTACATGTGCATAAAACCATCAAGTTTTGCGCACAATTCCTGTTGCTAACCCACCAGCATCGCTCTTCCAAACGGACCCGCTGAGCCAGGTGGTAAAAGTCGATTGTCTAGACGATTCTTCCGTCAAACGTAATTAATAGTGTTAATTGCAGTCGCATTTTTAACGATGTTAATGTAGGAAAGCTTCGGTTACACAAGCATTTTGCAACGGTAGATTCCTTGCATTCTTAGATGGCCCACCCGTGCGACGTTGCGCAATTTTCCACAGTTGCGTTTACCTGAAACTTTACGAAATGTCAGGGGTGGGCCCGAGAAGGGACCCGCTGTTAACATGCGCATAATTTAGGGCCGCTTGCCGGCGCCCCTGAGAGCGAAAAAATTATGGCACTGAGCGGGGTTGGTTTGCGTTTTATAATTTAGTTGTATCCCGGGGTGGCTCTCTTGGATCAGGTGCGAGGACTGGTAAACTATAAAGCAGTTACACACCCTTATCTGGTGCTTTGTATACTGGTCCACGGGGGGTAGATTAATTACATTCTTTTGCTGGCTCGTGAAAGGATTCCCTTTTATTTATGTTAGACTGCACAGGCTTTGAATAAACAATTGAAATTAATTATTTACAGCATGTTTCTGATCAAAACCTACGTCTCAGAAGGCGCTTTAATTTGCAGGTTTCACAAATTTCTTCGGTTATGCTATGTTCGAAGAAAACGAATAAATAATAAACAATAAAAAACCTAATTAATTATTCATAATCTGTTCGACAGCTTTTTTTGCAGTGGTCAAAAATTAATGATGCATGCTAATATCAATTTGGAAGCAGCTTCCGTCAGGTGAGTTAGGGTAATTTGTTTTCTGGTTTCACTCTTAATTGAGTTACGTAACAGCTGTCCACATTAAAAAAAAGGTTAGCTAATTTTACTTGCCAGAGAAAAAGTCTTACTCTGCTGGTTGTTCCAAAAGAGACTAATCACGTGGTGATGCACATCCATATTATTTGTGATGTTAATCGAATATTCCTATAATTAATTTTTGGCCTCCATTGTACTTTCGTATTTTAGCGATGCAAATGCCGAATACATCTATGAAATAAAAAATTTTGGGATATGAAACTATGAGAAATACGAATAATGAAATAAGCAAGTGTACATAATAAATAGTACAATATAAATGTACTAAATGAAAGAGTTAAAACATAGGTAGTACATATACAGTTAGCAATGGTTTTGAGTTTTGGTTTTGCATTTTTGATGTTGATTTGGTGGCCAGTATCGAACAATAATTCAACCTTATACAATGAAAGATAAACAATTTTTCTTGAACTATGGGCAAATTCCTATAGATAGATTTTATTCTAATTCACGGGTATGAACTCTTCAATAGGAAAGCAGCAGACGTGTAAACTTGAGGAACTGCAATTAAATGTCTAAAAACATAAGAATCTGATGACGGAAATGATTGGATTTAAGGACATAAGGTAGCCAGTTTCTGCCCTTGCTGTTACATATAAAATGCTTTTAGGTCCATAGAAGCCAGTTTTAAAGCCAGGACTACAATTTTTTTATGTTGTTCTGTATACAAATCTCTAGTGTACTGCATTGCGAATTTTTTATTTTGTAACTCTCTAAAATATTCTAAATACACTACTGGTATGAGAATTAAAGTATCTATCAAAAACGTATTTTCGAATCTGTATTCGTAAGCAAGATTTTGTGAATTGATATAATGTAGGGTTCAAAACAAAAGACGATATAAAAATGGCGATTTCTGTACATAAGTAAGACCTATAAAGGTGCACAGGCAGTTCTTTTTTCGGTAGTGAAGGATACCATGTAAATAATGCAAATTATTGTATGTTTTGGGAACATTATTTGTATCAATTTCGGCGAAAAACATAAAATTTGATTAAATCATTTTACAAATTTGGGTTATTAGCTGATATATTAAAAATAAACCTAACAATGTATGTATATTTCTTAGTTAGGAAAATATATTGTCCTTTCGGCCATAGCAATACAAACTATGGTTTGCATTAAAGAATAAAATTTTATGCCATATTTCAAACACGTGACCCCCTGAACAAATTCTGGATTCAAAATAACAATATGTTAATATGTATCAAAGATGCGAGATATTGAGAACTGAAGAAATGTTAGGTTATTTAAAAGTTGGCTACAGTTTTATAACCAAGGACATTTTAAAAAACGGCGATGCGATGGTACTGTTCAACTCACAACAAAAAAGCAAGAAAAAATGTACACTGCAACTCTCTAATATTAATGGTTAACCAGATATTCTGTAATTGTAACTAAAATGGGACAGACTGTACCACAGACGAATTAATTCATTAATTGAGGTTTTCAGAAAGATATTTGCTAAACCTTGGAGTATTTAGTACCCAAATAAAATCAGATAAATGTATAATTATCGTACTTGTATTTATTTGCAATAATTTGTTTTTTCAGAACCCTGGATACTTGTAAATACAAAATTTGTGGGTCTGTGGTTTTGTGTGTGGACGTGATAACTTTCGAAAGACTTAACATATGAACTTGAAATTTGGTATACATATAAATCCCAACTACCTAAAGCGACCTATTGTTTTTGGGGTAAGTAGGGTATCGGAAAGATGGGTAAAATTGAGGGGTAACTATCCTGTTTACAAATTGTATTATTTTTCGTTTTAGTATGTAATCAGTAGTATAATTGATAGGAAAACACCCTTGCAATTTTTTTGTTAAGCAAATTTCGAGTTATTTGGAAAACCCCACCTTAAAAATTTATGTATTTTTGCTGATATCGCGTCTTAGAAAAAAATGTGTAGAGAGAAAAATGCTCAAAATCCGATTACTGATCGTATAGTATAAGAAATAAAAGCGTAAATGTCATTTTGACAATTGGATGTGGAAGTATTGATTCAATTTGCAGCGGCATTTTCTCTATTGCATTATCAGATTTGAAACTTGCGGACTCCACGCAAATTTCAATCATCCTTCGGTCGGTTTCGAAGCGGCCGGCGCTTGCAACCCCGTGCGTGATGATGGTGTTGTCGACCTGCAGGCTTGCCGTCGCCTAGTAACGCATCGCAAGTGTCGATAAACAATCGAATGTCGGCTGTAATTACGTACCGTGTTTGAGAAAACGCCATAAACCGCCGGCCGTTGCATGTGCATAATGGGATATTGTTTATAAGGAACGCGGCTTTCCTCCTAGAGCCGCTTGCTGCTAAGCGATTTGTTTTTAGATGGCATTGGATGATTTTAAATCAGTATTTGTCTGAATTCCACGGCCGTTCAAAGATAATCGATAAAAATCGACATTTTTAATCAGAAAATTGGGTTTTGATCCCTTGTTCAAGTACCCGTTGATGGCTTTATTTAGGGAATCGCTTCCTTTGATGGTAAAATTGCGTTTAGAGACCTTAAATTAACCAGACTAGCCGCAGATGATCGTTACACTTGGTTTACAGATACAACGCAAAATGCATAATCAAGGAAATGGCGTGGATCTTCATTGATCCGACTGGAATTAGCACGGGATTCTGCCAATTCTTTGTTTTGATGTTATCTGTACTTAACAGCCGTCTTATTTCTGATATCTTATCTGTGGCATGTGCTACTATCTGTTACGAAACGAGCTTTTGTTTTAAGGAAACAACCGAATAAAAATATACTTGGACTGCGATGGTACCTATCACGTGGATGTAAAAATGGTTCCTTGGAAATATTCTATTTTCACTATGAGCTTTACGCTAGTTGATAAATAAAGTGCATTCGCCTATAATGACATCTGCTATAGCGACGGAAACGTTGTGACAACAAGAACCCTTAGTCCTGTTTTAACTCCTGTTCCGTTAATATGAAATTATACGCTTGTAACGACATTGGTTATAACGTCCTAATTTCAAAGAAAATGGAGAACTACCGACCACAAGGACGCAAGCTCGAGCAGTTTCTGGTTAAAGCATTCTTTGGAAATCCTCCAATGCTTGTTGGCAAGTGCAGGATTCATTGATTTGGTGGAACCGGTGTCAACTGATTGATTGATTAAACCAGCGTACGGTCAGTATTTCTGCCACTCCCGGAKGTCGGCCGTCTACGCTGGGTTGGAGGGGTACATGCTGATTGCTAGTAGTGCGACTGTCTAGCGMATGTTAAGGGAATATAAGGACTGAACGGGAAGGTTATATAGGTAACATTCATTTTCTTTGAATGTTTTCTTGGTGCTGTTGACATCATTGGTCCATCTCAGAGTCGCTTAATTAATTTCTTGTACCTTGTGATTTCTGTTCTAGCCATGATTTTTCATTTTTCCCTGGTTTCTGAATTATTTTCTCTATAATTGTTTTTCGTATAAAGCACGGTCTTCCTCTTTTCCGTATTAGTATTTGATGTGTTTGATATCGGTTTTGGCTCAGCTGCATTGTTCTTGTTGTTGGAACATGGAACATCACTATAGCGACAGTAACATTGATAATAGTAACGCAAACATAAGTACATAACACTAGGACACAATGTGTGAATTAAACTCTTACAATTTTATGTAGTTGTTCGATTTCTGTATCTTGTTTAGGTTTCTCTGTCATGATGATGTTGACGTTTCCTTGTGTGATTTCATCTGTTTGTCCGATCGCTTGCTGGAGCTCTAGATGGGGTGATGATCTAGGGGATTATCCTTGAGTGTGTGCATTTTTTATATATTATAGATTACAGATTATTTACGGTCGTGGGCTTATTTCCACGGCTTCCTGGTCTCTAGACAAAACTATCGCACTATCGCAGTGGTTCCTTTTACTCCTTCTTTCTGGTGTTGCCTCTAAGATTTGTTCTCTTCAACTGAAATCTTTTTGTTTCAAGTTTGGTGGAACCAGTGTCAACTCTATAAAAAATTGATAGGTTACTTTGACATSAATGCGATCGTAAAGACAACCACTAAATATCATCACAACACCTCTGCTAATAGTCTTCGACCACCAGGCTTCAGTTGATTCACGTGGATACGCCCCAGAACTTCTGTAATCATCCTCATAACACCGCTTCGAATTAATGCAACACAACTCATGGCGGGTAATCAAATGAAGTGTAAACCAAATAAATCAGCGTGAAATAATGATCAGGCAGATGCTAATATCGCGGTATTTGTGCGCAACATCCATGGGCGTAGACAAAGGTGGGACAGGGAGACTAAATTTTGTTTTACATTGTAAAATTGGAAACTTGGTCATTACTGTTCGCTACAAAACGACTAATCACCGTGTTTGAATTACCCAGGTACACATTTTGGTACAGTTGTCAATTCCAGGTGTGTTTCGACACATTCTCTGATCGACTACGCTAATGGTGCTGCGAGTCACTTGCCTCCCTCTTTATGATTTATACGCCTGTTCGTGTGCGTTTTAACAACTCTGTTCAATTACTCGCGGATCTGTAATAATCGTAATTGAATGCATTTACACGGCATCCAGCGGATCGCACACTAAATGGAAACGTTTGTTTTCATACCGCGATGTGCTAACATTGTGTCAGTTCTCGAGTGCTGGGACTTCGTATCTAGCGAATTTTGAATGTCATCGCACCGTTTTTGCAAAATCAGGCTTATTTGCTGTTGTTTTCGTAGTCTACTGATTTGAATCTAGACGCATATCTTTGAGATAAATAAGGGACCAACATGAAATCATGTATGTTGCAATTTTACGTAACGCAGTGGAGAATATTGGGAACAGTAAATGTTCGAACATTTAGAGCTCATACAGCCTTAAATCCATGGTTTTCAGCACATCACTTTAAGGATAATCGTCCATCAAATTGCTAAATAATCACTTGTTTTTTTTTGTAAATTACCAAATAATACAGACATCCCTTCTCGTTCTTGTAAAACACGTAATTAAGCTGTCGATGCAGGAAATAAAAGCATATGTTAACACGCTACATTATCACCATTAGTTTGAATCCGTGATTGTGGTGATTATCTTAATTTTGGAGAGTTAACTTTTAGACTTAACACTAAAACACAAACATTGTGATAACAAGAAAAAGAAGAATTACAAAATTACGACGAAACGACGATTCTTATTTGAACATCAGAAACTTTATTGAATATAATGACTTGACTCTTTTCATGAGTTCCTTCCGTAGCTCGACAAATTTAAAGTAGCAAACGTGTTAGCCATTGAAAAGGTCCATTTGTGCTGGCTGACTGTTTATCTCCGAAATTTTCTTTGAGCCAGTCTGTACTGGCCTAGTCTGAGGAAGAGGGGCACTATCATGTTGCTACTTCTGTCGTGTTTTAAGCCACAAACACATTTCTATTTAGTTTTGACTATATCTCGATATATAGTTACGATGTTGTAATAATAATATTTACTAATATCCAGCCCACATAGATGTCTATTATGGTAACACATGGCAAGCAAGAAGATAAGCAAAACTAAACATAAAAGTATATACTAGTTAAAGACCAACCAGAAACATCCTGCGGATATATGTGGAGACCGTGGAACAACAACCCACAAGAAGGTGAAGTCAATATAGACGTTGTTGATGACGTCGAAATGGCGGAACATGTTTTTGACAATAACGTTGAAAATGATGTACCCGAAGAGTCAAACTCATCGAATTGACTCATGGTCAATAACGCAAATCGATCTTCCAGTTATTAGAAGTCGCAGCTGTATGCTTGCAGTATGTCAGTTGCCGTCGTACATCGCGATTTTGTATTGGTCAAGGAAAACTGGAAAGGGAAAGCACCTCAGCTAATCCACGGACCGGTGTAATTTATGGTTATTTACATCAATAAAATGTTAGCGAATGACTAAACGGCTTGGATTTGCCGTAAGCCTAATCGGCCTGGTATTACTAAACGCACTTGCAATATGCATACCTGTACGCGCAAACTTATTTATTGCCTGCACCTGGGTTTTTTCGGAATTCCGCACAAACGTGAGCTCCGATCGACGGGAGAAATTAAGGGTAAGACGTTAACGACTGTTTGACGTGGTTCTTGAGGAAGCGTATTACCACCATTTGTTGCGGACTCATCCCAACACTCTTTTTGTACCGTGATTAATCATCCGTAACATTATATAATTGAGAGGCGTATAACTCAGATATCAAAACAAATTGGTCTTTTGTGGCGGCCACCAATTGATTCATCTTTTCGTATATGAAACTGCTTAGCTGGCATCGTTCACTTAGCTCTGATTTGTGATTGTTGGTCACGCAATCGCGTTGTAGAATAGCCAAAGGGTTCCCGCTGCGTTGGAAGATCGCTTGTGTTATTATTTAACGCTGTCTGGTTCTTAAGGTGTCAGGCAATGGTATAAAACGGTAGTAACTAGGCGGTTAATGTGGTAACAATTTTACTGATTTGTTACGGTGAGTTATTACAATGTAGCTCGTGCCTATTACCCCAAAGGAACAATTGTAATTGTATCATCTGATTGTGGAACGGATATATTTTCAAGGGGTAAATCTATAGCCAGAGAAAGGACCATGAAATTATACAAAGTGGCTCGTTTTAACTAAAACGCACTGTATGTAAAATAAACACCACCAGATTTACCTTATATTTGCTAAATTGGCATTCAGTTAGTATACATGATACATTAAAGAAACAAATATACAAGCCGGCGTTGTTTACAGTGATTTTAGCAAAACATCTGATAACCTTGACCACTACATACTTTCTGATAAACTTACACTTTCTTGAATTCACCGAATTGTCTTCCGGTGATCACATTTCTGTATCCTGAATTTGCATGCAAGCCCACACACCAAATAGTGTATCTCAGGATTTTCCATTTCGATCCATTAATATTTTCATCATATTTTACGAATAATAATGACCCTGACGAAATTAAGAATGCAACCCAAAATACATTCTTATAGCCAATGTGGTTATTTCACATAATAGTATTAATTTAAAAATAAATTGGGAATCCATGACGGCGATGCGTTATGGTTCCTGTCACTGTATTTATTATTAAAAATCAAAATGTATTCACATGATGAAAAAACAGATACGATTTTGATTTATAGTGAACGCAAGAAAAATGCTTCCGCTGCTGCCCGTTTATACAGACAACGTTTTCCAAATAGAAGAGCTCCTGCCGATACAATTTTCAAGAGACTTGAACTACTTTAAGGACAAACTGGCCACCACTGAAAAAGTCAAGAGAAAGAACAGCAACAGGCCCTGACAATGAAATTAGAGTATTGGAAATTATTGACGAAAATCTCATATTAGTCAAAGGGTAGTCTCAAGAGCAACCAGTATTAGTCTGTCTTTAGTACACCGAATAATTAAAGGCAATGAATTTCATCAGTATCACTTGCAATTGGTTCAGGCCTTAAAGGAGACAGATTATCTTAAAAGACTGACTTTTTGTAACTTTTTTCGGGAACACCAAAATTTGAATGTGAGATTTTATGACAACATTTGCTTCTCAGATGAAGCAAGATTTTCTAATAATGGTAGAGTTAATAAACGTAACATGCATTATTATGCGCAAGAAAATCCACATTGGATTCGAGAAGGACGTTTTCAACTATCTACTCGACGATGTCTGGTGCGGAATATTGGGGAATCAAATTGTTGGGCCTTATTTTTTCGCAATAATTTAAACGGCAATACTTATCTAAATTTTTTAAGAAACATTTTACCGGTACTTCTCCAAAATGTAAATTTACAAGTAAGACGAGATCTATGGTTCCAACAAGATGGGGCAACTGCACATTATCATAGAATAGTGCGAAATCATCTTGATTTGGTTTTGCCTAACGATGGATAGGACGAGGTTTAATTAATCCTTGGCCACCGAGAAGCCCGGACCTTACTCCTTTGGATTTTTTCTGTGGGGAATGGTAAAAGAGCAAGTATACCAAACACCAATTGAAAGTGTAGAACATTTAGAAAATAAAATACGTGATGCATGTAGATGCATCACTCCAGAAACGTTAATGCATGTTAAAAGATCGTTTTGGGCACGAATTCAAGCTTGTGAAAACAGCGGAGGGCGACATTTTGAGCATTTATTACATTAATGTTATTGAATAAACATTTTTTATCAAAATTTACGAATTTATACAGCTCTTTAAGTTTTATATTTTTTAAGCCGATGAACAATTGTCAATGTTACCTCTGCAAATGTATTTTGGGTTGCATTTTTAATTTCGTCAGGGTCATTGTCATTAGTGAAAAATCCTGTATATCTGCGCATCAAAATTAAAGCACCACTAAGAATTATTGAAATTATTATAATGAGTTTCGACGAAATTATAATATTTGTTTGAAACAATGTTCATATTTGTTTGCAGCCGCTGATGTGATAGATTAATTGCTCTCTCTACTTCTGAAACCGAGTGTCATGGAAAAAAAACGTGAAATATATTTGTCGATAACGATCCTGTCAAATTTAGTTCAGTAGATATGTTTAAAAAAAAAGATCAAGTTAAATTACCAGACTCACTCCTCAATCTTTTTCGTGGATTATCTAATTTGAGAGATGTATCTTTCCTAATTTACACCCCTCCCATTTCTGAAACAGAAAAATCCTGTTCCTCATAGATGATGAAATATCTTTGACAGTTAGAATTCACATTGGAAACAAAGCCATCTCGACCAAACATCAGGCTTGTACTTTACCAATCGTGATAATGCATCTACCTATCCTTGTAAAGATAACAGAGGAATTCACTCCGCCTTCCACGTAAATAATAAAACTCGAGATATTTCGCGTTTAACTGGCCAAAAACCTCGACTACGATCTTATTTATTGCACTATTAACAAATACCTTTCTAAACGAAAAGCATTTCCGATAAGAGAATAGAGACATTCCCGCTATATCTTAATGGATATTCGCGTTTAAATCGTTATTACCCATTTTCCGGCCATGCTGCTTTGGCATTCCGTTATGTCAATCCAGCTTCTTCATCCTCGGAGCCTGGGCATAAATCTCGAGTGGTCGTCGGCCATTCTGTGTTTTTAGGTTAGTATTACGCAAGATCGACAATAGAGACGGCTAGACAGACGGCGCGTTACTCTGTGAAGTGCTTAGATGTCCTCCAGAGCTGAAAAAATTGATTCTGTGCGTAATCGTGGAGTGCAGGACGTGATAGGATGATAAGGCCAATAATTAAAGTCCAATTACTCGGGCTCCGTTCCTCAGATTAGTTTATCTCCACTAATCGTCTGGAGACATCATTCCTTGGATGGATGATTCTTTTATTATTTAGCATTTAACCTTTTGAAGAAATTTTGTTCTTTAGTGGTCAACAACATTATTTTTTACCCTTAGTTGTCTACCTTAGGTGGAGCAAAGAAAACTGATGAAGCAGAAAGGAGCAACAGATGGATATGTCATATGTAGCATACACCAACATGCAATCTGCTTTATTTGAATGCAGGAACGTGGAGGGAGACTGTTCATCAATATTTCATAAGAGCAAAGCTAGAAACGGACGTTTGTTATGTCACGGATGAAAATATGGACAAAAAACTTGTGTTGCAGGTTACTTACATGTGTTTTTGACTGTCACTCTGTAGACAAACGAAAGATGAAGATATACAATATTCTGGGATGGTTGAGGTTTCAGTCGCGAGGGGTCAAAAAACAATCCAAAGCATATCTGCACAATAATTGTAGGTAGCTCATCTTTAATTACTCTTCGGGAGCGGTTTGACGCCTACCTGGCCAGCGTCGGTTTTTGCAATCCGTAAGAGGCCCAGCGATGCCAAATGATCTCACGAAATTGTGAGTTCTCGATTGGATAGATTTGGAATCTTTAACTCGATTTTAAAATTAGGTTTTCAAGTGCACGAAATTCCTCTAAATCATCTCGATGAGCGCTAATTAAGCATGTAAATGCTTACTACATGAGTTCTGTCAATGATTTATTCAAGTACAAGTCCTCGAGTAGATAACTTAGACAACATTGCTCTGTAAAAATATTCCCGATTTTCTCAATAAATTATGAATTCATACCACTCATCAGGAGCTCGGCAACGCAGCGTGTACAACGGCGACCAGACAGATTTCGTCGCGCCTCAGCCTACTTCGGCTTTTTTATTTCGCACAAAGGCCGCTCATAAAATAAGCCTTTATTGTGGTTTAATGTCCGCACAATGAATATGCCCATCTGATTTGTGCCCGGGTTCCATTTGTTTTGGCAAATAACGGCCAACAGGGTGCCGTGCTTAATCAGGTTTATGCTAACGACGGGATGGTCCGTGTTGAACCAGCGGCAGCAGATGAAATGGGGGAGATAACGTGGGAGCCAGAGCAAGAAAGAATATTTGGCGGTCAGCACAAGACAATGTTGCATCCGGATCCCAAACAAATTACTGACAGAAAATAATATCAATGTGATCTGTGTTGGATTACAAAGAAGAGTTTAGAAGGATAAACTTTCGTCTATTGCTGTACTAATGTAGTAGATCATGTACTTCAAATCGTGAATTGATGTTAGCCACTAAATATTTCGTAATTTTTAGTTAATCTTCTCAACATATTATGTACTAAATCTCCAGCAAAATGGTCTTCCTTTGGATCATCCTTGTTTCATCAGAGAATGATGGCGAGATGTTTTCAACAAGATCGTTAAATATCTAACCAAATTCTATCTAACTATAAGTAACCAAGACCATATCAATAAACAGCACGAACAGTCCTGAGGAACTGCTTGGATTTCGGATTATTTCAACCAAAAGTACATAGAGTTAAGCCGCCATTAAACAATAAAGAACTAAAATATTTAAGATGGTTTTGTATAGAAAGATATACGATTCAGTTCGTACTAGTATTACCGAGAATCAGCATGGTTTTGTTCGGAGTAAATCGACAACTACTAACCTTTGGGTTATCCGATTGTCTGATCAAGCTTCTTAAGTTATATTTGTTGAATCGCACACAGTTAGCTGAATATCAAAACGTCCGCTCACACAACTTTGGGAGTACCCCAAGGGTCTAACTTAGGCCCTCTACTTTTTCTCCTTTTCATCAATGATTTGCCTACTGCTCTACAACGCTTTGTGGCCACTTGCAAGACACTGCTGCTAAGTTAGCGCGATGGTGTGATACAAATCGACTTACACTAAATGTAGCTAAATGTTATGTCCTCACTTATACTACAAAACAACAACCTCTTTATTATAATTATATCTCTAATGGTGTCACATTGTCTCGAGTAAGTTTAATTAGAGATCTTGGAATCATATTTGATAGTCAGCTTTCTAGGTAGTAGGATTTATTGTGAGCAACTGCCCTGATTTTAAAAGGACTTTATACTTTGCATACGTTAGATCAAAACTAGAATATTGCTTCATTATTTGATACTTTCCGTATCATGTGCATTCATTTAGATTGGAATAAATTCAAAGAAGACTTCTTGTATATCTAGCTTTTAACACCGGCGGTCACTACCCTGACAGAGGCTTCAGTCCCCTAACATTGTTGAATACTTCTTTATGATCTGCTGCACAGTCTTGTCGAGATTTATTTCACCAACCGTATGAGCTGATAGGAAGATATTTAGGAAATACGGTAGTAGAAGGAACCAGTTAGGAGTAGAAGAATATGGTTAAGGGTTAATTGTTATTATTGTTGGATTTATTGCTTTCATTGCACTGTTGCATTAGTATTGCATTATATTAAGTAATTATGTTGTTGCGTTATGTTGGATACATATTTATTTTTTTTTGTAATAACTTTAGTTAGAACATGTTAGTGTTTCTTTATTATTGTTTTTTCCTGCAATGGGGTGTCATCCCGTTGGAAAATAAAGATGATTAAAACAATCCACAGAATTTAGCAAAAAAAATAAGTGAAAGCCGTATTGTTATAGCGCCACGCAGTATCTTAAAGGAGCTTTTGACTCAGTCAGAACGGAATTTTGTGAGGTCAGAAGAAGAGGAAAAATTTCTAGACTGTGTTATTTAGACAGAGAGGGAAAATTTGGTAAAAAATCTTCTACTACAAGATTAGTGCACTGAAAAAACGATCGCCATCCTATGAAACTATGAAAACTGGCAAGGCTGAAGCAATGCATTGTGCTGATTATCCACAATGTAGAGTTTGCACATACGTCCTTAAAAGACATGGGATTCAAATGCTTTAACAAGGGTACATGGTCAAGAACTTTATTGGGATATTATGAGCTGTAATGAATTTATCAGAAAATTTTCTTTAAAAATTGACGACGAGTGCCTACAAATTAATTACCAGATCATCGATATGTCCAAGCAATAGCTCCAGACTTCTGAAATGGAATACTTAATTACTAAAGGCAACCGGCAAGTCGAAGATCCCGGCAAATTTATAAATAACCATCGGACAAGCTTGCATAAGTCGGGTAGGTCGGCCATCATCGATGATTAATAGTTTACATTAAACCCTTTGTAAACAGTAGGTATCTTCCCATCGCTGCGTTCTCAATTATGCGGTACACCTTAATTGCGCCTGCTTGAGCGCAGTGCGCTCTCAGATATTCAAATTAATGCAGTTAATTGAATACGGAGACTCTCGTTATACACCGTACGAACAAATGCTCGCACTCTTAATGGGCGCACGCCGCGATCGCCGGTAATTGTTCCAATATGTATGTTTATTTATGAGCAAACATACCAATTAAAACGCGCTGCCGGTCACCGTTATCACACTGATAAAAGAGATGCCGATCGCCAAGGACAACCCCGTTGAAAACAAGGGATTTGGGTAAGAGGGAGATACGGTTGCCATGCCGCGGCCAAGGCGGGGTACCGCAGGGCACCTCGCGGGGCCCCTCGTCGGGAATAGCGGGCAATGACAACTCTATATCGCTCCTGATTAAATGAATGTTTGAGTAGTAAAATCTGTGGTTTATTTGATCGTTGCAGATAATGGGAGTGCTGTGATTGATGGCATAATAACAAGTGCTTGATTGTTTATAGCACGGTGCGTAGTACGCATTCGTGAGGTGATTGGCAGGTGCGGAATTTGTACTCGATAACTCTAAGACATAAATAGAATATCAAGAGAAAGTGTGAAGCAGTGTGAACGGTTTTCAATAATCCGTTCTCAAGAAACCTTCACGACTTATTAGACTCGAGAAACTAACACGTGTTTTGAGCCGATGATTGTGCTGGGATTGTTGCAATTTAAGGAAAAGTAATTTATCGATTCGAATAGATTTTTTTGAGAATCGATTTTTCGATTCAGAGATTGAATTGAATCGAAACATCGAATCGAATCGAACGATCGAATTGAATCGAATCGAAACATAGAATCGAATCAAAACATCGAATTGAATTGAATCGCAGCATCAAATCGAATTAAAACCTCGAACTGAATTCAAACTAAATAAAAAATAAGAGCTTTGTTTATCGCCTGAATAATGAAGTTTTTAAAGATAGGTTAGCGGGGATTGCAGGCACAGACGTTGGGTGTTTCCTCGTAAACTTCAATATATAGAGCGACAGGCTGGTTGCATACATGAGAAGTTTTCGTTAAAAATCATATAATACTCGCCGGGTATGGGCTCGAACGCTCCGGTGGTGCAATGTGAGCATTCCTGAGGCCAGTTCAGGCGATTCCGGATCGAGTTACTTTTTTATTTAAATCTATGCCTGCAATCCCGCTAAACTATCTTAAAAAAATAAAAATCAAGTTAATAAAAAAGGCGGGTGCAATGTAAATTCCAATTTTAATCAAATTTTGTACAAATAATGTCAATTGACACGTATTATGAAAATCATAATGCATGTGCTTTAGCGAATTCGATTCGAATCGATTCAGCCAATTAGATTCATTTCCAATCCATTCAGCAGACTCCATCCTATTCAAATCGATTCAGTCTATTCGATTCGATTCAAACGATTCGAATCGGTGTTTCGATTAATCGATTCAAATCGATTTTTTTACTTAATCGAAAATCGATTCGCCACCTTCTGAATCGCACAGGGCTAATTAGGATATATCTCATATGAAGATGTGGTCACATGGAGCGCATATTTGCGCTATCTGCCGCGCGCTAGATTCCGCAAAACAAACTTTATCACCTAGATTATGAAAACAATCGGGGCCATTAAAATTCCGGGAGTACGTTTCCATTTGCGCGCAATTAGCGTAAAACCTGGCATAAATCCAATTCCGAGAGCCAACGACACTAATTCGACGTTATCGCCGATAGCATCGCATCTGATTTGACACAATAAAAGTATAATAAGCTATTTTTAAATGGGCGTCGAAACGTGGGCAGCCGGCCGATTAGACACCGTCCACTAATTCAGGTGCAATGTTTGGTGGTATTAAAATACCATAATATGCTAATTAAAAAATTAGTCTGGGACGCACGTACCGTTAAACCGGCGTTTACGCGTGCCTCCGATAAAATCCGTATTACACCTACCTGCAAACGAACAAATAACGTCGGTTTTTTGCACCTAACTGTTAAACAAACCACTGAAATGTAAACTATCGCCTTTCTCCCGCGTTTTAGACGATATGGAGCAGACTTCGGCGTGGGAACCGACGGTTATCGGAAAATGGACGAGAATGCGTGCGAATTTGACTAAATTTGGGGTAGTAGAATCTGTCGAATGCCCAAGACGACGAATCCTTCGTCGACCTTTTCCTTCTCCTTGCTACTGTTCTTAAACAAAACCTTCTTCGCCATTCGGTCCTCCACCTTTGTATTCGTTGGGCTTTTACAGAGTGCGTTATTGAGTCCTTTTTATACAGATTCTGTAGTTCCTACTCTCCAATATTTTTCTTCCCTTTCCAACTCGCAAGTGCAAGACATTGGCGGCTCCTGTTTAACACTGTGCCTACTTACCGATTACGAAGTCCACATTGATCCCCAATACAAGTTTTTAATTTCTTTTCTCTTCCTTCAAAAGCTTTCAATTCATTTTCGATATAAGCTGTTTATGCTGTCCTTGCTTTTGGCTTTCTTTTCACTATAAGTTATTGTATCCTGTTCAGAGCTTACTTAATTTCATCTTATATGGCATTAAAAAAAGGTTATATTGTCAATTAACCATTTTTCTGTACAAAAAATATAGTTTCAAGTTCAATTACTATTAATTGACCTTGATAATGCTATAAAACAAAAGTGTGCCAAGAAAATGACGTATTTTTAAAAATTTATAGTTGTTGAAATGTGTGCAGATATGACAGACATGGAAAAATCAACCATATATACACCATCAAAGGCGTCAGAAATCAAATCAAAAGAAAAGTGCATTCTTTTTATTTCTACCAAAATCGAGACCAAAATATTTGGTATTAAAAGATATTGTATTTCTGATTAATAGAGCTCGGCAAATATGCACTTAAAGAACCCAAAATATGCACTTAAAACAGTCAAAATATGCAGTAAAAGCATGCTCTTATGTAATTTGATATACACATATGCATTTACAAAACAACGAAATAAGTATTTTTCACTTTACATTATTTACTGTAAAAGCCACATGATCATTATCATTATTGTTTACAATCATAAGACGTTTATTAGTTGTTACATTTATTATTGTTGAAACAATATACTTTGTCTAAACTGAAACTTTGATTATTTTCAATACATATGTGCATTTTACATATTTCCCGAGCTCTAGTGATTAAATAACCTAAGTCGAGGATGTGTACGAAGAATATGTATAATACTTCATCATTTAATTCGAGCCAAATTCTGAGGAGCTTCTAAAATTACTCCTCGTGTCCATGCTGTTGGCTTTTTACAGGCGTCGTGTCGTTGCACAACTCGACTCGTTATTGCCAGAGCTCTTTGCTCGCGGACACGTTCGAGCAATTCGTGTTTTGTGCACATAACACACCGTGCAGTTTAGATAATGAACTGGTTGCCGTGATAAATATGCAAGGAGGTGTAAGACTGTTGAAAATTGAGAATGCCTTCGCAGCGTGCGATCGACGCGAAGACAACTTGAGGAGCTGTCGCTGTGCCACCGGACACGCGATGGAGGACGCGCATTCGAGAAGGAATGCAGATGAGGTGGAAGCGTTGAAGCGTCTTTTCTTGTCGATGTGTGTCCGATGGTTATCACCATATTAGGTGCCATACATACAGGTAGCATCTTCCACAAGGACTGATAAGAAATAGTTGGTTTAGGTGATTCTGCATCTGGCGGTCAAAACGACTTCATTCTGCGTAGATATTACCATTTAGTTTGGGGGAGATATATTAATAGGGGTACAATAGATGCCCTTGAAGTACCCTCCTAACTGATGAATCAGTAGCATTCATTTTAGGCGTTTTTGCAAGTATGCTTGTTGTTGTTCGATTGCTTTCTCAATCTGAATCTAGGTGGCATCGCCATTTTGAAACGCTCATTATATCTTACGTCTTTCTAAAACTAACTTTATGCATCGCAAATTAGTTGTAATACACACCAATGAAATAGCTGTGCAGACGATTACAAAATTTAGTAAAGTCAAAAGCTTCTTCTAGATTACTGAAAATTAAAGTCTCTCAAGTAGAATCTCGAATGAATTCAATTGACACCTACTTATGCCAGGATGATCTAACATAAATGAATATTTTCACATTGCAAACATGTAGAAAACTTACACAAGTATAAAGTATGATTCTTATAAACACTGGATTTTTTACGAGGACATATCAATGTTTAACATCTAACAGTTCAGCTGTGTGTTTTATGACCACCCTGGAAAATATTGGTTCTGTTCAGGACATGATTTTACAAGATCGGCGAATTGGGCTCACACAAGCAGCATATGCCGTGGTTTTCAAGATTCCTCAAACTTTTTGGATCGTTTGTAGACGAAATATGGATCCATCACTATTACCTACAGATTAACGAACAATCTAAACGGTGGAAGCATTCCGTGTGTAAAAGTCAGTTGGCAAAATTCTTGCTTCAGTTTACTGGGACAAAGTTGTGATAATTCAGCCACGGCAGCACATTATAGTGAGTTGTTAACTAAATTATGCGAAAGAATTGTGGAAAAACGACCCAGTTTTCTCGTAAATACAGATAATGCCAACAACATATCTGGCCATTTCGGTCAAGATTGGAGACATTAGCAGTCCAGCGTTATAAAATACGTCATTATAGAACTTAGATCTATGCATATTCTGACAATATTTAATGGTTCACTTTTTCTGTGTTTCTGCTCATTTGGGAGAATAGAAATGGAAAGAAAAACGGACGCAAGTAAAACATTTTAGGTATTAATTGCGAAAGATGCACAATCTTTCACTTTGTATTTGGAGTGGCATTCAATTAACTGCATTAAAATGTTGTTGCCGAATTTGCATAATTTATATGATTGAGAATTAAGTCTAAAAGACGACTGGTCTCAAATTTTTGGTAGGTCATATAAAATTGGAGCTTCGAATCTTCGTTCGGTATCAAGCATTTTAAAAGGTTTGTTTCTGGAACTAGTATGTGCATCTGAAAAGATAGGAATGATATTTGTGTTTAATAAATTATTTGATTTGGTACTGATCATACCACACACGTTTACTTTTCTAGAAAATAATTTTACAGCTACATATCGAAACTTTCTGATAAATGCGTGAAGGCATAACACATTCAATTATGTTCCAGGCTTTTTAATTGTGTACCTTAAAAATTGTCTTAAGGGAAGATATTTATACCATGTAAACACTGGTTTGGCAACCTGTGTACAATATTGTGTGTTATACACGGAAGACATAATATTTAAATCATGGAACGTATCAAAAATGTGGAATTAAGACAGGTATCACTAAGGCATGTGAATTATGTAACCCTGAAGCTATAGAAAAATACAGAGGAAACCAATGGAATAAAAGCATTGCCAAATTTTTAAAGTTCCTTGGACTAACAACTACTCATAAAAGTTGTTGTACACTTCTGAAGAGTCAACGAGGTTTCAGGAATCAAAATTAATGTGTAGCCGTAGGTTTCAGTGCTGAACAAGCTAGAAAACCTATCAATTCCAAAACTGTTGACATCTCCGAAGCAACCAACTCATTTTTCATATGCGCAAATAACGAACTCACCCAATCCAACTTTCACTACGATATTTGGACCCCTGGCAGTTTCTCTTGCCCAAGGACTTCTGTTTAACACCTATGGTCAACTCGTGCGTGTTTACGGAAATGTTAAACCGATCCGCGCCCTATAAATCTAGCCCGATATGGTTTTACGACCCGACATTGTTATACAACGGTGCAATAATAATAAAAATCGTTTTAGCACATGGCTATTATAACGGGGGGCGTATCCTGATAGAAAAAAATGGGTTGCATCACCTGGCCAAATCGTCGCACCTATCCGTTGATGTCGTTCACCTTCCCGTTATCCTCGAATAAATATCTGACCTGACGCGATTTACGGCCGAAAACGTAATCGGAGGAATTTTTTGTTTGGTAACAAAGGCGATATAAATTAGCGTTTATGTGTCCATTGAAATTGAATGAATTCCTGCTTTATCAATCATCGCAAACCGCAGACGTTATGGGTCACAGTGCTAATGGATATTGGCAAACAAAACTGGTCGACGCAGCCTCCGTAGTTTCCTGATTCATATCGGTTGATATTCCACGTGGATCTTCCTCAAATTAGCATATTTGGCGCCTTATTGCTTCCCGATACTAAATTTGAGACCCAAAACAAACAACTCTTGCCTTGAAACGCAATTACTCAAGACTTTCAAATCGATATTATACACGAAATATATATAAATATTATAGGAATGCCGCGCTACGCATGTTAACTATGGAATTCAACAAATTAATGGTCATAGTTCAATAATTGAGGAGTGTACTGGTTTGTTTTGGTTCAAACTCAAGGTTACCAAATATTAATAAAATTCTTTATTGCGGCTTCGGAATTGAAAAATGAAGAAGAGGTTTTGTAGTACCGGAAGGTCCTACTGTGGCGCAGTTTTTTTTTATCAAGTCGTGGGTGTCGTACTGGCGGTACCTTCTGATTTCGTTTATATAATACCATCTCATTCTTTTTAGTCGGGTTGATTCCATTATGGACAAACGTTGGTTTAATGTACTATAATTAAAACCGATGCTCCTCAAGCATTTTCTGAACCACTCTTCGCAATAACTTATGTCATATCCTAATTCCAAAAGTTTTAATTTCAGACATGCCGTAGTTGAAACTTTATTTTTCTTATACATTTGGTAAATCACTTTTTTAATTTCTATCCCAAGCTTTTCTGATATATCTAGAAATTGCGGTATTTTCTTGAATTGCCTTTATTTTCAATAATATCTCTCACAGTCGTGTAGGGGACACCAACCATTTTACTTGTCACTTTTAAGTGAGCACTGCACTCTTCTTTTATCAAAAAATTGTATACATTTTTTATGATTTCTTTGGCATCTTGGGTAAGGTAACGACGATTCCTCTTGTTTTCTTCAATTTGCACTTCCATGCCAGCCTCAGCAACTTCATTCTGAGCGGTACTTGGAGCAGCTTTTTCCCAAGGACGGAACATTTTTCGCTTCTCTTGTCTCGCGCACAGAAATACTAACACTGAATGCTAGTTTTGGTTTGACCGGCAGTGAACTTTAAATAATCCGACCCTGCTTAACCATCTTCCGAAAATCGGAACTGTAATGTCTTGGAATTAAAACACAAGCGAATTTGGCTTGCACACATTTATTCCCAAAATCAAAAGCTAAAMTGGTACAGAATTAAACGTTCTCCTACTGAAGATAAGATCAGTCGCACAAAAAGGTATCGCAAAAAGTAATATATAAAATTCCGCTACCGCGTACACTACATATCTCCCCCCTACAAAATAAACATGCTAAGAGAACAAGAAAAAATTACATAGATATACGTGAGATACACCACTTAAATGAAGTTAAAATGTGGTGTAAACTAATCGCTCAACGGGCTTAATAATTCTTTTGGGCCTTTCAGTGTCCTGAACACTGTCCGTCGCCACTTGAGTATTTTCCTCTGAATCCGGATTCGGCCTGAAATCATCGTGTGAATCAGAATTTCTGTCTGAGTCTGGCAGAACAGAACATGTTATATTAAATTTTTTTATCTGATTTACATGTCTTTTCCAAATTGCATCATTCAGGGACGGAATCCGAACCAGATATGTAGATTTACCTATTCTTTTTAATATTATAGCCATTAGCCATTTAGGAATGTTCACTTGCCGATAGTCTTTAACGGCCACTCTTTCACCAACACTAAAAACAACACATCTTCGACCAGCATGATACATTTTTTGTTTCGCCTGCTGTATTAGTACGCGATTTTTAATATCTGTCTTTACTTCTTTGTTTAAATTTAAATTGGGAGGAATCATGTTATCAAATCGAGTTCGTAACTTTCTCCGAAACATGATGTCAGCAGGACATACGCCAGTCGTAGCATGGGCAATATTTCTGTAATCGAAAAGGAAATTTTGCAAGATTTCATTGACATTAGCGCCTTCTTTACCACATAACGCGTATTTAAGAGCGTTCTTCACCGTTCTGACTGCATTTTCTGCAGCGCCATTTGACGAAGGTTGATAAGGAGGTGAAGTAATATGAGTTATGTTGAAGGAACATAAGAAATTTTGAAATTCTTGTGAGCAAAAGGTTGTGGCATTATCGGTTACGATTTGTTTTGGCAATCCAAATCGTGCGAATACTGATCTTAACACATCAATAGTAAGTTTAGAGGTGATGGAAGTCATTGGAAAAACTTCCAACCATTTTGAATGAGCATCAATTATAATCAAAAATTGCTTGTTCCAAATAGGTCCCATAAAATCTAAATGTATTCTACTCCAAACTTCTTCGGGAAAAGGCCACTGATCCAGCAGGGCCTTATTGGGTACTGATTTATGTATTAAACAGCTCTCACATGTACGACACAAATCTTCTATACTTTTGTTTAGACCAGGCCACCACACATACGATCTAGCTAAAGACTTCATTTTAACCACGCCTATGTGTGATTTATGTAAATCTTTTAAAACACTTTTGCGTAGTTCTGAAGGAATTATTAAACGATTATTCCAAATTACACAATCTGAATCAACAGTTAATTCGTCTTTAATTCTGAAATAAGGTTTGAGATCTTCACAAACTGTTTTGGGCCACCCATGAATGATGTAATTTTTTATTTCCCTTAATAAAGGATCGTCTTGTGCTATCTGTCGTATAGTATCAAAATTTAAAGGTAAGTTTTTATTTTCAGAGAAATAACATACATAATTTACATCTACGTCTTCCCAATTTTCCGTGACCACGCTTAGAGGTAAACGCGATAGCCAATCTGCCGTATTGTTTTCTGATTTTGTAAACTGAATGTTGTACTGATAGTTTGACAATATGACAGCCCATCTTCGCAACCTGTTGGCTGAAAACTGAGGTATGCCCTTTTCTGGGTGGAAAATCGCTATAAGAGGCTTATGATCCGTTACTAATGTAAACCTGCGCCCATACAAATATTGATTAAATTTACAAAGCCCAAAAATTATAGACAAACCCTCCTTTTCAATTTGACTGTACTTCTTTTCAGACTCCAACAATGTACGTGACGCGTAAGCAATCGCTTTCTCTGAGTTGTCAGGAAAAACGTGTGATATTACAGCTCCTATTCCATACTCACTAGCATCAGTACTTAATTTAACTGGTAAATCAGGGTTAAAATGAACAAGAACACGAGCGGATGTTAATATACCCTTTATATTCTTAAAAGCTTCATCACAATCACATGTCCAATTCCAAACAGTGTTCGCTTTTAACAAATTATAAAGCGGATGTAGCACCATGGCTAAATTTGGCACAAATTTTGCATAATACTGCACAAATCCTAAAAATGATTTTAGCTGTGTAATATTATTTGGTGTCGGAGCGTTTTCAATTGCTGAAATTTTGTCTTTAGACGTATGCAGGCCTTCCTTATCTATGTCAAAACCTAAATATGATATTTTTGACTGAAAAAAACAACATTTATTCAAAGCAATTTTGAAACCTGCATTTTGCAAAATTTTTAGAACCTTGTCCAATCGCCACAAATGTTCTTGTTTATTGCGACCTGTAATTAAGATGTCATCTAGATAAACGACTACTCCGTCCAGGCCACCCAATAGTGAGTCCATTATTTTTTGAAACTTAGCTGGAATACTTGCAATTCCATAAGGAACTCTGTTATAGCGGTATAAACCCTTATGAGTGGAAATAGTAACCAAATTTTTAGATGGTTCGTCAAGGCAAACCTGCTGATATGCAGCAGTTAAATCTAGTTTAGAAAATTCTACACCACCCTGTAGTTTTACAAAAAGCTCCTCAATTCGAGGTAATGGATATTGATCTATTTCAATAAAGGAATTAAGGGTAACTTTAAAATCCCCGCAAATTCTAACACTACCATCTTTTTTTAAAACCGGCACTATAGGGGTTCCCCATGCACAATAAGAAATAGGTTCTATTATATCTAAATTTTGCAACCTTAGTAATTCTTGCTCTACTTTTTCTCGTATAGCGAACGGCAAAGGACGCGCTCTAAAAAACTTCGGCGTTACGTTTTCATCTTTAAGCTTTATAGATATCAGCCCTTTGGTAAATTTGCCCATACCAGGACTGAATACTGAATCATACCGTTTAATTAGAAATTCCAAATCAGACAAATCATGCGCAAAATTTAAATCTGATATATTCAATCCAAACAGATTAAAAAAATCGCGTCCTAATAGTGGAGGCCCAGTAGCGTCTTTTACAACAAATATATCCAGTACGCGAGTTATATTGTTAAATGAAACGTTGCATGTTACATAACCTAATGGAGCAATATTGTTTCCATTGTAAAGTTTAAAAATTTTGTCTGTTGCTTTCATCTCCTTATTGGAGAGCGATTGCATATAAAAAGATTCAGGAATTAATGTGAAACTTGAACCTGTATCCAAATTAAATGTGTAATTTTCGTTATCAATTTGAACATCCACTAAAATTGGATTAGTGTTACATTCTACATTAAACAATGTTAATTCATCCGATTCTAAATAGTTTTGAGTAAACGGAGTCCTAATGTTTACATTTTGTTTACTCGATTTTTTTGAACATACTGAAGCAAGATGTCCTTTAATATTACAAATATGACAAATACATTCTCTAAATGAACACTTATCTGGCGTATGATTCCTCCTTCCGCAAACCTGACACTTGGGGGTGGATGCAGATGCCAGCGTCGTCACCTGCTGAGGGGTCGAGCGGTGTCCGCCCTGTTGTCCTCCTTGGTGGCCCCGATGAAAATTCTGACGCTGATGCTTGGTATAACCTCCGCCACTGTTTTTCTGGAACTGGTTCTGCGAGTGTCCTTTCCCACTACGTTGATTGCGCAGATACATGATTTCTGGTTCCTGTTTGACGTTAACGCCAAAATTCGAATGTGCAGAAGGTGAAGCCGCACATTTGATAACAGCAATCTCGACGACCTCCTGGAATGTAACCGTCTTCTTCTCTTCCATTAGTCTATCTTGCACCTTGCCCTTGTCGTACCCAATGATAAACTGATCACGTAGTACCATTTCTAATTGACTTTCCGAAAAATCGCAATGAAGTGCGAGATTTCTAAGTCTAGCAGCCCATTCTTTCGGCGTTTCGTTTAAAGACTTCCTAGCATGATAATATTTGTATCTGCTACCAAATACGGACTGAGTTGATTTAAAATAGTCCGTTATCAACTTCATCAGCTCTTCATATGTTTTCCTTTCTGGTTCCGATGGCAAACATAATCTGTGCACTAGTTGATAAGCATCTTCACTTAACAAATTAAGTATGATTGCCTTTTTTCGTGATGTGTCAGTGATATTATTTGCGACGAAATAATTTTCAATTCTCCTTTTATAAATTGTCCAGTCGGAGTTTAACGGGTCGAACTCGCGAAGTTGGCCAACGTTTTCGGTGGTCGCCATTGTTTATACGATTTGTAGGTCTCACTGCTTCGGTTTAATATGAACACTATCATCAACACTTGACTGCGCCACTTTGTAATGTCTTGGAATTAAAACACAAGCGAATTTGGCTTGCACACATTTATTCCCAAAATCAAAAGCTATACTGGTACAGAATTAAACGTTCTCCTACTGAAGATAAGATCAGTCGCACAAAAAGGTATCGCAAAAAGTAATATATAAAATTCCGCTACCGCGTACACTACAGGAACTAAGTAAGTTTATGGTAATCTGCTGTTCGAGATGAAAGATAAATTTTATTGCAGGGTTGTAATAACGGTAAGAGAGTTGCATTACTATAGCTATGAATTTCTTTTTTCTTTATTATTTACTGCCTTGAAATGGGCACTATGTATATCTTTAAACCGCTATTGTCTTTCGTTAATTTACAGCACCATCATGAAAAATTGAAAGTTAAAAAAAAACAATAATTTGTCGTCTTGCCTGAATATCTCACATATGTTGGGTGACACACTTTCGTAATATAAGGCATTTTATTATTCAAGACGAAATCTGTAGTACCTGGAAGCAAGTCTTTAGTGACATATAGACGGTTATACAAGGCAAATGGCTCACGTCTTGTGAAGAAAAAAGTTCTAGTGTGTCACCTGAAAGAGTATTCTGTTTTCGGCGACTAACGATTAAAAAATCATCAATAAATAAGAAATCTGTCCCTTTGATCGTGCCTTCCAAATATTTGTCCTCCCCATCAAACAGTTTGTGGACCCCTCCACCACCTGGCTATCAAAACACCATCAATATCCCCTCGCGGACCTTGGGGTAGGTACGGGACAATCGACGGGGTGTCTGCGAATTAAGCAATCCTTTTGCATAGTGTACACATGGAGTCCCGTAATCTGGCGTTTAATGCGATTATGGGGATGAAAGGCCCCACGGGGGCGTCAGCTGCCAATCGGAACGAATTGTCCGGCTGACCGGCTTAGATCATTCGGCAATTGTGTCCGGGGATGACCACACAGAGGGCGCCCTTTCACGTCCCCCATTGTCGCGGCGATTTGTCTTTTGACATCCGAAGAAATGACGGATGGTATTTTCTTTGTGGTGGCGTTATCGACGACAAAGGTGCCGTAATTTGTATTTCCCGTGCAAAAACGGGGGAATCGAACATTCTCGAAATTTCCATTAAATTTGAATCCTGCTCAGATTTGCAGTGTTTTGCCCTTAATCAGGGCAGTTCTACTCCAATTTGATATTTATATGTTTTGCTTTGGTCTGTAATCATCAAAATGCGAGATATATTTCAATTATTGAAGCTGAACTACCATATGTTTTTGTAATTTTCTCTGTTATCAAAGTAGATAATTAAAATCTGTTTCCAGGATGTGTTAGATCAGAAAATTCCACCCCATTTTGATACTTAACAAGTCAAATTTTAACTGCTAATCATCGAAATCCGAATAGAAAAGGAAAGGGGAAATGCGTTTTTTTGTAATTTTCTCTGTTATCGAAGCAGAATAGCAAAGGGAAAATATCGAATATTGATGTTTACAGACTACGTTTTTGTCATCATTCAGGACCACACGGATAGTTCGCGTACTTAACGATTCGGAGATATTGCCACAGCAATTAGTTCTTGGCACGAAGCATGCTTGAAGACTTCATCAACCTTCGGAGAACATTAAAAAGTATTTAACGCGAAAGGGAGTACACGTGTGGGCTTATACCGGCTCAATTGTAATTTTTTGGCGGGACTAAGGATCTTAATGGATTTTAAATAGCTTGATGGGTTGATTCCATAACGTGCAGTGCGTTTAATTTGCTAAGAAAATGATGACAGTCTTACCTGGATTGCACTCTCAGGAGGAGGGCTGGAAAAAATAAAAATAGTGTTAAAATCTTGCTCACCAAAATACATATTTTAGTAAATAAAACTTGTTGCTCTACTTTCTTAGACATTACACTAAACAATAATCACCTCCAAGTCTTATTTTCAAGGCAACGTTAAATATGACAGCAATTAATAGGAAGCTCAAAGACTTGGATAATTCATTAAAAAATAACAATATTTTTGCTTCATTTTTAGGTTTCAATGAACTGTTTATAAAAATTACCATATTTAGCCTGCTACTTATTTTATAAAATTGCAATAATTCTTCAATTTCTGAGGACACTCACTATTATAGAATTACAACGTTCATAGCAACAATATTTGTGGATAATATAAATTTGAAAAAGTAGTTTACAGCTGTGATTTCTGTTTCAATAACAAAATTTATTATAATGTAGAAAACTCAGTTTTAGCTGTTAGGTCTTCCATAATCCACTTTTAGATAAGCTTCTATTCCAATAGAAATATAAAGATTATGGTTTCTCATGTCACGAAAGCGAAATGATCTGATTTTATTTGACAATTACATCTCTAAAAGAGTCTTTCTGAAGCGACATACGTTTAAATGGTGCGGCATATTACACTGCCACAATAGACAATTTAAAACACCTTATCGTCTAAAGAAAATTGTCTATGACTTATAGAAACATGCAAAATTACAAGTCAATCATTTTAAATAATTTTTCCAATTTCAGTTTTTTTTTATTTTTTTTTTTCGTATTAGTACAGTCTGAATTGGATCCACAACTAAAATAATGAACTAATTTAATAAGCTTAATTAATTCAGGCTTCAAAATACAAGATAACGCAATTCTTCTGAGAGTCTCGTTTAGATTGATACCAAGCATGTGCAGGAGCACAACAGCATGCTAGCTGCCGGCATCCAGCTCGACAGCAAGAGGTTTTATTACCTCCATAAACCTTAGAAAATACACCATGTTAGTGTTAATCCGTTTAATGCCGATTAATTGACATATAATTAGCAACGCTCGCAATTATAAATTAATAAGGATGTCGTTCTGCTATCTTGCAGTTATTAAACTGCCGTCCGCCTTCTTGCAGCGGTCATTGGGTTACAGAAAAAAGAAGAAAACTCAGCGCGCGGCTGACAATCGATAAATTTTTCAATGGCTTCTCTTTATCGTTGCTCAGTGAAACCTGAAACTGGAAGGCGAGCCAGGCGACCGATAGTGCATCTGTAAAAGAGTAATTTCAGCGGGGCTTTTTTGAGCTTTTCTCTGTGGGGCTACGCCGTATGCCTCTGTTGCAGCAGATAATAGAGGAAAAGCTATTATTGGTTTTCGCCGCGGGGGATTGCGGTGTTTAATGGCGTGAGATTGCTGAGATAGTGACTTTTTCAGCGGTGTATTGCTACATTCTGGACTCGAAGATACCTAATAATGCTAGTTCCTAAATTAAGTATCTTACACTGATTTCTATTCACCGTATTAATATTACAATAATTAAACTTTTCTTTAAATTATTTCGATTTGTAATTTTCACTTGACTTTTTAGCGAATTGGGCTTTGAAAACACTTTTGACACGATTTCTCCCCACAAAATTCTTCTGAAATACTTATGAAACTTCCCTATTCTATTTAAAATAACAAACTTGAGATCGATATCTCGGTCAGTTTCAATTGTTGTTTTTTGTAGACGTCACAAAATTCCTCTCAAAAATTCATCAAACTTTTTCGTTTAAACCACTAGTCTGCGACATCAAATAAAACAGTTGGCTATTGTAGATCGTTACCGTGAACACTATGTTTAAAAAAGTAACTTAAAAGGCACTCCACCCGTTAACTATAATATATACTTTAAAAGCTGGATTAAAGCTTTCAAGGACGACTTAATATTCCTGCAACGTAATACAAACATGAATTTGCTGTAGCGAGTGTGAAAATTGAACGGATTTTCCGATTAAAAATATATAGTACCTTTCTTTCGGTCATCTAAAAGAGTGTCATTTTGACATAAACTCATGCGATTTTGAAATAAACACAAAAAGCAAAATACTGTAAGAAGAAATATACGTTATGTTGTGACTGGTACAAGAAATATAAGGTGTCGATGAAGAAGTGATGACATAATTTTTGGATTAGGTAAGATGATTTTTTAAGTTAATTTTTTAAGTTACTAGCTTTTTTAACACAGCAATCTGTAGATTATTTGAGTCAGCCAAGGAAAGGATTTTAAAAATTCATGGTGACACAGTATTTACTCACAAAAGAATGGAGCAAACTCTATAATCTAACTGTACATGACCTAGAAGATATCGGATCTTAATTAGTGGGCTCATTTTAATGGGTATTTACTGTGTCTGATGTCAGCAATGTGCAAATACTAGGTTCTTTTTATATATTACAAAGAAAGAGTACTCTCCGTAGGCTACTGGCAATGTATATGCATAAACCGAGGAGTTGATATCTTTACTGCACTAGTAACATAATGTGTCATTTATCGGGCTAATTAAAGTACAGTATGAAGTAAAAATGTTTTGTGGTATTCCATGTGAGGTTTAGGTTAGAAAATCTTGTTGGTGATATCCTTTACGTTAATGAATTAATGCTCCATTTAATGCGGCAGTCTTAAGTAGCTAGTCAGTTGGTAGCTGAAATGATACATAAACATGTAACTGATATCA
Organism: Rhyzopertha dominica; assembly: GCA_025024175.1. NCBI lineage: Eukaryota > Metazoa > Arthropoda > Insecta > Coleoptera > Bostrichidae > Rhyzopertha > Rhyzopertha dominica. Next base: position 2,123,023 of record QCXZ01000137.1, on the reverse strand, counting down.
ACCGATATCCTTTAAGGTATGAAATGTTTCATTTCTATTTTTTGCGAAACCACAATAGCAAGTGTATCATTTCCGTATTTGTTTCCTGCCTATATAAAATGAGCATGATTCATAATTAGTTATGAATCACATGCAGAAGAAATCTAATTTTCCAGCTTTGAAATGTGAACTTCTTTATCCAATGAAGATCGACGAATGTTGATCAATTGTAATGAGAAATTTGATGGGAAAACCGCAGTACGACACGATAAAAGGTGTTTTTTTTATTTATTCGCGAATATTTGTAGTGAAATTTCCCGGTACGTTTTTATAAAAAAAAATAAATTAGGTCCTATTTGGCCTGTATGAGCTTCCAAATTTGTCAATTTCGTGCCTACAGGTAGCACATGGACAACCCAACCGATTCTTTCGCAACCAGCACTTGAATCTCGCCAAACATGCGGCTCTTTTGTTCCATCAGCGCCAGTTAATGCGTCTGTGTGACTTTTTTCGGGACAGTCCTCAAGTGTGGCATAGCGCCGTCGGTCTCAGTTATCTGGACGTCAACAAGAGCTCGGACCTGTCGCCGCTTTTTTACGCGTCGAAAATCGTCAGTTCGGGCGTCTTGGCGCACTCATAGTACTCCATTAATTGGCGATTTGGTGCACAAAATGAATCGCGACGTTTCAGTCTTGAAGTGTAGTCGTTTGCCTGCGGTGAGATGGTTGTGGTTGTGGTACAATGAGGTATGGTGGAAGTGAAATTCAGGGGGTAGTTTTTGTGACCCTTTTTTATTAGTAATGACTATTCATAGTGCTCGATGGTGGAGGATGAACTAATTTTATGGTTAACCTTCTCAATTTGTGTAACTGGAAATACATCGGTTACTGAAAGCGTACTTCTTAGAATCATTCTCTTTATCCAAAATTAACTCAAAATTGTAAATTTACTTTTGTTATATGTACAACCTATAAAGATATGTTATCGGTAGTTAAAAATGCAATAGATAACAGTACCAGGAAAAAGTTTGTATTGTTTTTCTACTGCGTAATTCAAAAACTCATTTCAGAAGTCCCATGAAGTAGCCGACTCTAAATCTTTATAAAACAGCGAAAAAGAATTTTGTGCTACATTTTGTTCTAGATGCACTAAATGGAAGAAATGCTAGGTTAATATAAAAGGAAGAAACACTTGCTTGAAGGTCTGTAGTTCTTATTTCGGAAATAGTTAGCTAATAAAACGAGAAGATTTCAAATGCTGGACTACGAGATTTTGATACTACGTAATGTATTCCTTCCCCTAGTACGAATGCCTTCTTGTAATGTAGTCAAGCATATTTCATAGCGATCAGTTTTATGTTATTTGGGGATGACAACAAGGTCAATTTTGTTGTCAACCCCAGAGCATTGCAAAATTGTCTTCAAATCTATCGATTTATGGGCACTCCTCGGGAGTCTTTAGATTTTCATGTATTGCAATGCAACGGCGTCGTATAAAATACTACCTGTATTAGTCACCACATTCCATTTAACTAATCATGTGCAATAGTTCGCTTATCTGGACGGATTACCTCGAAAATCGGGTAATAATTTTACTCTTACTACAATTGTATTTTTCTCCCCCCTGCATCATAGCGCGCATTCCACAATGGCGAGTATATACATTCGCGAAATGGGATATCGAAGTTTACGATCTGTGCTGTTGAGTAAATTGATCAGTTCGTAATGCATATGATGTCGTGTTACCGGCTTTCCTGATGTAATGCCATTACGTAAATGTAACGCATGCACTTGCTAACGTATTTGTTCTCTTGTTGCAGGATAACGAATACACCGCTTTTGAAGTTGAAGGCTGTCATCTTACTATTAATGGTAAGTTCTTAAATCTAATAGCAAACGTATCGCTCATACAGAATTATAAAATGAAATCTTCGTTTCCTCTTTATTTGAAGACGTATTTGAAATCTTTCAATGCGAGCAGAATGATAAGACGCATAGTATGATACAATTTTCAAAAGCTTGAGCCGTCATACTTTCATGGTAATCTACCTCTACGTCCTTCATATTTTTAGCAGATAGAAATAGTACGCCTGTACATTCAACACGCATTTTTTACTCTTATCATACAAACCTTTTTTCAGTGTCATGGATCATGGGTGTCGTATCGAGTTTTGTCGACATATTTTTTCGTCATCTCGAATTTTTTTAATCTGGTTTACTTGCCATTATAATGAACCTCAATCTTTCTTTAAAAATACGTAAACTCTACAACAGTTAAATTTAAGCTCAGATTTAATTTTCTGGTGTAATTATTTAATTGTTAATACAAAATGTCTTATTAAATTTCACTGATCATTTTTGAAAATCCCCTACTAACCAATGTCTTTCCTCACTTTTCTGTACTGAATTCCATTTACAGTTATATTTGTTACAGTTGATTGTAAAATTTTGTTCATTCTACTGGTTTTTGCAATGGCCCTCCCTCTGCATTTATGGTGTATTAATAAATATTCAACACTATTTATTTAGCTTCAGGTAATAAATGATTATGATTTCGTTTTCGCCTCCGCCGGTTCGCGATCGCCGATTCGCAGCCGGCCGTTTCGAAGCCAAGCCTTTTCGCCGCCGGACCATTTCGAAGTTGGCCGTTACGACGCCAAACTGATAACAATATTTATGACAAAATTTTAAAAAAATTGTTTTTCTAAGAAAGTAAGCTGTCAAGGGACTAATTTGAGTATTATAAAGATTTTTTTCTAAAAGAAAGTTTTTTGTACCTATTTTATTATCGGGAGTACCTAATTGTTGAATGAAAAAAAAAACAAAATAACCTTCAATATAATATAAAATATGCAATCACAGGAAGACTATTGGGTGCAAATATTATTTTATATTATTCTGTATTATAAATTTTTGTTTGATAAAAGTTTGCGGTCGCACAATTTATACATAAATATTTTTATTAAATTAGGGGGTAATCGACCTTGTTGTTATTTATAATGGAGTGAACCCTTTAATTATTGCCAAGTTCTCGACTTTATTAAAGTCTTCGTCAGTGCCTCTGCAAAAACAGCACTTATAAATTACAGAATATTTAACACATCTAACATACAAATTCTGAGATTGCTATAAATCAGCCTTTTACAAACGCATGTCACGTTCTCTAACATACACCTATATACATATATTAGTAAGCCTTTGTTAAATTTTCTTCCTGTAATTTATATTAGATGACATATTTCAAAAATAAAACAATACCAAAATTTTTTTGTCAAACTTATAATGTCAAGTCACAGTGCAAACGATCAAAAAACATTTCATATAATATCTATTTCTGTTCAAATTTATAGATAGAATTTTAATGAAGAAGATCAGGAGACCTTATTCAATTAATTTGTGTCTGATTTTTTGTTGATGGTGTTTTCTGTTCTATTAATATGGTACATTTCAAGAATTAATCTTTTATTGGTTTGCTGTTCTTTGTCTAAAATTTTAACGTTGTCCCAATCTACCCTATGATTGTTATTTAATATATGCTCAGCTACAGCACATCTATAACGTTTTGTCGTGATGTGACTTTTGTGAAGAGCTAATCTATTAGGTAGCCATTGGGATGTTTGTCCTACATAATTTTTACCACAACTGAGACATGTTAAACAATAAACCACACCCGACTAAAATTTTAATGGTATTTTTGATTTGAGGTGACTAAACAGAAATGGATGTTATATGAAATGTTTTTTGATCAATTGCACTGTGACTTGATATTATAAGTTTGACAAAAAATTTTGGTATTGATAAATTTTTGAAATGTGTCATCTAATATCTAATATAAATTACAAGGAGAAATATTACCAAAGGCTTACTAATATTGTATAAATAATTATAATTATAATTGTATAAATAAAGTCGAAAGCTTGGCAATAATTAAAGAGTTCACTCTATTATAAATAATAACAAGGTCGATTACCCCCTAATTTAAGAAAAATAATTTGTATAAATTTTTTACTCGCTCTAGTGCGCTTTTCCAGTGCTTTTTAAATAATGTTAATAAATTTACAGATATCAGAAACACTTGATAAAAATTAATCTATTAACCTAAATTCTAGTTTAACAAGTAAAGGATAAATGGTAACAAAAACGTCTGTGGCACAGAAAATCTGGATAACGATTTAAACGAAAATCAACTCTCTTCCTAATTTTATTATTTCGGAATGTTAGTCGGATTTATGGATAGGACATGCTGAAAGTAGTATCCTGCAGTGATACAAAATTAGGCTGTTGTATTACGTTTTTCCCCAAACATTAATCTGTGTTAAGGCGTGTGCCCATTAGTAAAGAAAAAGTTTTTTATATTGAATACAGATTACTTCATTACTAAAATAATGCAATTTCTATATAAAAATTCAGGTAATTTAGGTACCGTATCTCCAATAAATTGTACTTTTTAAGTATGTAACTAAGCAATCTGCACTACCAGTTACCAATAGTAACAATTGTGATAGATTCAATAGATACTTTTTGGATAACAATTACAGAATAACACATAAAGATACGATTCCGTCAAAGAAATGAATGAAACTCAAAAATACTTCAATGCAAAATTTATTAGTATTTGGGCGAAAGAAAAGTAAGCCATTTTTTTGTCGTAGGGTCTAATAAATATTTTATAATTAATTTTTATTTGCCAAATCTTATAGTGGGCATAGAATAATAATACTTATCCCCAAATTTTTTCCATTGCAGTTGCTTTAAAATTTCTGCCGTAAATATTGTTTAGTTATCAGTCTGGCGACGAAACGGTCGGCTGCGAAACGGCCTTCTTCGAAAAGGTCCCGGCTGCGAATTGGTGGCTGCAAACCGGCGACTTCAAACCGGCGGCGACGAAAGGTCCCATTCCCTCATTTTTAACACTATTGTCAAAAACATCTTCCGCCATTTCGACTCCTTCAACAACCTCTACGTTAATTTCACCTTCTTGTGAGTGGGAAACATCCACCCCATGTTAAATCCAGTTTTCTACTTTCGAAGGTGAGTGTCAAAACGGTGTCAATAATAAAAAACTCTGGTGGATTTTGATCCAGATGGACTGGTTTTTGGTCAATTACCCATTTTTTTCAATGCAAGATTTTTAGAAAAATTTCATCATTTTCAGTATCAGTTCCTGAAGGTCTGGTTTGTTGTTCAAAAACATTCTTTCACCTTCCTAATGGAAGTGACCTCAGAGGACACAAAAGTTACCCCCCCCCCTCTTCATAGGCGTAACCATGATCTAGCATTGGGGACGCAGCTGATAATTATTTATTACACCGGAGTAAAATGTCCTTAACTGTTGTTTGTTTTTTAGAGATCAGTTTTACATTAACTGTATTTCCAAAAATCAATTTACACGCTGCCTTTTTATGCATGATACTTGAAGATTTACACATACACGTGATACTAACCCCCAATTAATAATTGTATCAGATATATGACGTCAACAAAAAATTATTTCTTGTTTCAAATTTGTGCGGCTTGAAACGACCTCGTGTTTATTTTGTATGGTTGGTAAGGATTTTTTGTGAAAGGTCATGTACATTTTCTAATAACACATCCACAGCGTGGTCTTTTTTGTATTCGATTTTGGACGTCAGAAGCTTAGTACATTTTTCACATGAGCAGTTTCTTTGAAAAAAGTTAACTTAGACATTGTGGATTGAACAACAGGATCGAATAATGTCTTTGTTATTTTATTCAACTTTTGTCCACTTTGATGGACCTGGTCTTGTCCAAGACGTCGTCTTTTTAGAAGATAGGGGGGTTTCTTGGTGTCCACAATTCTTTGTTTAGTTAGCCTTCATATGGGACATGATCCGAGATGGGTGAGGAATTCAGGCCAAATCCCAAAGCCAGTGCTTCTGGGTCAAAATCGACAAAAACTAAAAATACATCGAACGGAGGTTTTTTGTTTCTTGTTTTTTTTAACGATGACGGTGTCGTCTTACGAAGTGGAAAACTTTGATTTCACATCCCCTTTGCACCATAAACAACATATGAAGTATAGTTTGTCTGTATCAAACGTTTCATCGTTTCAGGTAGTTGTTGTTGGTTACATCTGTGAGTCTAAGGACTACTACAACTGTAGTTCGTCATCGCCTGTGAGACCCGTAACTTTCTACGGTACTACGGATTATCGCGGTCTTGGCGTAGTAAAGGCCACCAAGGGCGGCAGACGGTTTAACGTTGTCATAAACGCGGAAGACAAAAGCCAAAGTAAGTATTCCGTATTTTACAGTACATTACTTCAGTCTTTGACGATATCTCGTGTGTATTTTTATTTGTTCTTCGCTCAACAGTAATCAATGAATTCAAAGAGAAAAAGAAAATTCCATCTATTTCAAGATTTTGGTAATATTGGATAAGCTGTTACATATTTAGCAAAATGTTAAACTTCTTTGAGGTACGCCCATGAGACCAGCGGATTTTTTTTTCTAGTACAAAATTTATTGTCAGTTTTTTTTATCTCTTGTACTTTTTAAACAAAACCCTTAGATTCGTAGATAAATGCTGTTTTGTGAAACTTTCCACCTTGCCTATTAGTAGTAAACGTCTTTTTTTTCAATCCTACTTAAAAATCTTGTTAACATAGACGACAAATATGTTTAAAAAACACATAATTTGAGCTCCAATATGGCATTAATTTAGCTTTACATGCTACGGTGGAAAATATCATCAATAATAGTAACTATTTCAACTCGATACCTCCAAAATTGTGGATTATATTTTTTCATAAAAGTTTAAAGTCAGTACATATAAATAAATTATTATATTTAAACCTCGAGAAATTTAAGAGGACTATCGAGAAGTTTGGGGGGGGGGAGGGATTAGACCCCCCCCCAGCTACGCCTGTGTGTATTGGTAGTCCAAAAGCAACAGAAGTTGAGGCTGCCATACGAGGTATTTCTAAATGCTTCGTTCCTGGTAAACAATCGAACGAATAAAAAAACTCCTGCAAAATGAATCAATACTTACACATCCAATTGTCTTATGCTATACGATTGGTAATCAGATTTTGAGCATTTTGACAAAGACAAAGTCCTCGTGATATTAGCAAAAATATATAAATTTCAAAATCGGTTTTTTCCAAATAACTCAAAAATTATTAGCTTAACAAAAAAATTTACAAGATTGCTTTCTGATCAGAAATTTGATGTTATATATAATACCAAAATTTAAAAAAAATTGTACGAGCAGTGACCAAAATAAGTTTTTTGGAAACTTTTTGTGAGAAATTTTATTTCCTATCTGATGGCATTTTCATTTTTTGAATATATTAAGTATATTCGGAGATATTTAGGAAAAACCGCTTTCTTTAAGTGACGCTTTTTTGCTAATATCTTCTAAACAGTTTGGTGCACCGAAAATTTATAAGAGTGAATAATACTCGCAGTTATACTACTAATCACATACTAAAACGAAAAAAAATAAAAATTTGCAAAAATGGTAGTTACCCCCCAATTTTGCCCCCTTCCCGATACCGTACTTACCCCACAAACAATAGGTCGCTTTGGGTAGTAGAGATTTATACTTTTGCCAAATTTCAAGTTCATATATTAAGTCTTTCGAAAGTTATCGTGTCCACAAACAATACCACAGACACCCAGACACACAGACAAGAAATTTGTTTTGGCTCAAATTTTGTTTTTTTTTTGCGTTTTCGACCATTTTAAAGCGAATGAGCAAATAAAAATTTTCCAATCCGTTGGATGTGGAAGTAACACACATGAGGGATGAACGCGTTCCAATCTTTAATGTACCTGTAACGTGTTCCGTTTGTTTCAGGCACAATGTACATGATAACCGTAAAGGACACATTTTGGTTCTACCTGTACCACAGACAGACCAAAACCTTCATCTGCTACCAGCCTAATAACCGCAATGGAAAATACAAACTTTCAGCGAGGGTAAGCTGACTTAAGCTCTCGCCCCGCCTCACGTGTTGGTTTAACGAACATGTTCTTTTGCAGAGAAAACCCCGACCAAGGGACTGTGTCTTCGCCGAATACCCCGTCAACTACACAAATTTCGAGATGCGGTTGGTTCCTTGTGAATGTTCGACCAATTGTACAGTCGACGAGTCTAATGCAAGGCAAGGACCAATCCAATGCACCAATGTGTTTAAGTCGAAGAAGAAGAAGAAGACCGAGGCTGTGTTCATGAGGATTACAGTCGGGGACTGCGACAAAGCGATGAGTGATCTGTGCGAAGACATTCACGTCACGCGTCACGAGCACATAATGCAGAACACTTCCATTTACTGTCCGGAGAAGAGGACCTGGTAGAAGTGCCTAGCGAGTTTGCCCGAACAGAGAGAACGATAGGCTTGTAGCTTGCCAAAATTTCCACAGAAATCTAGTGCCATTATGCCCCCCCCCCCTTTTTGTTCCCTTCGCCAGTGTCCTCTTGATGATGCTGCTTTTATGTGTTCATTAGTTACCAGGAAGCTCCTAGAGGTTAAGTGCAGCTCTCTCTGGCTCCGGCGCTCAGTGAAGTGCGTTATCGTGTCAGTATTTTATAGTAATTACTAACACTTGCAGCGAGACTATTTATGATGCTATTCAGTGTCAGTATCGTGAGGACAGTTTCCGTAGCGCCAATCGAATTGTTATTATGAATAGTAGTGTACAGTGTATTTTGTTTAACCCCTATGGGGTTTTATTTAACACCGTAACGTAACTGTTGTACATTAATTATTTATTTTTGTGAATATTTTCCCGTAGGCACCACGCAGTATGTCCCTACCACTCAGTTCTTTTCTTACATGCCGCCCCAGCATTCCAGTTGGTGTCTAAGTCTAATAATCATGTTTTAATGGTTAGGCAATATGATTGGGAAATAATATTTACCAAATAATACACGAGGCTTTCCATATTAATATATTCCCCCCCTTTATTTTTTTTGTAAAAAGTGTAATCCCCTTTTGTATATATCGGCCTCATTTTGTTATTAAGATCTGTGCCATGTAAGGAGAGTGTATCCTTATGTAAACATTCCAAATTAAATATATGCGAATAACATATATTAAACATTGCTTTACTTTTTGTACCAAAGACCAATTCATCTGATGAATACCCACAGGTAAGTACACTTGATAATGTAGAGAATACAGCTATAGCCTTGGAGGTCTCCACAACAGGTAAGCCGAGAATTTTTCTTTTCGAATGCCGACATTTTCGTTAAATATTCAATTGCCAAAGGAAACTTTTATCGGTCTAGAACATAAAACAAATGTTAAAATAATTTATCATTCTTTCGAAACTTATTTATGATTTTATTAATATTCATTATACATAATATAACATTTTAACAGCAAATCAGTAACTATTATAAAAAAAAACAGTAACGAGGCGATCACAATTTATTTTGCATGTAAATAGAAAGTACCGATATTTCAGTGAGTTAAATTTATGCCAGATCTAGTGCTACAAGTTATCGTAGCTTTTAGTTCTGCGTGTTCAATGGGGCAGCTGCTATAATTGTTTAAGTTTACTGCGCACGATGTACTCGTATTATTGGTAAGTTCTGTAGGTTCTGCTGAAGTTTATTTGCGATTGAAATTTTATTCTGAATATAATCTTCTATATAAGTCTCCGCTACGTTTCCATTTCCTTTGGCACATTCCTTATTTTGTGTTATTTTGTAAAGCACAGTATTTGCGGCATATCTTTATTTGGTCTAGAGTTGAAATCACAAAACATCTCAATATCAAAACCTCATTTGGTTCTACGTAAAAATTTACAAGGAACCATGTTTGAAAAAAAAAATAAATACGAAAACCCCGATCACTACGGGGTCCTTTGGAAATTCGCAAATTTTTCAATTTTTAAGTATAACTCAAGAATCTGTCGCGAAAACCTCAGAAGCTTGAAGATAACCGGGATACCTTATAAAATCATGGAAAATGGGACATCCTGTATTTGTTAATTTTTACGACACATCATGCAGGAAATAAATATCTAAATCTTAGCTTCCATTTTAATATTTATTTGAACCATTCGATCGTGGTAACTTCTAATCTTTTCTTTTAAATAGCAGACTCTCACTTGTGATTAATATTTGGAGCACTATTAAAAAAAGCTCTCTAAAATCTCCAAGTTGAAACAACTGTTCAAATGTTCTACTCTAGCGGTAATGTACGTTTTTTATTGAATTTTTCCAGTATTCGTAGATAACTTTTTGCGACTTAAACGTAAATATAGTCACATGACGATGAGATAAAGTTCGACTTATTATTGTAAACAAAATTTTATCGTTTGCATCTCTTGAAGTCAATAATTAACAATAAAAAACCTGACGTAGTTGAAGAAATACGTCCTGGAATGTTGGAATATTCTAAGAGAGCTTCTGCTTTCATCATTTTTGAACACCATTTTAAACAGTTGTTACGAAATATCATTGAAATTATTCGCTACTATGAGTCTCTTCAAAAGAGATGATACTGCTGTACAGTGTTAAAAAATTGTATCAATTGATGGTTTTAGAATTATCACCCCGATGTATATATTCAAATGTATAAAGATAAAGCTTCAACTGTGATATTATAGCACTGTGACATGTCTAAAACTTACAACAAAGTTGACTTATAAAATCAAGCATGTAAGATTTCCCCAAACGAAAAGAACGAAGAAGTACACCAAATGTTTTAACTATAAATTTATTATTTTAAGTAGCTTTTTGTTACTCGTCGCGCTAAAACCTGGCTCGTCACTGTATGTTTTAGCGTATAATAGTCACTTCCGTCACGCGATAGACTAGCACACACATTCTTTTTTACTAATTCTAGCCCTAATCATCGAACATTCAGAAAGAACCTTCGGTGTCACTACTGTCGAGTAAATTTTGATTAACAATTAAACATAGCCTAAAATGATCTTTAATCCGATTCGTTTATTGCTGGACCTGATCCTGTAACATATTGTACGAAGTACGGAAGTCAAGATTTCAAGTGCAAGTGCAGATGCGAGCTTTTCAAGACAACCTAGAATGACTCTGCATTACAAAGTAAAGCCAGATGAAAACACAAGTAGGCTTTTCAAGAGCTTTGGCTTCTTGTACGTGATTCTTTTAGGTATCCATCTATCCAGAGGAACTACTTGAATACAGAAAATTATGTTATTCGTTGAAGCCTGCCATGTGCTGTTACACACTTAGAACACACCTGATCCTCGCTTGGAAGTAATATTTTCACGTTCCCTTTTAATTGTTAATATTTGAAGTCATTTGCGATTACGTAGCTCGAAATCATTCTATAATTGCAAAACAATTATTGAAAATAATAATAGAGGATTTTTTAAACTATCTAACTTTATATAAAAGGATTGTAGAGTTCTTACTTTGCTTACTTACAATAATCGTAGGAATGAAAACACCATTTGGATTAAAACCTATGTATGTTAAAATTGATAGTAGAATATCATGCTAATTGCTTTAATTTTTCTTCATAAAACTGAACTAACAAAATCTATGTATTTTATTTCTTATATCATTTATCTCTTCTTCAATCCTATTACGTTAACGTCTTCACCTTTTGGCCTACCACGTTTTTTAAAACCAGCGGTATTTTAATAGTCTTCAGTAATGAATAAATACAGTTTTGTTTATGTGTGAGCCAGTTACTGCTATAGAAATAAGTATTTGCAGCACATTCTTCTTTATATATTTTTTTTTAGAAACTCAATTTAGCTCGCATAGATCAGCACCTCAGAATAAAAAAAATACATTAATTCCATTTTTTTAAATCTTTTATTTTACTGAAACCGAGGGTGTGGTACTTTACCTTTTCAAAACTGATTTGGAACTGTAGAGTTATGTGAGTCCTTAACAACCAATATATTGTTTTCAATTTCAATTGCCGTCTGTACAATCTCATCACAATCTAGTAAGAAACAAATCAGTACTTTTTAAATCAAACCGTTAAACAAAATTTGAGATAGTTCTACTGTGAGATACAAATAAGTGGAATACATTCTTGTATTTACCATATTTTCCTTAGGATTATTGGCACAATTTGTATACTCCGGCAATGAGAGGATCTTATAGATTTCAGGTTACCTAAATCTTTCAGTGTTACAACCTGGCCAGTATTTTTTTCTAATTTTTGCTGCAGTAGTTTCTTAGTTGCACGCATTTGAAAAATTCTATCACTTGTATTTTCATATTTTCAACAATGTTCTTTGCTTTGCTACGTGGGTTTTTGGTGCTCGAGATTCAGTTATTTCAAGAACCTTTTTATCATCTAATAAAGCTTTAAAACCAATGCGAACAGAGCTTTTTTAAGAGTCCTATAAAATAACAAAATTGAAATATGGTATTCGCCAGCATTCATAAGAAAAATGAAGAAATTTTTGTCTAATTTGTTTTTATCTTGTTTTGAAATTCTGCCCTTCATGGGTGCATGTATACATTAGTTGATTATACACTAACGAATCATTAATTTTTCTTGCTTCCGTTTTCTAAAATGTTGTATAACATAAACAACGAATTTAGCTGATGTATTGACGGTTCTGTAATAGTTCACCGATAACAGTAGATTAGCTGCAGCGAATAAATAATTAAATAAATGCTCAAAGAGCTTACAAAGGAGAAGAAAACGTTAATATTTGCCAACATTTTCTGAAGTAAAGCAATACCCGCAGAATTTTAAGTATAAAAAGCATTTTCAAGCAAAATCTAAAAGAATCTAAATATAGCGTAAATAATTTAAAGCAATGGTGAATTATCAACCAGGAAAAATTGCATTTTTAGTCCAAGATGCTTATTATTGCTGCATTTCTAGAAGATTTCTTGATCATTAACTTTTAGAATTCGATAAAGCGTGTTAATTTCAAATTAAGTAACACCTATCTTGATCACTAACTAGCGTACGAGCAAGCCAAAATAAAACAATCGTATTATAGGCCTGCGGCCAAAAAATTCTCTCTGTCCCAAGACGGAACGGGACCTTGACAGGAGTGTTAAACAAAAGTCCAAACAAAACGCCGAAGTGTGAATTTCAAGTGTAAGTTATGCTATGTGAGAGACTGTATTAATTAACAACGATCTGTAAAAAACTCGGAGTATTTATTGAAAATAAAAACAAATTATTAGGCTATTTGCGCAGCCCTTTTACCTAGAAGTGAATTTGTGCCGGGGAATGCCACCCTGGTAGTCGAGAAGCGGGAACATTGGTCCGTTCAAATTGGATGCTTGATTTCTAAAATTTGATGCACGAGCCCTTTCAGGCTCATGAATATTGTCGCTTCGACAGGAATGCGACTGCATTAGCGGACTTATGTGTCCGTTTGCTTAACAGAACAACTGCGTTATGGTATTTGCCATGCAAATTGATACATGTGTGTAAACATCCACCGTGCCATTCAAGACGTTGTTGTCCCCGGACAGGAATCCGGGCGGACGAGAAAAATCAGGAGAATATGACTTAGGAGAAATTTGAACGCAGACGTACCTCGTTTGTTACCTCTCCATGCGAAGAAATTTTGTTGCGGCTCCGCAATCGCAACGATTAAATAATTTCGACTGCAGGACATCTATATTAATTGGGCGTATGCCCCTTAAGATAGCTGAACAAATGACCAACAAGCATCTGATAACCGCCAGTCTAATCATCTGTTTATAACGTTGTAATAAATTCTTTACCCTTCATCATGGAGAACTCACGTCATTTTTCACTACTATGAAGTATTGGAAGAATGCAGTGATAGTGGTAGTTAAATAGTGTGAGAGATCTTAGAACTGTAAAAGGTTTCATATTCGTAGTTACGATAAAAGTGCACTCATTTATTTATATATTCTAACTACTGTATACTGATTTACAGGTGAGTGCCCAATTACAGAACAGGAAAATTGCATGAAATATCTGCCGTTGCAGAATGACTATTAACTCATAAAATAACACTAATAGGCAAGTACTATTCTTAATACCCTTAATACAACAAAAGTCAGAAAAGTATCAATACAGTCGAAGATCCTAAGACAAGTAATACTTTTTGACATCCTTAATTCTACAGCAATTTGCTGGGTAATAACTGAAAGATTTATAATTGCTGAAACAATGGTGTAACTTTCCTTATTATAGTATACTTGGAAGATTTGTACAGTATTGAAATACTTTGAATGTTAAACAGATGAGTAGGTAATTTTTTATAGAACTTAGCAGAAAAAATGCAGAACTCTACAACTCCACCAACAACCATAAGTACGAAAACAAAGCAAAACAAGTGTTGACAAAGTTATTCACAAATTAAGCATAAAGACCATGAAACATAAGAAATCAATAGTGCGAAATGTAAAGAGTGAGGTGTTTAACAAACACTGTTACTATTTGTCACGATTTTGGTTATCACAACAGGATATTAGAGCTGATCATTGCTATAGTAGCAAGCAACAATCTATGAGACTCATTATACGAACAGCCGATCACAATGGTGAATAACAGACGGGTTCGGCACGTTCCACTGTTTTGCAGCGGAGTGGACGGTATCCAAAAATTGTGTTGAGGCTTTTTTAGAATCTTTTTTCCGAGCATTATTTGGTACTATTATTTAAACTACGAATATTTCTCATCTAATAGCTTTTAATGTATGACTAAATCGTATTCTTTCCTAATTTGACGAGTAGTATCTATTTTTATAACCTTCCAATTTCAATGCAGCAGCCCATAAATTTCTAATTTTTGATCGCAGTGTGCAATCGTCTTCTGCCCTGTTTCTTCACAGGTTAAAATTTTCTTTTAATCCGGAAGGTCATAAACGTAGTTTCTATCTGTATATTTTTCTTGGAAATAAGAAGAAATCGGAACTATCCTATTCCTACTATAAACGATATTGCAAGCATATGTGTTTACTTATATTTTAATGTTTTTCAGCATGTAAGCATACCAAGTGCAATATTCAGTCATACTTACATATATTCTTACATTTAGCCACTTATTAAGAGGCGTTTGCGACAAGTACATTTCGTAGGGCAACTGGTCCAACAAATTATTGCTGATTTTAAACCGATTATCATTCTGATATGAATGCGGAAGTGTTTGAAAATTGGTTCAAAAACATTTTATGGCCCAAATTGCCACTCAACAGCGTCATAGTAATGGACAACGCTAGTTACCATTCGGAGCAACTGGATAAAATTCCAAATACAACAACTAATAAGGTAACCATTCAAGAGTTTTTAATAATCGAAGATTTATATTTCGAAGAGGACTACACAAAAAACAATTGTTGGAAGTGCTTGGCCCAAAAAAATTTTCGAAGAAAAATAAAATTGACATTCTCGCTTCTGAATGTGGTCACACCATTCTTCGATTACCCCCATATCATTGCATTTTCAACCCCATTGAAATGATACGGGTGCAGTTGAAACAAAGAATTCGACGGGGGAAAATTTAGCAATGAAATGCTGCTAAAAATTGGACACGAAGCTGAAATAACAAGTGTCGATGCATGGAGAAACTCAGTGCGGCATGTACTGGACATTGAAAATCGGTACAGAGCGAATCATGTACAAGAATTAATAATAGAAGTTAATCGTGATTTTAGCAGTGAAAGTGATAGTGAGTATTTTTTTTAGTTTGTGACTCTTGTAATGTGCTTATTAACAAACTGTAATGAATATAATCGATAGCGTGTATAAATTTTATTGTGCACTATTGTAAATTTTTTCTAACAAATGTAAATAATTTTTTACTTACTAATTTGTATGTTTTTATATTAAATTTGTATAAATTCGTTATGACATGCAAAGGCTTTTATTTTATACATCGCAAAATTTAAACCCAATAAAGTATCACATAAAAATAGATCGCGGGTCGCGCCAGTTAGCATCAAGTCTGCATTAAATAAAATTTGTTATAAAGGCTTCTATGTTTTATTGATTGCTAAATTATCACAACTAACAAATTTCAAAAATTTATAGTGGAAAAGTTAAAATTTTAGCCAACAAGATTTTTTTGAATACGGCCCATTTAGGAAGTTTGAAGTGCGCCACTAATCGCAATAGTTTAGCACGGCCGACCATCAAGCTGTAAAACCCTCTGCATAAGTCAGTCTCATAGATCGTTGCTTGATACTTTAGCCACATAATTTGAAAAACGGGAAGCTCTGAGTTTCTCAGTTGTGTATCATAATTTTATAAGCTAACTTATAAATTCTGGAAGCTCAAAAAGTAGCAAATCAGAATCTGTAAAAGCCACATACGACTGCTCTTAAAAAAATAACTTTGTGTCATATCTCAGAAACAAATGAAGTTCTTATTTGTTTATCTATTTGGTCAAATTAAATTTAAAATTCTGTATAAAAAATGCCTTTGATTTTTTCGTATCTTTCAAAATAATAAAATTATTTGACTGTTTACAAATTCCAAAATTTAACAGGGTACTGAACTGAATGCAAAGACATAACTTTGTTAAAACACAGTAAAGGTTCCAATTGCAATGTACGTGAAGCACAGTTTTGCTTCTTTTCGCGAGGCCGTCCGCCGGTTAGTGTGGGGTGTGTGCGGTCCAAAACCCATAACAATTTCGTCTTAAACACGGCATTTAATAAAAATCCTCCAGCCCTCTCCCAAATACAGCCATTATCTCCGCGGTACGGTAATTACCCGCCTCAAAATAAATTACAAGACGCAGAAATAACAGCCCAACTGTCAAATTAACTTTCGTAAAACTACCCCCAAAAGTCCATAAATTTCGGACACGTCCGGCAACGGGATGATTTTAATTGGTCCGTCCATTCCGGCTTATCGTCAACCACCATGGTTATCGGGCAAAGTTAATTGAACCGTTTACTTGATGAGGGAGCTCCTTMAMAATTGTGTTGTTCGTCGCTTACGCTGGCGATCGATAATTGGATATCGGGGAATCAAATAACAGGCTTATCGCCAGCTGTGGGGGGTCGTGCCCCCGGCGAAGAGTTTGATGAAGACGTTAGGTATTAAAAGTGGGATACTTGTCTGTAAATGGCAAAGCCAAATGCCAACATTTCAACCGCTATGCGCGCTTCTTCAGTGGCTTCAGGAGTATAACTAAGTTAAAACAGCAAAAACAGTCAAATATTACGTAAATATACATACATAATTGTGTAGTGCGGAAAAAGTAATTTGTTTCTATTATATTTATGACTTTACTGTTAAGATTTAAGGAGATATTTATTTTCTGGTTAAGGATTTTTTGGGAAAATATAGCCATGGGATATCAGGAGACTTTTTTWCTTTAATTTGTATTTAAGATGATTATCTAGTAATAAACTGCAACTGTCCAAAGTATGCTAATTAGGTAGCAATTAGTAAACTGATTGGTTAATGAATTCAGTAAATTGACGTTAAATTAGGATTGTTCTGTCAAAAATTCCTTAGATTTAGTAATTAAATTAACAACATTTGAAATTACACACAATGACAGACTTTTGATGTCGAATGAGCCGGTACGGTCCCTCAAATTTTAGAACTTTTTGAAGATTTCTGGAGCAAAATAAACTCTATAGAGTTCCGAAATACTTAAACTTTTATAACAAAAAAATTGTATTGGCAATGGGAAACCCCTTTTTACCTTTCTGATTTAATTAGGTGACGATTTTTTGCCATATCAGACGGTAACATTAATATTAATGGTTTTACACAAAAAATAAATATATTATATTCGTCAGTAAATTTCACTAATGAACTAGATAGAAGTCCCAATTGCCCTTTTAGCACGCCTTTTAGATACATAATGCCCGTCTTGAACAGTTAGACCCATCCATTATCCACAAAAATTACAATAGGTTAACTACCACCAATTTATAATTTAACGGATAGAGAGAAATGATTACTAAATAGTTATTAAACAAACACAAACATAATATAAATCCCATACGTGTCTTTGTTTGCAAAATGAAAGTATATTGCTGAGAAAATTTACATATTATCTATCACTATAACAAAAATTTGGCATAACCAATGTCAAAAATATAAAACTGCCAACACGCGCCAAACTGAACACGTTACATAGATATCATGCCCCTAAATAACTCACTTATCTCAAAAACACTGCATCCAGAATTCAAAATGCAAAAATATCCTCAGAAGTGAGCTAGAACTTTAGGGATTTTTGCCATTTTTATTGCTCGTAAAACACAGAGGTTCGGGAAGATGCCTGTAACTTTGGCATCTAACGACATAGCTTTTTAAAAACAGCTACTCCAACAATAAAATTGAGCGTTCTTTCTTACTTTTGACCGCAGGTCGTCATGGCTGACCGTTAATTGTCCAAATCTGAATTCAGGAGGTCAAAATTAATTAAAAAAAACCGATGCTTGGCAGAATCTGAGGTAAATAATTATTTCACTGAATTTTCATCCTGACGGTACCTATACTCAGGATTTCCTGATACTTTCAAAGATTGGACTTTAGAACTAAATGTCAATATATTTTGAGCTACAAAATCCAAAAGCACCATCAGAAATGCGTTAAGGCGTTCGGGGAATTTAAAAATACATTTTGAGCTATATAAAATCCAAAAATATCCTCAAAAATGAGCTAGGACTTTAGTAGACATTTTTTTCTGTTTCTAAGGAGGTAGCAATTTTTACTCTGAAAATGGAAAGCTCTCGTTATGAAATATCTAGATGTACATTCTTGTGATATCGAACTAGAAAAATGATTACTACAGAATAAAGTATATGTTATATTGCGCAAATATTCAGTACATACCAATACTCAAATATAATTGTAACTTCTGGATATGTAAGTCGTTCCCTTTAGTGTGATATTGATCAGTATAATTCAGAAACTTCCTTATGAGGCGATAAACCCTGTTACTTGAAAATTACTGAATTAGCGCCTGACCATTTATGTATCGGAGCAACCGTCACGATTTCTAGATTGTAATTTCCCAAATTGGAAGCTCGGCCTAAATAAGACGAAATGTACCTTTCATCAGCCATATTTCCAAATGTTCAGCAACTACAACCTAACCCGTGTAATTACGTTTCTCCAGCAATTAATTCGTGCATCGCAGCACCAGATATCAATGTTGGTAGAGGTGTGTCCAACTAACAGCGCACTATCTTTATTGTTGTTTCGATAAGATCTCGTTGTTCGTCTCTTTATGATTTATGGTGTGCCAGGTAACGGGTTCAAAGTACTGCACCGCTCCGAGTTACGAAAATCTCGAAAAATTCGATACCTAGATGAAGTGGCTTTCCACTATCTACCGTTCAAATAAACACGGAATCTAATATGTTATGAAGCGATACTGGATGTTTGAATAAGAGTGGGTTAAGCAAATATGTCGATCTGCTAGCGCATTGTATTCAAATTGTAAACCGAAAAAGGTTATTGGCACCTTTGTAGGTTGGAGTGTGACAGTTTTCTTCTATTTTGACGGCAGGGAAAAGCTGCTGATGTATAGAGAGTAGTTTCCAATGAAATTTATAGGTCGTCGGATCTTGTCATAATAAAAAAGTGTGACTGTCACTAAAAACATTACATTTTGCTACGAATATATTTTATTCCAGGTTAAGAAATGGCTGCTCAAATCAACTCCTATCAGGTTTTACTAAGTAAAATACGTTGGAGAATAAGAAATTTTATTTAAAAATAAAATACGCCGCGGCTCAAAAAAGTCGTCATATTATTGTATTAACGAATATGAAAGCAAATTTTAATTCCCCCAGTCGAATATTGTAACTATACAACAGCTATTAAAGACACCCTGTATAAGCGTGAGTAGATGTACCTAATTTCTTTTCAATATTCGCAATCTTTTACAACCAATTCGACAAAAAAAGACACAAAGGCGTTTTGCCTCAAAATTATGTAAATCGGTATGAATCCGTAACCGATATTTGCACGGACAGACAATTGTTTGAATTTCTCATTACCAGTTACGCCGGGTACACGTATATGGTTTGAAAATAAGCTGTTTGTTTTTGATTGAGTTCATTGATGTTTTAAGGATGTGGCTTTCCCATTTTGGCTATGAGAAACTAATCGACAAACAAATGAGTAATTACAATTTTTGGTGAATACGCGTAATTCTGTTATGACGTCGATTTACACAGCACACTATTTACTATAGGCAGATCTGCGCTCGTGAATTTTTAACCGTGTTGCTAAAGTTAGTCAAGTCATGTATTTATAGTCCTACTCGACCGTGTTTGTTCTGTACCTCCTACGTTAATCAAAACACAAGTAATTTTTTGCATTCCGTATTTAATTCTGATGCCATTTATTAATAAACCAGTCATTTTGGCGTTATTTGTCCTTTTGTTCAAAAAGTTTTACGTTTCCAGTGGTTAAGAAATTTTGAATATATTGTAAGCTAAAGAAAGATAGGAGTGTGGCTTTCGCAGTCTGATATAAAAAATAGTATTTTACCACTAAGTTTTGAATGCTTTCTCTTCAGCGATTGTTATGAAAAAACAGATTGGAGTCTGCACAAAAACAAACACGGGTAACCTAATTTTTTTTAATAGAATGATATCAATATATTTAGGTGACAAGAGGCAGATTTAAAATTGCTTTCATACGATATCTATCGTTTTTATGTTTTTTTTCTATGTCTTTTATGTCTTCTATCAGTTTGTAGAAGAAGTAAATTCATTTAGTCCTTTTAGGACCCATCAGGTAGACGTACCAGCTTGCCAGTCAGAATATACCACTGTGGAGAGGCTTAACTTTAATTAAATTATCTCATATTATTAAAAGGATAACAATAAAATAACAAAATTTGACTAAATCGTATAAACAAAAAAATAGCCTTCGAAATGATCGTCATTTTCTTGCAAACACAGATGAAACTTTTCCTGAAAGTTACTATTCACATTCACGACCATATCTGGTACCACTTGTTGAAATGTAAAACGACTATTTTCCATAATATCATCTCGCAGAGCTGGGAGAGTGAGGTCAACTTTTGGTTCACTTCATTATTATTAAACTGTTTTCAGATTTTTAGTGGGTCCATATTGTCATTTCGGAACTAGCACTGCCTGCTTTTGTCCAAAACGAGACCATTCCCCTTGCGTTTGAAGTTTCTGCATACCTTCTCAATTCTGGTCCTCTAAAATTAATCGATGGTGCCCCGGATCCGATAACTTAACGCTTTTGATGTCCATTTACGGAGGCACGTACAAGAAAAACGACTTCGCCTGTTTGGCAATCTTCCGACTTAACACGTTCACTAATAAGCATTTCGAAAATTAATATGCATTTGCCCGTTAGCCGCGATACCATAAATCAAGATGTATTGGTGTTCCCGGATGCCTCTTATAACGCCATGTTCGATCATTAAGTTGTTGGAAGAAATTATGAGTGGCACCGATAAGCGGAGCGTCCATTTTAGGCTCGTAATAAGGAAGAAGTTGTATGATAACAAGGAAATGGCTGCGGCTATATTGATGGCGAATTATAATTAATATACTTTTAGCACCTCTTGGTTTACACAAGGCCGGGATGGAATAATTTGTTATTAAATATGTGGTTGCTTTGTCAATATTGCATATCTGATGGCCTAAGCGGTTGGGAATTTACTAAGCTATCAAATAGTATCTTACTTGATCGATTTTCCATTTCTAGTTATGGTTCCTTGATCCAAATCTCTATCCCTAAAAATACTTGAAATAATTATTAACTAATTATTGTGTAAATGATTGTTATATAAAGAAAAGTACCTGAGTAGTATTTGGAAATATTCAGTGTCCAACTGCTGTAAAACAATTATCAAGGCCTAAATCTTTTTGGCTCCGAAATAGTATTAAGATCTGAAAATAAAAGATCATCACAAATATCCCCAAAAATATTGCAGATAGAATCAACTATACTTTAAAGGAGTTCAGTTTTCAAAAATCCTTTTTTAGTCAGTCAGTTAGTTAGGACATGTTATTTATGGATTAGGAATGGAAAAATAGGTCTGTTTTAAATTAATATAATTAACTGAAATAGGTTAATTAACGATCAAGCAAGAAAATGAGTACAAAGCAACCTAAATTACAGGAATCATTTAAAATTTTTAATTTTGGTCATTGAAGTTTTGTGTATCCTTTACATTTCGAAACAATTTATTTTTGACAATTTATTACAAAACTGTAATGATTTGGAATTGACTATTGAGGCAGCGTATTTATATTACAATGGATAATTAGCTAACGAAGCATCTGTTGAAACAAGGTCTGTATTTCTATACATATTTATAAAATTGTTCCTAATGTTCTTACCTTTAATCAAAACAGATACCCCTATTTGTTGAACATAACTGATGATTCATGATCGCGATCATTGTATGAAAAATTACACTCGCCTGGATTATTTAAATAAAATTTTTCTTCACTAAGCACAAAACGGTAGAAAAGACAAGCAGCTGAAGCTAAAAACGTACCTGATATTAACTGTTATTTTATTATAAAAGTTTGTGTTCAAAGAATTCTTATTTTTTTGTCATTAAGTACAACTTTTCTTCTATGTAATTTGGAAAGCTATTACCAAAAGCAATTTGAAAAACATTTTAAAAAGCATCGAAAAATTTAGTAATAAAACGGCTTAACTGAAATTTGTATAGGTAAGTATGTAATGAGTTTGTCTTAGGTCATGTTAGTTTCCTGTAAAATGAAGATAATATCAAACATGCACCAGTACCAAAATTTAACATGAGAAACAAGTGTTTTTAGGTATTTCTATATTATCCCTGACTATTATACAATACTTTTGGTACTGAAACTTAAAATTGATTGATCAACAATCAATAATCGCTCTCTATCATTTAACCAATTTCGACTTCTAGTCTATAGCTGGATATTTAAAAACAGACTGGGAAACAGGTTGCAGATAGCACAGGTTAAGACCTGAGAAGTGGCAAATTTAGTTAAGGAATAATCTAGAAAAGCTAGAAGCTGAATTAGCTTGACAGACATCAGAAGTAGTGTATGTATAGGTTACTTTGGCACTTAGTAAGAATGAACGAAAAGAGACTGGAGAATCAAACGTACTGGACGAAATTTATGGAAAAAGAGATCTGGAAAGACCAAGAAACTTATGAGACAGTAGCAACGAGATAAATACCTTTAGAGGCTATTAGTACAAAGATTCAGTAATTTATACAGGGTGTTCATTTTACCAAAACACCGCTTTACAACAAAAATTGTTGTCAAATCGAACGACCTACAAAATTACTGAATTACTGAAAAGATAAAGGATAGCTTGAAGCAGAAAAGCAGCAATGGTATCAACGCAGTATAGCGAAAGTTAGTTTGCTCCGTTCTAACCAACCGATAGATAAATGTACCCGCATTATATTACAGACCAACCATCAGCCTGGTACTTTCTCTCCATTAGCAACATTTAAGCTGCATTCAGCCATTAATTGAGAATCGACTAAATTATCCACCGAACTCGTGCTCCCGGCCGGTAGCTCCTTACATAAGCTATTATCACTAATTTCCTAGCATCCTGTTAGCTTATTTATTTATTTGTTTATTTATTTATTCAAATCTGTGTATACACACTTAATAGATCCATCATTATCGGAATCGGTTGCGCAAGAGAATGTTTTGACATTGCGTTTAGGTGCATTCGCCCCGGGCAACCAGGAACTCTCTTAAATTGGCCGGGATTAATTGAATTCGATGGTTCGGTGTTGAGGGGGTGGGTTTCCCACGTTCTGGCGGCGCCACTTGAGACTTTGTCAACATACCCCGCATCCTGCTACCGGGAAGCTGTTTGAAGGCGACGACGCATTCCGATCTTCACAGCTGATAAATTCATATTGGAGGAACATGAGTTCTTCGTCGACGAATTTGAGGGTCTACAACACGTTCTAAATCTATCCCGTTAATTTATTTCCTAAAGCTTTCTGCATTTGCCAGATTCAAACATGAATCAACTCTTGAAGGGACAAAGGAACAATCGAAAATAAATAGCCACAGTTCTACACCGATATTCTTTAGTTAATTTCTATATTTGGGGTTATAGCCGCTGCCAGAGCTAAATGTCAATTTTTTAAAATTAAATCAGACAAAATTTCGGCGATTTTAGTTCTAAATGTTCGTGATTATGGATAAAACGTAGTAACGCTTTCGTATTTTAGTCGAGTTTTATAGACTTGAGAAAATTGAACGTGCAAGCTTCGCTTTCGCGTCTAAACGTTCTTGCATGGATAAAATGCTATCTGAAACACTTAGACAATAAATAACTATTAAAATTATAGCACCATTTATCAACTGACGTTAAGGAAATTGTTCAAAATGCTTAGATATCTATAGTGGAAAAAAATTGACAAAACGGCAGCTTACCACCTGTTGAGGAATAAAAAAAGAAAAAACGATTTGATGACAGGCGTTCCTAAAAGTATGGAATACTTTAAAAAAGACGAAGGGGTATAAAGTCATTTTGAAATACTCCGTGAAGTGTACGTGGGGTGTGTATGTGTTGAATCAGTTTGGTGACTATCGAATTTTTTTTACACGTCATTATATAGTTAATCTAAGATTTCCATATGAAGGACGTTTTGTACCATTTACAAATATATAAGCTTTGTTAAATTATCTGTCAATTAATAATTTATTTGTTTGTTTACTTGGTTCTTTTTTACAATAAAGATAGGGTAGTGAAGAATATCACAATAACAATATTTTATTTCAAAACGCTGTCTTGTATATAGTACAGAGAAAGAAATACCACGTAAATGATAATGTACAATGTTTTTAATTTTAAGTTCAACCCATAGACCAAATAAGCAAGGTGGGAAGCAGGACGGAAAAGAAACGCGTTGAAGTTAAACTGAAATAAGATCAAGTGCGAACCCAACAAGCAAATTTATTTTATAGTTTCCAAATAGCATATTTGGTTTATAGTTGTTTTATTATAGTTCCTCGACGTCTATTTCATTTTATAAGATTTTCCCTTACGAGTAACTCAGCTTTAGAACATCAAATTGTTATATAGTTTAGTGTTAGGAACGTTTTCACAGGAAAATTATAAAACAGTGTTGAGCACCGTTTTACTTGTATACTCATTGTATAAAGGTTTACACAACTTTTATAGAACAATTTCCCAGTAGAGTCAAATTATTTTTTAAAGATTTAAATATGTTTTATTCAACACTCAATCGTCATCTTGTGAACACCTATAAAACTATTATATTTAGTCTTGATTTGATACGTGTAAAAAACAATTTCTATATAGAAATTTCTTCTCTGATAATCGTGTTTTATAAAGAGGAAGCTATATTATTATCATGATTATAAGCACATATATGGCCGCCATATTTTTTTACAAAAAAGTAATGTACAAAAGTTATGTTTCTAACAAAAATGATTAAAAAATGCGGTTTATAATCAGTGCAGATAGGTTTGAGATGCCACACGATTAAAAAGATTTTTTGTATTTTGTAAATATTCCTTTTAAATTGATGAAATACCTACTTATTATTTATGAAGCGCTTAAAAATTTTGTTTGATAGTAGTTTCCTGTGACTACAATTTAATACTACGCATATTTTATGTCATGCGATAAGGTCTGAAGACATGGTTTATTTTACAGAAGAGGAATATGAATTGCAACTTTACCCAATCGTTAAGAAATAAATCATTCTCTCCCAATTCAGTTTAAACACGGAAATATCCCATTGAAGATGCTGAATGCAACAGAATTGTCGCATAATAGATAACGCGTTAACATTTATAAAACTGTTTTATAATAAATTACTATAAAACCGTTTTGTAACTGATTTATAGTAATATTTATACCACTTCTGTAACTATCTACAAAACTGTTCTATAACACCTACTAAAACCATTATGGTATACTGCACATAACTAAAATGTTTTATAAAGATGCGCCTTTTTGCATCTTTAGGCATTCTATAAACATTGTGACAATGTTTACAAGAGTAACACTATTTTATAAACGTTTGCCTGACCATTATAAAGCAGTATGTTGCTAGTTGGGAAAGCTACGTTTTTCGATAGTATGAAATTTTCATCATTTTTTGAAGTTGAAGTTTTTCTTTCAGCTGTTTACAAACTTTCAAAGGCCTTCATACAAAATTTTGCATATTAATTAAAAACACACTCCAAGTCTTCTTTCATCGTATAACAAAATATCCCGCTTCCATCGAAATACTGCCGCTTAGCAAAAACCGTTTTATTTCCCTGAGCCCATCTTATACATCATTTTCACGAGACCCACATCCACTAAACCAATTTACCTGCATCAAAGTAGCAACTTTGAGGAAATCAACTGCAGCGCACCTGGGTAATCTAATTCAGCATCTCCGTAAGATCTAATTTAGTTGTGTTCATAATCTTATCAGGGGCGCGTATCTCCTTTCCCGATTGCAGTCGAGCGAGGGAACACTCATGAGAATGCGGGCAATTACCTGCCTGAAGTGCGCTTTCCCGCTAGGACAACTGGAGAAAATTGCCTGCTAGAAATGCGAGGTATTGGGCAACGTCTTGTTACGGAAAACCGTTAATGGCACTTGAAGCAACGTTTATCTCTTTGTTGCTAGCCCCGTTGCGCTTAAATTGGTAGGGAAACGAGACACGCTTCAAAGCAATTTTTTTAATTTGAACCCTTTTTAGAATTCAGGCAAAAAACATTCTTAGAAGATTTAAAAGTATTCAAGGGAAACATTTACGTCTTGTTTAAAACTTTAGCCGCTCGGTTGTGTTAATGTTGTATAGTAAGCAGAGCTTTAATGATTAGAAAAAAAAACGATTTATTTATTTAGGTAATGTGAAGACTTCAAGTTGCTGCATGATCAATTTCAGCTAGAGTGTCACTAGATGGTGTAAATATGTAGTAAACTTTTACTCCTGTCGTCGTGCATTTTGTTGTCGAAACTTCAAAGTAAATGTTCAAAATGACCGCTTTCCACTTCAATACACTTTGTAAGCCATATCCTTAAAGATCTTTAGATAATAAATAACATTTGTCGATTATTTTTAATAATATTAGCAGCTTCTTGAATTTCCTGTCGTAATTCTTCGATGGAATTAATTGTTTCCTTGCAAACCGTGTCCCTCATTTGTGACCATATTGAGAAGTCTAGAGGGTTGAAATCTGGACTTCTAGGTGGGCAAAAAAATTCACTGCCACGCCCAATCCACCGGAGAGGAAAATGTTCATTCAGGTATTGGCGTACTGCCAGAAAACAAATGTGGCGGTGCCCCGTCTTGCATAAACCACATGTTCCGCCTTATGGCTCTACATCTTCTAGTAGTGTGTTTAAATTTTGTTCAAGGAAGTTTAAATAGAGCGGCCCATTCAGATTAGGAGGAAGTTCAAAAGGACCAATAAAAACCACATATCACACCACACCAAATATTTACCTTGAATTCATGCTGAAAATGTCGTTCCTTTAGAGGATGTGGATTGTCGGAGTCTCACAAATGATTGTTTTTCCAATTAAAAACACCTCACCTAATAAACGTTGCCTCATCGGTGAAAAGGGGGTTATTAAGGAAATCCTGGTTTTCGGTTTGTTTACCTAGGATAAATTGAGCAAACTGTAGGCGAACTGGTAAATCTTGAGGTAACAAATTTTGGACAGGATTATAGTGATATGGATGGAGATTATCTTTCTTTAAAATTCTCCAGATAGACGACTGGCTTATTCCTGTTGCCGCACTTAACCGACGAGTATTGATATCTGGATTTTCCGAAATACGAACTAGAATCTCGTCTTCATCATCGACGTTGATAGTTTTTGTAGCACCATTTAAGGTTTTACGACAAAAACACCCTGTTTCGCCTAGGCGGATGTAAATACGTCTGAACAGTTTGTGATTGGGTTGTCTTTGACTTGGGTATAATTCTAAATACCTTCTGGCTGCACCAAGTCCATTACACTTTGACTGAGCAAAAACAAAAATCATATCACGCATTTCACTGTTAGAAAATTCATTATGTCGTGGCATTTTCTTATTTTAAAATTATTACTACAAATAATACTAAGTAAATTAGAAAAAATACAATAAACACTCTTACTAAGTGACAGTAAAATTGTCAAATATTTCTTTACACAAAAAATTGATATGTGCTGACACAAGCCTACTTGAAAAAAGTCAAAGTAATAACGGTGGCTTAGGAGTCTTCACACTGAATGTTTAAAATGCAAATACCTCAAAAACTGATAAAGATACATTTTATTGAAAATGGAACTGCCTTTTAGATTTTCTAGTCATTTTAGCCATAACTCGTTAGGCAAAAAAGGTATGTTGTAATTTACTCAAGTAACAGGGTGTAACTAACGTCCTGTATAAATAGTGCTAAATTTAGTATTAAATTCGTAATTCTTTTGCCAAAAAACCATAAAGTTGCTAATTTTCAAGACGATACTGCTTAAAATCACAAAATTATTGAGAAATTTCAAATTAAAATTCCAACTTTGAACACCCTGTATCTCGTAAACCTGCAACATTTGCCTAACGCATGCTAAGCGTATTTTGGTGTGTAGTATCCCAGTTCAGAGATTGTCCATTCTTAATTAATCACCCTGTATAAGTACAAAACTATATGGCAACCACATCGGCATGCTCCCTCTGTACTTATGTATGTATATCCCCGCAAGGATCGAGCTTCTGTTACGTCCAATTACCGGGCAGTTTAAGGCCAGCCCAGGGACGAGTTAAATTACAAACGCATTCGCCGCCCCTCAATTTCCATGCGACTTGACCATCAATCAGGGCTAAATGCCGCTGAAAACGACGAAAAACGAGCTGGTATCACTCGCGGCGAGCGACACTCGTTGATTAATAGCTCGTAAGTTGAGCAGAAGAGGAAAAGACAACGTGGGATTTTTGTGAGACGTGGACTCGTGTTTTTGTGTGACGGACGATCGTTTCGACCCGATGGTCATTTTAAAAGAGTATGAAAAGTATGCTTCTTGCAAAACATACCAGGCAAACAGCAACACCAACAATTTGAAGAGGTTTTAACACATGTTTTGAAAGTAAAAACTCCTGACTTAAAGGTTTTAATAAATTATACCATGCACCAATACGGTTTCATCATTTAAGAAAAACAATAAGACAATAAAGGAGACAACTTTTTGATGTCAAAAGCAGTATTCCTGCAAGTTAGACAGGAAACTTCAGGAATTCTGTACTTTAAAAACGACATTTGATGATGACAAATTTGATAGGGTAGATTTAAATAGAAGACTACTACAAAAACCACTAATGACTATGGAAACGTCACCAAATCCACTTCGCTGTGGTTTAAACCTTGCCTATAAGAAAACCAATAAAGAAGACATCAACTAATAAATAACGTGCTTGTTAATGTAATGACTATACTATAACAACTTTATTTTTTTGTATTCTTCTTGGAGAGTATTTTTTTTTAATTTTGGTCCGTTCCTTTGTTGTTAATAAAAAAAATGTGGGACTCCCAATAGTAACCTTTTCTACTGAAACAAAAAATAGTTAACAAGCTTAACCCCTGAATCTAAAAAAAACCTAGAACCTAGAGGGGGTGTTAAGTAACAGCAAGTTTATGCGGTAACAGAGCAAAAGTGTTCATTTAAATAAATATTTTTTTTAATTCTTTGCATTGCAAGTGTTTGCATTGTTGCATATGTCATTTTTAAAAACAAAAAGCTTTGTTCATATATCGAGTACCTATTTTCAAAATATTGCGATAAATAGAAAAACATCTTATTTTGCGTCTACTATAAAATGTATGTATTGTGACTTAATTCAGTTTTGCTCTGACCTACTGTATAGGTATCCCTCAAACGTCACGACACTTCATTTTTAGTTTCTAGGTGATTCATTAAAAAGATGTTTAAAAAATATAAGAAACGTAAACCAAGCTTTTATCTTAAGCTATTAAGACATTATCGTAGTAGAAGCAAATCTTTAATTAATGCAACATACATAAATTATCTATTACATATTGAAAACGCAATCAATGACGATCCGCGCAAATTTTGGTCGTTTATTCAAAGGAAGAAAGGAAACACCAGAATTCCTGGCGTCATACGCTTTAACGATCGTGAAATTTCAAATCCGCAAGACATTGTCAATTCTTTTGGCGTCTTTTTTAATAGTGTTTTTCGTCAATCCGACTCTATTTAACTTAAAAGCAAAAATCCATCCAACACCTGTCTCCTTGAATCACTTTACTGAAAATGAAATTTTAAATGCACTAAAGAACTCTAATAATACCTAGTTTTCTTTTAAAAAACTGTGACTCAATTTTTACAACTGTTCTGTATTATATTTTCAACCTTATACTTCAAATATCAAAATTTCTAGAGATCTGGAAGTCAGCCTACGTATGTCCTGTATTTAAAAAAGGTAACATCGATAATATTGTAAACTATCGGCCAATCTCACTCATATGTAACTTTGCCAAAGTCTTCGAACCTTTAACGCATAAGAACATCGTCAAATGTATTAGTAGTTTCTTTTCAGCATGGCTTTATGCCCAAGAGGTCCACTGTGACCAACTAGGCCCGCTTCAGCCAATTTGTTTCTGAAGTACCTGACTCTCAAGGTCAAGTTGACGTCATATTTACTGATTTTCGAAATTCGTTTGATCGAATTGATCATCACATTCTCCTAGCTAAATTGGAAGGGTCTGGTTGCACTCATGCACTTATTCAACTGATTAAATCATACCTTATTGGGAGAGAAATAGGGTTCGCTATGCTAACTTTGTCTCTAACCCATTTTGGCCAAACTCTGGTGTTCCGCAAGGATCAAATTTAGGTCCCCTTTTGTTTCTTCTATTTATCAACGACCTACCAGACTCATTAAATAGTTATAAATTATTGTTTGCAGACGACCTTAAACTGTTTGATCCTTCAAAACGACTTAAATTCTTTAACAACGTGGTGTGGTCTGAATAGATTAGGTTTAAATATTACAAAATGCAATGTGCTTTCGTTCACTCATAGAAATAATATATTACTTTATCAATATCAAATCAATAATGAAGTCCTAAATAGAATCAATAAGTTTGAGGATCTCGGGGTCGTGTTTGATCAAAAGTTTACGTTTAACGACTATATCTTAGATATAATTGCAAAATTATACAATTCTTATGGTTTCATTTATAGAAATTGTAAGGAATTCACTAATTTACGCACTTATTATATATATATATTCTTTTAAATTCTTAAATTCTTTTAATTTTGCTTCACTGGAAACTCGCCGTACTTGTATTATTGTCGCATTTCTTTATAATCTAGTTAATCATAATTTAGATTGTAGTTAGTTGCTTGAGAAGATTAACTATGCTGTGCCCCGTATCAGTTCTCATCAGAACCTAACCTTTTCCTATTTCRCTGGTCGATCGAATGTGTATCTAAGATCGCCAATAGTGCTTATGTGCTGCCATTTTAACTAAATTTGTAGTTACGAGGGTGAATGCTTTCAGCGTCCATAAATATAAGATAATCTATATAAAAGGTTTAAGTATTTCAGAAGGTGATATTTTGGTTAGTTTTGACGTGGKTTCTTTATTTACGAAAGTACCCATTCCTGAAACGATAGATATCATCAAATCCAAGCTTAATAGCGATCCCTTAGGTGACACGATAGCCAGATTATCCGAACATTATTTAAAATCTACTTATTTCTTATGGAACGATAATTTTTATGAACAAAAATCAGGTTGTGCAATGGGTTCACCTCTAAGTCCTGTAGTAGCCAATTTGTTTATGGAAAATTTTGAATATGTAGCGATAAACAGTTTTCAGCTTAAATCAAAATGTTGGTATAGGTATGTAGATGACACTTTTGTTATTTGGCCCCACGGTATAGAAAAGCTGGGTAGGTTTCTAAATCATTTGAACAGTCAAAATCCCGACACAAAATTTACTATGGAATTAGAAAGCAATGGTAGTTTACCTTTCTTGGATGTCCAAATTTACAGAACAAACACTGGACAGTTAGGACACAAGGTTTACAGAATACCAACACACACAGACAGATATTTACATGCCACATCTCACCACCCTCCTTCTCAAAAGAATAGTCTTATTAGGACGTAATTTGTTAGAGCACAAAGGATATCAGATGAAAGTTCTCTACAAAAAGAAATATATCATCTTAAATCAGCGCTAGTGAGAAATAGTTATAGTAGTAAGAATATTTGGTCAGTTTTTAATAAAAGTGCTCATCCAAATCAAGTAAATTCTCAGCCACGACAAAGCAAATTGAAGTTGAGTTTGCCTTATGTACAAGGCCTTTCGGAAAAATTAAGGAGGATGCTTAGAAAACACGATATTTTAGTTGTTGATAGTACATATAATAATTTAGATAAAATTTTAAGTTCTACTAAAGATAAAGTACATTTAGAAAGTGAAGGTGTTTACAAAATTACTTGTTCTTGCGGAAAGTGTTACATAGGTCAAACTAAAAGAAAAGTAGGTACGCGTTTGAAAGAACACATACGTGTACTAGGTTGCAATAGATAGATAAATCTTCCATAGCTGAACACTCATATTTGACTAAACTCATGACTGATTTTGATAAAACAAAAATTTTACATAGAGAAAAATATTATCACAAACGTCTAATAAAAGAAGCTATAGAAATTTGTAGGAATACTAATAATTTTAATAGGGATTGTGGAAATTATGAGTTAGGTGACATCTGGAAGGCTATTTTGTAGTTAACTTTTATCAAGTAGTTCGTGTATATCTAGTAGGTAGGTAGTTCCTTTTTCATCGTTAGGTTTTTTTATCAGGTTGGCACGTTGTTTCTATGACGTCTCGCATCCTTGGTAATTTGTTTATTTACTTTCAAAATTTTGTTTGAACTTGTGTCAGGCAAATTTTGAGGTTCTTCGTCTTTGACAAAGATTACAGGTGTAATCGAAACGTCAGACTATTAATTTGTTGTCAGTGTTTTCAAGAGACAGCGATCTATCCGACAAAATATTATCTTTTATTTGTAGTTCTTACGATATACACTATAACTCTAAATCCTTTATTTTAAACATTTATGTTAATTCCTAGTACGTTTCCAGTTACCCTGTATATTATGCTTATTTTGTTGGGTTAAGGTATTGTTAATATCCCAATATGTATTTATTTAGTTTATTTTGTCCTCATAACAATTTGTTGCACTTCATGTTATTTTTCTAACTGTAATTTTCCTGTTATTGGGTGCTAAACCTGTAGGAAAATAAATATTATTATTATTATAATTTAAATAAAGTTTAGAAGACATGCGTTCAATTATCTGCGACTACACAAATGAGAATAAGCTCATTTGCTTACTACACCAGATTTTACAAAACTAAGTAATTAATATCAGCTATTGCTGTTCTTGTCAACATGTTTTCACAAAATTTCTGCAGAAACATTTATCGATTCCTGTAACTTCTAATTGATTCGTCAAACATCAACAAGCTTGCTCAATGTAACGGGCTAAAAATTAAACTCGCCCCGCCCAGCGACTCTAATGCATACCTAAATCCATCAAAGGTTCTTAGGCTGTCCAGCTAAATCAATAACCATCTCAAATTACAAAGCATGTCTGCGCCCATTCGAAAAACCCGGCCGTTTAACATCCAGGCATCCAGGTGAAATCGCCGTAGGTGTTCGGTGTCGGTTACAGTACGAATTTGTCGTGTTTCTCCCATTATTGTGGCAACGGCGAAGTCGATTTTTTCTTTTCTCGCTAACACAAAGGCTGTCCGTCTGTCCGCTGGACGTATAATACGCGAATAATTAATTGATGGCGCCACAGACCACGCGACGTGCAGACCGTTTACACCCACTACGATTCGGGTTTAATGGCTATTGCTTTCCGATGGCTTTCGCGGCGATTGCTGGGAAAACAGCTGAGGTCGGTTTTTATAAATCGATATTTTGGTAGACATCGCCCAATAAGTCTTCTTTTTTGGTGCCCTTTGCTCCCAAACTAGGTCTTCGTTTTGGCAACTACTTCTTCATTTGAACCAAATTTCTTTCTTTTTGGGGCATCATTTTGAGGTGCACAAAAAGCCACTAGTTGCTGGGGCCCAGACCTGGAGGCGGGTGAAACAGCACGTTTTTTCTCGAGTCCTACACTCACTCGATCTGATGATACCGCGTATTATTCGCCGTTGATAGTTTTACATTTGCCAAGTTAATCGATAAACAAAATACCACGTACGTCCCAAAATACGGTCACCATAATCTGACTTTTGGGTTTTCTTGATCAAGGTGTTTCATTTATTGCCAGATACGCTTTTATCTAGTTCGGGCACATTCAAACATCGTGGACGCGCTTTTGGTTTGGCTTGAGCAAACACWGCATCCACTTCAGAAGCAACCTACGCATGCTTAAATTATCGTGTAAAACAAGAAAAACACAAGAACGTAAACACCATTCTCTGAAAACTTTGAGTTAGCAGTAATTGTCTATTTTTCACTGGTATATGCAGACGTTTCGCCCCTTGTAGTGGGTGGCATCTTCAAAGCTCGGACCGCAGGCTGTAGCATGTGTCACTAGTAAACAAACTTGTTGAAAAAAGAACTCACTAATAAAAATCGCTCGGTGTGCAAACTGATTATCATCTTAGAGAACTTGTAAATTTAGAAACTTAACCGATCTTACAGCAGTGAAACTTTCGAGCAAAGATTGAAAAGCCTTCTAGTAATATAACCGAAGCATTGATCAATCAACAGAAAAAGCTGTATTATACATAATTGAAATGTATTTCTACTGGTTGTTCAAACTATCCTTTAAATAAGTCAAATACCTAGAATACTTCCAGTTATAGTTGTTCACATTATCCCCAAATATTACAAAGATCAAGAATATAGATAACTGAAGATTACAACTCTAAATTTCTACCTAATATAGACAGTAAATAGTCGATGCAGTCCATGCGTTCAACCCAATGCACATAGATGTAAATATTATTGCAGGTTTGAATTCCTGGTTGAAACTGGAGGTCTCTTTGTTAAGCACTACCTATAGTAGACTGTTTCTTCTATATCTGGGTTTTACTTTTTTTTTTAAATTTGACGCAAAGTTAAATAGATGGCGACATGCAATTTCCGCCATTCTATAAAACATGAAACACTCCAAGTATAGGAAAAAAAAGGTAATTTTAAAAGTACTGAGTGATTTTTTATTTTTCTTTTCCTCAGCAGCTATGAAAAAAACAAAAATGAACAGAACACAAAGCAATTTATTTTATGATATTTAAGACAATAATAAACCAAGGCTGTTAAGAAAGATTCTTCAGTACCTCTTGAGTAGTAGGTTTTTCTTCAAATGAATATTTTTAACAAAACCCCATAAAAAGGTGTATGACTTCTTTAGAATCACGATAGTGATTATTCATTTAGTCTTTATTATAGAACGTAGACTCTCCAGTAAATAAAGTAGTTACGCTAGATCCTGGTTAAACTTATTTAATGACAGAAAAACTCCTGATTTAAAATTACCTATACTAGTTTTTTTTTAATCAAATTCTACATAATATGGATGATATTTATTATTTTACATTACTCGTTTGGTCAAAGTAGAATCAATTAACTAGTAATCTAACAGCTCTTCTTTACACAGGTACTTTTACTTCTGCTTAAATATCGTCAATAACTTTTCTAGCGCACGAGTACTTAGACAAGTTCTAGGACATTCATCTCAAATAAACACCATTTCCACTAATTAATTTTATATAAAATTGATATTGATTCAGAGTAAATTGTTAGTCAATTGCTGCCAACAATAACATCATCAAATAATGAAGAACCCACAGAAGAATGCCAGAAAAATGGTGGATCCTGTGGATGTAACTCTTTTTCTATCTTTTTCTATACGACACAAAAAGTTCGCTTGACCAGCATCACGTGATAGTACCCTGCTTCTGGATGAATTATGCCTTCCCGTGCAGATGGCTGGCATCCAAGGTGGCTCGTGACCATTGTCCCCCTGCTTGAATGGCACCGTGACGAAGTCATCCGTACAGAATGCAGGTAAATTGCAGGGCGTCAATCCACCACAATGCGCGTGGCTCGCACCACATTTCGCCCGTTAATGCGACAATTTATGTTATGTTTGATACGCTCCGATTGTTGTGAATAAAAAGGATGAAGCGGCGAATTAGGAGATGGATATGAACTCCGGAAGGGAAGAGCCACTAAACGTGGGGGATTTTGGGGGCAGTGCGGAAGAGGCAATGAGCTTTCAATGCGACCAAATTGCGTGATAAGGAACGGGGGGTAGTTTATTTCTTATTATTGGAATGCAGGTAAAGTTGTATGTATTCAATTTTTCCCAGCACTTGACTGAATGATTTCTATTTAGATACATTTTACACTACCTCTTTTACAGCTTCTTCTCATTATTTATTCTAGTATCCAGTACCATACTAAATAAGCGTTGTCGAATTGGGACCAATTTTGTCAACTTCTTTCCGCTACCACTTTACATGCCGAACCTTCTAATATCATTCTTATTAGCCTGATCAGCTTTTGTGGGATTTCTAAGTTGTTCATTGCTTGATACATCATAATTCGGTCGATTATATATCATAGGCCTGTCTAAAATATATATTGTTCAACTATTTAGTAGTGTAATTTTTAGGATAAAAATTTGATCCTACAGTCTTCTCGCTATTCTCCTGGAGTATCATCAATATTTGTATAAGCCTATTCTCCGTTTTCTGGCATTTCCTTCTCCTTCCAGCTTCTTACTATCAATTTATATTTTATATTTTAATGTCATCCCCCATTATTTTTATAATTTCGCTCGTTATTTCACTTTCTCCCTGGCCTTTATAATCCTTCAATTGTTGTATTACACTACAATGAGATGGGTCTATACTGCATTTTATCTAGTGATATTTTGAAAAGAGAGATATTGACCTGTAGCCAAAACACAAAAAATAAATACAGATCTCTGATTTTTAGTGTTGGGAAGAGTGTTCAAACGAAAACCTTGTACCTATATGTACAATACACACATTTTTCAAACACAGTGACAATTCATAACATATATTTTGCGTAATATTTGTATTTACTTACTAACATGCCTACAACACTTTTAAAATCTCTATCTTATCACCAACACAATGTGTGTACTTTCTATTTTTTTCATCAGTCGATTCGAAAAATAATATCTACTTAATTATAATCCCATTGTGTCAGCGTGATTCGTATTATATCGAGATTAACAGCTATTTCAGACGCATTCTTGATCGGCTTAATCTCGCATGTTTGTTCCGTGTGTTATTTTCCACATAGAAATGGACAACTATTCATACCTCGAATAAAATGTTGCATTAATGTCGGAATAAAAAGTCGCCTAACACTTTCTTTGTTGTCGTCTTAAGTTATTCTAGCAGTAAACAGCTTTTTCATTGTTTGCAAAAAACCCAACTGATTTGTGATGTTTACAGAGCAAACGGAACTGCATTTCAGGACCTCTTATAACTAGTTAAACAAGGACGAAGAAGGAAGTGTAGCACATTAAGGGCAGTAATTATGTTTGAACTGCACAAAGTAATAGATAAAGATTTTACGTGTTTTAAACACATTTTCAGCATCCAAATTCATGTTTTAAGTACTAAGTTGATTTCACAAATAAAATGCTTTTTAATTATTTATTACATACAGACTTGTATGCTCCCAAACAGTGCTTTTAGATATTGCTATCAATTTAATGCTACACAAAATTTTAATTAAAATTCCAACTGTTAGTTTTAACTGTTTAGTACTGAATGATACATTTCATATAGAGACATAGAAGAATTTGGATATTTACGTATTTATTTGTCTTCGAAGTATCTTCAAAAGACAGAAGAGCAACATATCTGATGAAGATCCTTCTTAGCTTTGCGTTCTGGGCGCTTTTGACGTAATTTTCAGTCACACTTTGACATATGACAAGCTAAGCAAAACGGTGCGTCCAGCACCAAATTAACATTAAACAGTGAAGCGTTTTTTCCCCATAAAATACACATCAGTTCCAGTAACTCCAGTGTAGTTATGTAAAAAGCTACTAACATGAAAATAAGCCCCTCCGCTGAAGATGAAATTGTTGGAAAACTCGCGATCAAATATTGTTCAATGACCAAGTTAATAAATTTTGTTAGAGCTACCAAATTCTCAACCATACCCTAGTATAATCCAAAACCGTTCTAAACGTATTTCTCTTCATATCTTGTATGCAATTGTACTTTACACCGTTCCCTGAACAGAATATCATTATTCCCCGAGAAACCAATTTATCTCACATCCACACAATTTGAGGGTAGGTTTGAGATTCTCATTTAGACCCGGGAATTCAGTCTTGTGTAGCACAAGCTTATCAAAATGGCACACGCTCTAATAGCATCGAGTTAAGATGTCACCCCATTTCCAGTCGTCGTTTTGATACAAATGCATTTGCCTACCCTGAATTCTGGAGTTTGGTGTATAACTAAGCTATACCTATGAAATTAAACAATTAACAAACCTTGATGTAGATGTCTAATGGCCTAATTATAATACAACTTTTACAGGACTATCAGAATACGTTTCAGTCATTTTTTTTTGCAAAACCTTTACTTATCTACCTCAGTCGCTCAAAGTGAGAGCAAAAAATACTCGATGTTTGCTTACGTTCTTTACGACTCTTCAGAAGATGCATTGGTTGTTTCTGTGGACCCCCGTTATAGGTTTAAAGTGTTTGCCAACAAAAGTCAGGCAGTGTCAAGTTCCATTCACACGATCTCGAAACTCTCGATGCCCTGAGTTTATTGATGTCTTTTCATTCATGAATTTACATCCACATCGCTACTTGTTTGCGCAGATAAATTATTAGGCTGAATATCAATCTTTTATTTAATTTCTCTTAGTTTCGCCTGCAATATAAACAGATTCAAAGCTCAGAGTTGCTTTTGGGTGTCCGGTCCTTCACAAACGAGATTGATCACTGGGAGACTTGGTATTTAGTTAACTTATCTGTCATCGCTTGTTCTCCAGTATACTTGGCTGCCATGAGAGGACCCATGCGGCATGGGAATTATTTTCTGACAGCACGCAACTCCGCGGCTATTAATTCTGACGTACATCTACATAACTAATAACCTTTCGACGCCAGTGACAAAAAGAAATGTTGTGATAGGAGTATGCTTTGAAAAAATATAGACGTCACTTGTAACTAGATAAAGAAATAGGAATCTAAACCTATTTCTTTTTAATCCATTATTAAATCTAGTGCTACCCTATTGATGGCGTTTGTTGGAAAAACATTAAAAAAAGTAATTGTGTTTTCAAAACTTGGCTGGCAAAATTCTGAATGAAGAACTTGAACCTTAAGAAAATTGTCTGCCTTTGGTAATAAAAGTAATACAACATTTCTTAAACAGTCTTTCAATGTTTATATAGATGGTTCAAGGTTAAATTTTGTTGATCATAGTAGAAATTTGGGTCTCATTAAGGACATGCAGTTCCGATTTAAGCTACATGTAACTAAGTTATTACAAAAATCATTTTCTAACCTTAAGCTTTTGTATGCTTGTAGACATTTTTTAACCGTTAATTTGAAAAAGCAATTATGTAATGCACTCGTTCTCTCACACTTTAATTATTGCAATTTTGCAAAAAAAACAGGGATCAAAAGGTTCAGAATGTATGCTGTCGCTTGGTTTTTGGCTTGCAACGCGGGGACCATGTATCTCACAGTATTAATTCTTTGAACTGGTTACGCATGAATTCCCGCTGGAATTATCACTTAGGTTGTTTCGTCCATGCTTTACTAAATTCTCCTCATGCATGTGAAAATTTGAGGTCTAAGGTTGCCCCTCATTCATCTACGCATCCACGTGATACACGAAATAAAGCTAAATTTTTGTTGCCTTATCATAGCTCTGCTATGTTCGTTCGCTGCTGTAAGGCTGTATAATTCCTTTCCGAGTGAGTTTAAAAAACTAAATATTAACAAATTTAAATTTAAACTAAGACAGTTCTTTTTCGACCGTCAGATTTCATGATTGCGATGAATCTCTTAACTCGTTAGGACTCAATGAGGTTCGCTGACTGCTCTTCAGCCGATGAGTTGTCCGATATCGCTTTTGAACATGTGCTCTATTTTGTTTATTATTGATTCTATTTTTTTGATGTGCTAACTAATATGTATATATAATTGAGTTTACTCTAAAGGTTAAGCGAATAGCTACAGGTAGAATTTGCCTTCATTTTTTTATGTATTTACTTTGTTATATTCGGTGAACCTGTGCTTGATTTATTAGAATTTTATTTATTGCTGTGCGAATATAATATAGTTTAATTTTCTTTTTTAAGGTTAAGTAGAATAGCTTCTGCTAGATTTTGCCTTTATTGCTTATGATGTATTACTCACAGTATCTGCTCTTATTTCAATATTATTATTATTATTAAGTAGATGGTGTTTATAATTAAATCTCTAGTGTCCAGATGTTGTCACATACAGAAAAACCTAGCCATTCCATCACAACATTTAATGATTGAGGGAACAAGTACTTTATTCAACTTAATTTTTCGAGTTTTTTCTTTAGGAAAGAGGAGTTGTTCAGATCATTGAGAGGTTTTAATTATTTTATAGAATTTATAGGTTTAGGACGTATATGTGGGCGACTAAGTAATGTCAATCAGTTACGATTAGCCGTATCCTATTTTGCTGTTCAAGTGAGGTCATTAGTGGACTTCATTATAGATTTCACTGATCACCCAAATTTGCATACCGGTACTAATCTAGTAGTTT
Organism: Rhyzopertha dominica; assembly: GCA_025024175.1. Taxonomy (NCBI): domain Eukaryota; kingdom Metazoa; phylum Arthropoda; class Insecta; order Coleoptera; family Bostrichidae; genus Rhyzopertha; species Rhyzopertha dominica. Next base: position 2,082,354 of record QCXZ01000137.1, on the reverse strand, counting down.
GTATTCTAAAGCAAAAATATACGATTGCAGGAGCTACAATTTTAATTAAACAACGGCGGTTTTAAACTATTTCAGTTACAGTAGAAAAACAGGATTAAATTCACACAACGCTGATATCTACTTGCCGATAAGACCAACAATCAGATCAGTTTACTGTTCTTTGCCTTTGTAATTTTAATAGATTTTTGGCTTGTAAAGACCCAATTTTTTTAAAGAGAAAAATATGCTTCTTCGGGCAAACTTTTTCGATTTATGATTGTCTTCAAATACTTGTAGTAGAACAAAGATGGAATTCAAGTTTATCCCACCTAGAACACTCTACAATACTTACATTTGAAAAATTGCCACCCGTTCTGCTTCATACAACTCGTTTTTAAATTCTGTGCCTCTTACTTGGCTTATCACAAATCCAAATAATTTTACACTACCTACATCTGCAATTTTTTATCTGCTACAGATATTAAAGATCAACCAATGGATCTTGAAAGCAGCTACTTGACTATAAATATTTCATAGATTTTGGAGTCGTTGGCATATTGAATATTTTGCAAACTAAACAAAAGATGAAATTACTCCGTCATCTGCAATGCAAGTAGGCACGATAGTTCTAGCGATCGACAAATATGCCTCTCCACCCTCAATTATATAGAGAAAATACTTCATGCTGCCGAAGTATAATAATCAGAAATGGTGGTTATAAATTTCCTGTTTCTAAGCTTTGCCCTGTTCCCACATTAGTGATGTTTCAATTTAGTAATATATCAATAAATTTCGACTGTGTAGATGTACAGTTTTCTAATTTTCTTTGGTCAAAAGATCAATTGTTTTGTCCCGAAGTTGTTGTCCTGAAAAGTTTGAACGTTTCAGCAGGAACGAAAGGCAATCGGAAAGAAAGCCACTGCCTCTTTTTTCTCGCCGATTGCTACACAGGCGTAGGTTTAATAGGATGCGTACTAATTAGCACCCAGGCTTTTACGAAGCACCATCAACATCAATTCTGTTTACGAGCGAGCGAAAAAACTCACTGGAGGCGACGATTTTTATCTGAAATGGACGAAAACAGATGGACAGCTGTAATAATTGCCGCTTTATTTGGGACGGATTTAATTCTCCCTTGTGGCGGTTGCCACTGGAAAGGCCTTTGTACCTAACAAACTTACTAGTTATTTAATTTATTAATGCGTATTCTTGTCTATTTATTATTAGCTTGTATAGAATAGGTATGTCTGCCAACAATTCTCGATTCAGCAGTGAATCAAAACACTGCACGAGTCTATGCAAACACACGCGTATTGACAGTCGTTCAATTAATAACGGCCATTTTATCTGCTTGCTAGGCAACGTTTGATCTGCGATATTTTATTGCTCTATCAATCATTCGGTCTACATAAGTACGAGATTATCGTAAATAGCTCCGGTGTATTTGCCTTGCGATTCCCATGGACTGACATAATTTCATTCTAATCGCAATTACTCGACTATCTGATGTAAATGAGGCATGGCAAAATGCGGGACTCGAACAAAACCGTGGCGGCACCTATCGTTTGGTTTGCGAGGCCCTGTCTGATTTATCTCGATAACAGTAATGCTAAATTGTTCGCGAATTCGTTCATCATTTTAAGAGATTTAGTAGATCCAATAAAAATTGATAATGATTTTGTTGCTCTAGTTGATAAGCGTGAAATTCTCCCAAGCCGAGGTAGTGTTTTTATCACTTTCTATCTCGTATATTTTTTTATTGTGTACATAAACTTTCTCTGTCTGGAATTAAGGAGTGTTTCGGTAAACAGATCAGAACTATCTAAATTCATGCTTAGCGACACTCAAATAAAAACGGAATAATCGACGTCTTAGGAATTTGGTTAAGCTAAATGCAATCGACTTTGTTGCTGTGTTGGTATTAGTACTATTAGTGTTCGCGTACACCGTTACTAGGGACAAATAATAAACCTGTTCGATAAGAGCTTGCTTGGCAACCGGTTGTGTTGATACAAGAAGTTTTTGTATAATCTGCTTGGTGGTATAACAGTTATGTTCCCAAGGAGTGATCTGGATGGCATTTCCATAGCTTGTTTGTATTTACAAAAAGGTGGTAGCTTTAATGGTTGAAAATCTGTCAGATCTACTCAGTAAAGCAAAATCTCAAATAGTTTAACACACGAAAGTAGGCTTCTATGCCAAATAATTGAGTTTAGATTTATTATTGCTTTTGTTGGTATTGAGTTTTAACTTTTTGACGAGGCCTGTGTTTACTTATGCTGAAATAGCTCGTATGATTTTGTTTTATGCTGATTAGCGAATAGTAATGACTTACAGGCTAAACTGTATGTATCTCCATGGTTATCCAATAATCATTTATGATATTCTGAAACATTTACTAAGCTCAATACGAGGGTTCACCCCTAAGTCCTGTAGTAGCCAATTTGTTTATGGAAAATTTTGAACAGGTAGCGATAAACAGTTCTCAGTTTAAGCCAAAATGTTGGTATAGGAAGTAGATGACACTTTTGTTATTTGGCCMCACGGTATATAAGAGTTGGGTAGGTTTCTAAATCATTTGAACAGTCAAAATCCTAACATAAAATTTACTATGGAATTAGAAAGCAATGGTAGTTTACCTTTCTTGGATATGCAAATTTACATAATAGACACTGGACAGTTAGGACACAAGGTTTACAGAGAACCAACACACACAGACAGATATTTACATGCCACATCTCACCACCCTCCTTCTCAAAAGAATAGTCTTATAAAGACGTTATTTGTTAGAGCACAAACGTTATCAGACGAAAGTTCTTTACAAAAAGAAATATATCATCTTAAATCAGCGCTAGTGATAAATGGCTATAGCAATAAGAATATCAGGTCAGTTTTTTAGTAAAAGTGCTCATCCAAATAAAGTAAATTCTCCGCCAGGACAAAGTTAATTGAAGTTCAGTTTGCCTTATGTACAAGGCCTTTCGTTAATTAATTTAATTAAAGAGGATGCTTAGAAAACACGATATTTTAGTTGTTGATAGTACATATAATGGTTTACTATAGATAAAGTACATTTAGAGACTGGAGGTGTTTACAAAATTACTTGTTCTTGCGGCAAGTGTTACATAGGTCAAACTAAAAGAAAAGTAGGTACGCGTTTGAAAGAATACATACGTGCTACTAGGCTGCAACAAATAGGTAAATCTTCTGTAGCTGAACTTTGATAAAACAAAAATTTTACGTAGAGAAAGATATTGTCACAAACGTTTAATAAAAGAAGCTATAGAAATTTGTAGGAATACTAACAATTTTAATAGGGAATTTTGGTAATTGTGAGTTAGGTGACATTTGGAAGGTTATTTTGTAGTTGCCTTTTTCCAAGTAATTCGTTTATATCTAATAGGTAGGTAGTTCATTTTTCGTCGTTAGGTTCTCTTCTTATCAGGTCGGCACGTTGTTTCTATGACGTCTCGTTTCTTTGGTGATTTGTTTATTTAGTTTAAAAATTGTGTTTGAACTTGTGTCAGGCAGATTTTGATGTTCTTCGTCTTTGACAAAGATTACAGGTGTGATCGAAACGTCAGACTAAAAACCTTTTATCAGTGTTTTCAAGAGACAGCGATCTTTCCGAGAAAATATTATCTTATTTACTAAGCTTCATCATCGAATACAACAAACTGGAACTACTGCTAAATCAAGAAACATTATTGGATGGCCTGTAACTGCGAGATATCAATAACTTAATGATCAGGTTCCTAAATTATTGACCAAAATCCAGAAACGAGTACCAGAAAATTTGCTCAAGAAGTAATTATTAGTTACAAAACAATTTGGGCTATTCAACGTGTTCAAGCTTTGCTACGTAATGTCTATCTGCTCTATCTTCAGCATTGTCAATATTTTTTTGTATGCAAAATTGCAGACAAGCTTCTCAAAACATTACATTTTGAATTTTCATTATCACCAGGTACAAGTCGATGAAATTCTACATTCATTTCATATCTTTTAATTTTTATTTGATTCCTTGTAATTTCAATTGCCTGGTATGTCAGATTATTTTAAATTGGTTGAATTTTACTAATGAACTATTGTTGTTGCTGTTAATGACGAAAGCTACTTTTAAACTTTATCAAACGCGATAGTTTCCAGTAATCTGAAGTTCTTCGTGTTTGCAATGCCATTGAAATCACCAGTAGAATCGTCGGTAAATATCAATTTCGTCCTGTGAGGACCACCCAGCAGGTCTGAGCGCTGTTCATGACTAATAGCGCGAGATTACAGTAATAATCATGTCATCATAAGCGGGTAGATCAGTTCAATAAGTGCGACCGCCACAACCCTTCTATGATAATGGGGGCACCTACAGAGCCGGGTAATAATATAGGTGGCCTGTTATCAACGCCTTGTTACAAGGCCAGTGCAGGCGGTATTAGTTACAGAAAAGGGGCACATACCAAATCATTCTTGTCCCAGTTTTTCAATAGTCAATTCTCCTTTTGGTTTCCATTAGCAGCTATAAATTTTAAAATATATAGGAAAATAATCTCTAGAAGATGCGAATATTCCTAGTTTTTTTGAGTACACAATTCCTTCTTCCAATTTAAATATAGTTCATCAGATATTTCAGTAATAATACTAAAACATTTGTCTATGATCCTACTTCCATACTTTTATTTTTGGCAAAGTCAAATGCCAGCATTTTAACCGCCTAGTGGGCCTTCTTCGATGGCCTAACAAGTATGCCAAAAATAAAGGAAGTAGGATTATAGACTAGCGTTTTATTATTATTATTTAATAACTTAAATGTTGGCTCCCTAAAGATTCTGAACAACAAATTACCTTTTAAAATATAGTGTGCTATAAGACTAGTCCATCGAATATGGATGTCAATTCTCGCAAAACTCGTCTTTTTGTGCTTCTTATGTGAAGTATGTTTACTAACTAAATGATTTCATTTTCAGTTTTTTATATATACAAGAGATTTTATTACAGAAACGGGAAAGGACAGAATTGTAACGTGAATCACAAACTAGATAATTTGTAGTGTCATTTTTTCAACGCACTGTCTAGAAATTGCAATTGTATTTGTGAAGGTGTATAAAAGACAAATATTTGAACGATAAGAGTTTATCTGGAAGGACAGACGATTACGTTTCTGCAAAAGGTGCAAAACTGGCTTAAAGTGGGTCAATATTTTGCATGTTAGTGGATTCTATACGAATTAGGTCATTACTGTTTATGAATCTGACTCAAACAGGACTGGTGTTGTAGACAGAATGACTTTCAAGAACATGCTAACACGACCAGGCAACCGAAACGCTATTTTTGGGATAATACTGAAGTATTGTAGCTTTGATGTCAAGAAATCTCGATACAGATTTGTTAATTGCATCGCGACGCAATCATACTTACAAAGCTAACTGTTCTTTACCGGTACGAGAACTAAGAATAGGAACTTTATATGTAAACATCCTACCAGAAAATATAAATACGTGTTTCAATGGCTAAGCAAAGTGTTAATAAATACGAGCACGACTAAAAAATGGTCATAGGAAGACAAAAGGATAGACATAACAATAAATGGGAAACGAATAGAACAGGTTTAAAGTTTTAGGCACCTAGGAGTCACAATAAAAAGCAATGGAAATATGTATGAAGGAATGAATGAAAGGATCACTCGATTAAACAAACTGTGGAAGTAAATAAACTAAAGCGGTTCGGGAACCTGGTGAGAATGAACGAGGAAGGGGCAAACTAGTATGGGAGGCAAAGCTGCAAAGAAAGAAAAGAAGAGACAGACCGCAGAAGACATGGAATATGACAGTGGCCGAGGCATTCAAGAAGAGAAGCCTCACTGGGACGAAGCTGAAAAGATAGCAAAATACAAGACTAAGTGGAAAAAAATAGTGCAAAAGACGGTAAAGGATTGAGTAACATGGCATACCTTCACATCCAATGGGTAAAAGGAATTTCAAGACAGGAGAGCTATAAGTGTGCATTGCCCATCCCCATTTTACTTTAAGGGTAAAACTAAGTGATACGCCACTGCTTTAGTCCACTCTGCATACTTATGGGACCGCGATCGAAATAAATAACAGTAATAAACGGAGGAACATTCGAATGAAGAGCAGACGCGCAAGAAGGACCCTTATCGAGTGTTAAGTGTACTGATTCCTTCCGCATTAAGTTTCTGATTTATCTCGAGGCGGCGCTCTATTAAAGATGTGTTTTGGATTTATGGTTCGGTCCAGCGGACCAGACGGCCAAAAAACGTTGATGCAGCAGCTTTTAAGAGACCTGGTAAATTACAGACGTGGTTAAATGCCATTTCTTTGCTAAAGATGGATGCTGAGCGAGGGACCGTCCAAACAATCACTCGCAACCCAGTTTCATTTCTCGGGAAGCCAGCCCCGTTATCTGTCTCTCGATAAAACCCTTTGTTTGTGTTTTGCCCTGGTACAACGTCTCAAGATGTGTACACACAGCCCGCAAGCGGCGACATTACAACAAACAAAGCATGCTTGCAGTTAGCATACCTGTAACGAGCGCGTGGTGCGTGGGTGCACTTTCTTTCCGTGGGAACCTGGCCCGGGAACCCAGCCAATTAAGAAAGTCACATTTTAATAGTCGATGCAGACGGACTGTCACGATGCAGTTTTTTTGTTATTGTTCTTGCTACGACAGAAATCTTCATAGCAATAGCACAAAATCGGCGTTTAGAAGACTTGCTTACTAAGCATCAAAGGAACTTCATCAGTTTTGTCAAAAATTTTCTTTTTTATCTGCAAAATATTTACGATTCTAGACCGCAGCGAAAAAAATTAAGGACACAATGGAATTACAACTATTCTCATCTATTTTTCAAGCAAGAGAAACCAAATGTTTTCGACGTTTTTGACACTATATATTTTTATATATTTTATATATATATATATATATATATATATATATATATATATATATATTATAACCCCATAACAATTCTAATAATGAAATATTGATAAATGATAATATTAAAACAATTGTAAACCGTGACGAATTACACTAGCAAAAAGAACGTATGATATGTGTTGTTACGTGACAAGAAGCCGTATGTAAATTTCTTTATTATAACAAGTCGAAAAAAATGTAATGAAAGCATAAAGAAAAAACGTACTACAAGATATTAAACACCCAACATAATTTAGTATCTGCTAACAAATAAATGTGTATTGCAAAAGTTGTTTTACCTCTTCAGTGTGTAAAATAGATCAAAACTCCAGCAATCCTACAAATAGTGTTTTCTAGGCGTAAGGAAATTTATTTCAGATCAAAGTAACTGCATACACTTTAATGCAAAAAAAAATTCTCCTCTTAAATTTCCGGTTGGAAAACACTACATATCAGAATAGAACGTCATACTGTAAATTAAGGTCATTGTTCAGAAATCTGTGAATAGTACTTATTATTACACACCAGTGGATAGACGGTGAAAAATACAAATAAATTTATTTTATTTGCCACGTTGTCCGCCAACGGCTATTTTTCAGGCGAACCCTCTAATAATTTTCTCAGCATGTTATCAGTTTTCTTGTGTTTTCTGGATATATCATTGTAAACTCACGACGTGCTCTGTTAATTATTTGATTAGACTTCTTATATATTAAATCTAAAAGTCGTTGTTTGTGTAATTATTATTATTATTAAAAATCACTAGAATTAAATTGGTAAATGTTTTGTTTCACAGTCAACGTGTTTCGTTTCTGCAATAATAGGTACTAAAATATGTTCAAAATCGATAAAATGTAGGTTTTAGTGGCAAGTAAATTGCTGCTGTTTTAGTACATACGGAACAACATTTTGTTTTTGCATCTTGTCGTACAATTACATTTTATGCAAGTCAGTCAACCTGTCTAAGTGTTTTCTCATCGACGGAAAATACTCGATCGTTATCTGAGTGTTTGTGTTATTCTAAGCTATTTTCACGCAGTCTGTTCTCTTATCTTCAAGTATTTTCAAGCAACAGAAGCAGGTAGTGAAAAATGAAGAACACTTTGTCCAAGATAGCGAGCTGAACGGAAGATTTAGAATGAATAGTTGTAATCTTGATCACTAAAAATTGGGACAACGAACACTGAAGTATATCAGTTAGATTAGATTATAGGTCCTCTGTATTTTTGGAAGCACGTGTAGCTACGAGATGCAGCTTTCTTCATCTTTCTGTATAATATAGAACCACACACCACAAACAACTATTTTATATCTTATATTATAAAAATTATCACTTATAATACCACAAGAGCTTCAAAATTATCGGGTATTTCCCGATAGGTTCGTTGCAAACAAATAAAGTCGTCAAGTTTTTCAGGTTAAAAAATCACGAGCGCGAAGCTCGTGATTTTTTAACCTGAAAAACTTGACGACTTTATTTGTTTGCAACGAACCTTGAGGGAAATGCCAGATAATTTTGAAGCTCGTGTGGTATTCGGGGGATTATTTTTCCGATTTTTCTCCAATTTTCACAATTGAATTCAACCTGTCAGTTTGACGTGTGGTTAATTTGACTGGATCATGTTTTGTTTTGTATATATAGCAACTACCAGAGAAAATAATCAAAAAATTATCAGTATAATACCATGTAGGTTGTACCACGTGACGTCGAATGGTGCAATTCTATTGGTCGATATTTGGGTCGGAAAAATAATCATTGTTATTCACTGCCGAATATTCAAGTATACTTGTGCAACATTTTTTTAAATATTATTTCGACACCCAGTCTCTTCAACCGATACAACTTAATCCTTCTTTGAAACGAAATCGACCGTACGATTGAGCAACCGTCCAATAATAATCCTTGTTTGTCTGGTTGTAATTGCGCAAAACTGTAACAGAATCCAGTAACTATAGACCGTGCTTGCAACCTGGTTTTAATTTAATACACATTCGGAAACGTATAACGAAGTACTTGGACGCTTTTTCTTTGCAACAAATCGTTAACACCTATTTATGGTTTGCAGTCTAGACGCGGTTTTTTGGATAATTAGCACGTTACATAAACGGTATTAAGCAGTAAAAATGCAAACGTGCTATTTTAATTAACATAAAACTAATAGTAACTACACGTCTTTTGAGTTGTCTAACTTTTGGGTAGGAATCAACATATCGCTCTGGTTTTTCCACATTCATTGATAGAAAACTGCCCGATACGCACTACAGTGTGTTTAATTAAATTTGCAAATATAAATGTCTACGACCACAATGACATGTGCACATCAAAAATAACCATGGTGTAATTACTCTAACTAGGATATTGCATACCTAAACAGATAAATAGAAACATCAACGATACTGATGTAATTCTAAAAATAATTGTTACGTTTAAGCCGGTTTGTCAAATTGAGTTATTGATATGAACGGCGGTGTAAAATTTTCCTCTAGTATGACGTGCGTCTTCATTAAATGAAATTATTTAACCCTTAGAAGCACAGCAGAAAGCAATTACTTTTGTCTGAATATGATTTATTTCTGAATAAGTAACTCAAATGCGCCTTGTCACTAAAAGTAATATTTTAGGAAATACTACTTGTAAAATTATTACCTTAGGTCCCTCACATTTCCTTCCTGAAAAGGTATTAATACGCAAATCGACCTGATCAGGTCTTTTCCTATCATAGCAATGATTCCGTTTTTAAAATGGACAGAAATTTACCACTCGTTAATGTTATGCGTTGGAGACCTGTTAGGAAATATTCCTGCTGATTTTGACAATTTTACATTGATTTGTTTGAATCAAGAACTACTTTTGGTTTTAAGTGCTAACAACTTGGCTTAATTTTTGTTACATGTTTGAGCCATGGTCGCAGTTGAAACCAAATTTTCAATACGGCATCACGAACTTAAATAGTGCAAACTTTTGATTTTGTTTTTTTAATAACTTTGGATGTATTTCCAGAATCTATACAATATACTTAGATCTCCTTATCACACAGTAAAAGATGTACCAAAAGGACATTTATGCAGTCTTTGAAGAAGAAAAATGAACAATAAAACGAATAATGGTCAGTCTTTAGAAAACAATCACAAAAGAAAAATCTTCAATACAGCTAAAGCTTAGAGCTTTGTTCATATCAACCTTTTCTGTTCTTTTCCGCTCAAATGCAAGAAACACCCCAACTCGCAATTATTCTTTGGTGTCATACGTGTTTCCGCAGGCTTACCTTTGTCCATATATATCTCCAAGAGGACGTTCGTAGTTTGATGTTCTTTCAATGATCTTTGTTTCAAAATAGATAAGTGCCAAGGATTTGAAGATTTATGGATGACTTATGTGTAAGGCTAAGTTTAAAAGATAGTGTATGAGAGTCTTGGTTATGTACTTAGATACATAAGGAACTTTTATGATACTGGTATTTTCAGTTGTATAAATAAGATTAATAAAATTAAGAACATCGTATTAGGTTCAAGGCCCAGCTTTGATTGTGTTTGCGTTAAGTATACTGTATAGTCTTTTGTAAATTAGGTTCCTCTTTCTTCTTCAAAGTATTTTATGTTGTATAACAAATTGTATGAGACCGAGAAAGTTTTTTGACACTCAGAAAATATAACTCTCGATGTAATTTATCGGGATATTTATGACACTAGGAATTCTTCCCGGCATCTTCGAAGCCATTTCCAGCGATATCATTACCACTGATAGCCACTTGATGATAATTTCATGCGGAGATCTAAACTTAAAGCATTACACAAGAACACAGCGCAACGAAAACGCTACATTTTGTTAATACCTATTGGTAGAATATTTATCACACCTTAATTAAACCATTCCTAATAGACACGCATTCCATTGTCCTTTTACAGTGTTTTTAGACATACAATGCCAACGTACCCGCTCCCGACGTTGCCACGACACCTCCCCGAACGCATCCATTTCACCACGTTCGATCGGTTTTCATCAGCCAACTTCGATTTTCGCGTTTTAATTGGACGTGTGCAGGAAGCGGGGCATTTCGCGATGGTGCACGTCCAGATTAGGCCCTAATTAGCTATCTGATTGCCAGTCGGCGGCAACGCGGCCCGGAACGGCAGCAGACAGCATAGGATCGGCTCTGTAGCCAGCAGGACCGGGTCATCCATCACTGCTCTACAAGTAATGCATAGTAAGCTCTGTCGATCCATCAATACCAGCATTAGCCTACACCGAGGCCAATTAGTCACTTGGTATAGATAGCGACAACTGACCACAGCGCCGGCGACGCACGGCAGGGCAAAAAGAAGGGTGAAGCCCGTGGAGCTGTTAGATAAGACGTAATTCTGAAGAGAACGCTGGAACGGGCTCGATGCAAAAAGATGCGGTCCCTTAACCGAATTCATTGAAGCGCTGTGTTAGGAAGACGTTGAATGCTTCAGAATGATGCCATTGAATAGTTTGAAGAAAAAAGATCATTTGTTTGATGATTTATCAGATAGCTCTGGCAGTCGTTTCAAAGGGCATCAGAGTATTTAATTCTTTACCGGCCTTATCTTGTTCGAGGGGAAGGCCTTGGTTGGCGGCGTTACCTTCATAGGTAAATGTCTAGCAACCTTTTTTATTGACTCCCAATACAAAGTGTTCCGAAAAAGTGTCACAAATGGCAACAGTTTTTCGTTAGGTATTACCTTTTTGCACCGTCTTTGTATAAATAGTGGTCTAGTTTCTTTGCAAAAGAAAAATAACCAGCTACATACAGCTTCAGTCTGTTTATTTAATTTCAACGTGTAAATTTACCTTTCATCTCGAAAAGCAGGCGGCTCCTCACAAGTTACCGCAAATAACCGGATTACCATAAACTTAGGTCCGATTTTCGGAAGATAGTTAAGCAGGGTCGGATTATTTAAAGTTCACTACCGGTCAAACCAAAACTAGCATTCAGTCTTAATATTGCTGTGCGCGAGACAAGAGAAGCGAAAAATGTTCCGTCGTTGGGAAAAAGCTGCTCCAAGTACCGCTCAGAATAAAGTTGCTGAAGCTGACATGGAGGTGCACATTGAAGAAAACAAGAGGTATCGTCGTTACCTTACCCAAGATGCCAAAGAAATCATAAAAAAATGTATACAATTTTTTTATAAAAGAAGAGTACAGTGCTCCATTAAAAGTGACAATTGAAATGGTTGGTGTCCTCTACACGACTGTGAGAGATAGTATTGAAAACAAAGGCAATTCAAGAAAATCACGCAATTCGGAGAAATTTCTAATTATATCAAAAGAGCTTGGGATAGAAATTGAAATAGTGATTTACCATATATATAAGGAAAATAAAGTTCCAACTGCGGTGAGTCTGAAATTAAAACTTTTGGAATTAGGATATGACAAGTTAATGCGAAGAGTGGTTCAGAAAATACTTGAGGAGCATCGGTTTTAATTATAGTACTTTAAACGAACGTTTGTCCATAATGGAATCAACTCGACTAAAAAGAATGAGATGGGATTATATAAACGAAATCAGAAGGTACCGCCAAGAAAATCGTAATATCGTATATTTGGATGAAACGTGATACGACACCCATGACTTGATAAAAAAAGGTCTGACAGATGGGACAAATAACTGCGATCTGCAAGCACCACCTTCGAGAGGAAAAAGAATTATAATTCTTCATGCGGGAGGAAGTGATGGATGGGTGGAAAATGGCTTATTACTGTAAGCGAGACAGATCTAAAATTGTTCTGCTGACTACCATTGAGACATGGACTCTGCACTTTTTGAAACTTGGTTTCAGCAGCAGTTACTGCCGGGGCTACCACCAGGATCTGTTATAGTTATGGATAACGCGAGTTATCATTCAAAATTAATGAACAAGGCGCCAACATCAGCTACAAAAAATAGAAATAATTGATTGCATGAAAAAGAATAAAATTATAATTCCGGATGGAAAAGTAACAAAAAAAAAGATCTGTTGACAATAATAGAAAATCTCAAGATACCTAAACATATCGAGTTGATGAACTAGCGAAAGGACATACAGTTATTCGTTTGCCACCGTATTATTGCGTCCTCAACCCAATTGGATTAGTGTGGAGTACGCTTAAAAAAGGAATACGAAGAAACAATACACGTCCGCGTTTAAGTTCGGGAGTTGTAGATTTAGTGCCTAGAGAGGTAAGGAGTAACGAAATAACTGTGGAAAGGCTGTATTAAGCATGTTATTGAAATTGACAATAGCTATGTATCCCCAAACTTTCAAAATTTTATAATACATGTTAATGATGATGCTAGCAGTGATTTAGAATTTAACAGTAGTGATGATGATAATAATAATTAATACATTTAAGTTATGGCCGTGTAAACTTATTAGACTTCTTTGTAAAAATATAATAGATGTATGGAATTATTTTTTTCATTTAGAGCTTTAGACAAAAAATACATATTCTTATTATTTTCTTTTAAAATACTCGTCTTTTATTTACATATTTAGTTATGTTAACCGTTTCCAATAGTTAAAAGATTGTAAAAATATTAAAATGTATTGTTTATAATTTTCGGCTAGCACAGTATTCAACATCTTCACAGGATATAAATATTACAGGAATGTTGAAAATTAAAATAAAAATATTTAGGAATGCGAGATTTTTCTTTTCATATTAAAAAATGCTCAGATATTCATGTTATCTAGTTAGATTACATATTTCATTATAACTAGATATACTTTGTTGTGCAAAATAATGTTGCTACTCATCTAAAACTGAGTACAATGCATTTTGAGACGTAAATAAAAACGATCGATGTAGAACCTCTTATTAACCGAATGATTAAAAACTACTTAGAGTAATATACACTATACAAACAAAAAACTAGTTTTAAAACGGCTTAAAACCGGAACTGGAAATTCGCAAAGTCACAAAGAGAGGGTTTGATTTATGAGGGGTCGCGTGCCGTTCCAACTGTGCCTGTAAATGAAAGGTAAATAGTATATAATAATAGTATATAGCAGGGTTGTAAAAACGGTAAGAGTCGTTTCAAATTTTGCATGTTTTAAAGCATAGAAAAATAAACGCTGGACAGCAAGAGTGAATAGATTTAACAACATTACTACAGCTGGATAATAAAAAGATAAATCAAGCGATAGAGGATCTCTTAATGAAGTGACACGTGAAACTGAAGAAGCTGTCTTAGTAAAATAGATGGGTAATCGTACAGTAGTCCTTGCATCGAATTTTGTGGGTGCTGGAGAAGAAGATGTGGTTAAGAGGTGAGATAAATCTGAAAAGAAATAACTTTGTCTAGTCTTTCATTGAATAGATTTGGCTATTCCCACAAGTCTACAGATTCCAAAAGACTCTAGGATGGGTCTTTTGCATTTTCGCCTACGTTTGTCTTTAGTAAAAGTGGGTAAGCCAGTACAGGTTCATGGCAAAAGAGGTAGAACAATAAGTGGAACCCCTGAACTTCCCAGATCTAGAGTTCCAAAAGGGAATGAAGAATTCATGTCCAGCAGTCCAAGGCGATTACATCGACCATTTATCACATCTTGATGGAACCAAAGAATGATAACGATGCAAAAACGGAAAATGCAACAAAAGAACTCACTTTCTTTGTGATAACTGTAAGGTACGTTTATGCATAAAAGAGAAAGAAACTGCTTTGCTATGTACCACAGGAACTAGTATTTTAATTTTGTTATTTTTTTAAATTTTATTATGACACAATTATGAACAAAAAAAGACAATGAGGGGTTAATTTACTCGAAAGCCATGTGAACAAATAAGGTGTTCTTCGGTTGATGAGGAATTTTGCCTGATTTCTCCACTTATACAGCTAAATAGTTTGTAGTTCTAGAAACCGAATCCACAGTTATTAAAACGCACTCTTCCTCGGATTTGCTGTTTGCTTTCCGCGAAAATCGCGAAATTTACAGCACCTCGCTGCCGCGCCGTCCAAATAGATAAAAGCAGCCCAAACAAAGCAGTTTCCTCGACAAAGGGGAACATTTGCTTATCGCACAATAAACAACTCGTTAAATCACTTGAGAGAAGTCGGTCCGGTGTGTGTACGCCTACTAAACGGTGGGCTAACTACGTACTGGATGTGCCAAGGATCGGTGTACAACACGGTAGAACAATGGGCTAGGTGTGTTTTTCGCATTGGCAGGCATTGCGAAATGCGTGTTCGCGAACGTGTCGCAAAGCGCCTCTTCGAGCAATGTGGTCCACAAAAGGAAGCTACAAAAATGACTTGTCCGAAAATTTTAAGAAACTTTTTGTTCCTTTATTCCCTATATTGAAATTCCTTTTTAATTGTTCAAATGTCACATTGGATTTTCGAGATTTCTGCACCTCTCTAATTGTTTATAATTAAATACTAATAACTCGACCTTGATTGGCTCAATAAATAATCTGGAACAGCTAAAATTACGACGTGTTCATTTCTTGTGTGCATACCTAGGTTTTCCCTTTAGCGTCCTCTACAAAATACAGCCCACTTATTTAGATTAATTGTTGGTAAATTTATAACCCGACGTGGTAATAAAATGCCTCCTGCACGCTGCATGAGAATGTAAACACCACAGCGCACTGTGTTGCTTTAATTAACAAAGATTCACGTACCAACTCTAAACCACAGTAAACGTCGCGTTGTTAGTTTTAATTGATATATTACACCTGATATGAAAAAAGACCCCGCTAGAAATAAAAGGAAGGCAGTTGATGAGCTTACTCAATAATTATCACTTTGTCCGTTTGTGTAATATTAAACAAWAAATATAATAAGAGTCGTCTAGGTTWCATAATWGTACTAGATAATAAACTCAATGTGACAATGCAGATCGATACAAAAAAAATCAATACTACGACATACCTAAGGTAATGTCTTTAACGTATTGCAATTAATTATCACTGGAATATGGGAAATTAGCTATAAATTTTGAAATTCACAAAATTGATGGCCTTTTGGTGTTGTTTGATAAACATATTTGAGTATTTTCTAAGTGGTTCGATGTTGCGCTGTAAATTTATTGATTGCTGGCATCTTACAAATTATATAAAAATTAAAAATGTTTCTAATCATAATAATAACAATAGATTTTTGTTATTTCATCAGCAAAATATCTCTTTACCCTTCGTTTCTACAAAAGAGCGCCAAATCCTACAGGTATTCTAAAAACCCAGAGGTGATACATCCATAAATTATGTATATCGGCGCCCACAATGACTTCACTCTTTAATTCCTGAATAGCGTTTTGGCGAGATGATTACCAGAAAACCAAAAATTCAATTACGTGGGGGTTATTAATCCAGCGTTTTAGTCTATGTTTAAAATTGTCCCAGCGATTCAATTCGAAAACTGAAAGAAATTTATTAAACGAGTTCGAAATATTTCTGACTTCATTTGATATATGGTACATTATTAATATAAGTAATATGTCTATATAATGCCGAAAAGGGTGATTTTAGAATCATTCATAGTCCATTATTATATTGATAACTACATAATTACCTTTTATTTTGTAATTATTACTAATATGGGTTGTTGTAAGTAATTACAAACATTATTAGTTCAATTTAGGATCTATACAATAACGTGTTCTTCCGCAGTTACCATTCTCTTTAGTACTCCAACATAGGATGAGATTTTCTTCATTCTTTGTTTATTGTAAAGACATTCCTGGTTTGGTGAAATTATTTGGCCTAAAACTAGTGGAGTGGAGTTTAACAATAGTCTTTCTACATAATGGTAATACATAAACTTCAGTACATGTCGCATATTCCGTTCATTTAAAAGAACTTTGCGAAAATTTGAAAAAGCTTTACCTAATATACATAGTCAACGCACTGCAAGGATGGATTTTATGACGAGTACCCATACTGGCTGTCAGAGTGAGATAGTCGGAATGGAAAACAGGGTTAGACTTAAGAAAGCAGCATCCTATTAGCAAACTAACCCCGGATTTAAAAACGTAAGTACAAGCAACTTGGTTTTTATTAAAAGAAGTTTTGCTGCCTCCTTTATATCTAAGACTGAGTTTACTAATACGATTTATAAAGACTTTAAATAAAGAATGAGAGGCTCTTTATATACAATTTTCTAGTCACCGTTAGGAGGTATACTCAAAGATAGGACTTTTGTTGGCCCAGATGCAAGAAAGGTAATGAAGGGTAGAAAAATCTATGAAAAATTTCACTTGTTGAATTCGCACGTTGACAAGGTGTTTTGCAATCTTGTCCACTTAGCTCTAAGAAAAAATCTAAACGTGATAAAGAGAAACATCGTACGCTCTAGTTTGTTGTTAAGTCGCGTACAAAATGCGTAACACCAAAGGAAACGTTGCTAATTCATCTTCGAGGTTGAGAAACTCACTAATAAACAGGCGAAGAACACGGCACTATTAACGAGTCGCTAATTAAATATTCGGCGCTTTGTCTTCCCTAAATAACTTTATTCAATCACTATCGTCGTAAATTTGTAATTTTTAGCTCTTCCACGATATTTTCTCACGACCATCCGTGTGAACTAACAGCTGCAAACGAATTTGCATTTCGATAGCTTCTAAATGGCCTAATCGGCCCGTGTTCGTGCTGTGTCAAGTCGACAACGTTGTCTAATCCGAAGCTGAACCACATCACATCACCAGGTGATGGGAAAACAAAAACGACGTCTGTTAACGAGAGGAGAACGCTGCGTTAGGATGTATTGGTTGCAACGCCATCGTCTTCAAGCCCTAAGTGTAAGTGCTCCAAAAAAAGTGGCCAATCGAATGCGGCAACGTTGGGCACCACCTGAAAATCCAAACATTTCGGCCTCCACTTTCTCTCCTTGCCGAGTCCACCCAGATGGATATCGGCGTATACTTCATCCAGCAGGTGGTGCTTATATGGTCGGTGATCATGGAGAGACGATCAGATAACCCGCTAACGGTTTACCAAAACAAACATTAGCTTTACATATCAATAAATAATAAATTTACATGCGGGCATTATCGCGACCAGTCAAGGGAATATATCACCGAATTTTCAGGTATTCACAGGGAAGCTGCGAGTGTTTATCACTTCGCATTGTTGTCGGATTGAACAAACGAACGACGAGGTTCCCCTTTCTTAATGGGAATAATTGGGCATAATTGCCCCTGAAGACTTGATGAATTCGAATCGATTATATCAGTTCGGCAAACGGTTGATTTAGTATCATCATCAAAGGTATAAGGTGCCAAAAATGACTTAATTATTGAGGGGATTTAGCTTCCTTAAGAGCTTAGTAAAGATGATCCAGACAGAAAAACAGAACTTTGTAGAACGACGTCCAACAGAATAACATCTACTACTGCTTTAATAATTAGGATTAAATAGGACCATGAGAGGTTAAATAATTTGGTGTAGTCACAAAAACCTGATCAATTTATATGAGTTCTAAGCGATCACAAAATGTGGCATAACTTACTAAAAATAACATTTAAAACGGCGGTGGTTGGCTAATACAAATCATTACAAGTTGAAATGGAATTTAAAGAGTATATAAAAGTAAAAGAACGCGCGAGAGAAAGAGAGGTCAACGTCCAACAACGAAAATTTGGGGTAAAGGAGCAACAGAAATACAAGCATGCTACAAATGTAACAAAAAAGGACGTATTGCAGCAGTATCCAGAGGTATTTTTAAGTAGGTATACTTTATATGAGAATAGTACATATCCTACTAAAAAAAATCCATCGCAATAAAAAATTTGCTCAGACCAGAAGATGTTACGTAGTTACCAGATTATTTAGGACTAATAAACGTTACCATTAGTGCTGAAGTGGCTTTATCCCCATGTAATTTATAGGGCATTGAAAACAATCCCCTGTGCTTGAAAAAAAACAGTGGAAAATACGCATATTGAAGAAAAATGCTTGCGAACATTATTTGAGCTTTCGCTTTCTATTCAAACTTGAATCGATGAACTTCTTTTTAATTGTCTTCCTATATAATATGGTCCAAAGTTCAGTAAATCCACTGAGATGCATTGAAAACTGTTTAATACCTATATAAGAAGTATATAAGAAGTACGTATGGCAAAACAGCGATTTTGTACTTCCTCTACCAACATTCGATTAGCATAAAAACACTAGCAATTATCTCCCAGGCCACACAAAGAGCGTGATATCCAACAAGCTCTAATCTCAAGATATACGAGGTTAAGTAAGAGTGGCATTCGATTTGCCTGGTAATTTATTTACAACGCATTTTTGTTTAATATAACATTGCCGTCGACCTTTTTCGCAGCTGCACACAGTGTTTGTGTAAAACTGCACAGACGATTTGCTGCTCTAATGAGCCAAGTAATTTAACGATAAATGTGCACTTATCGGTATGCAAAGGACAAGTGTGAATTTCCTTATTTGCGCAAATGAATTCGATGTACGTATCTCTAATGAATGAAATTACATGATGACATAATCGTAAAATCACTACTAAAGTACCTGCTTCGTAAACTGCATATTTATGGAGGTATTTAAAAATGGATATTGAGTTTTAATTTCTGCTAGTGTTGTACCAAAGGCTGTGTTTTATATTTCAGTTACCAGTCTTTCTTTGATAATAATAATAAAACATGAATTAAAGTTTATGTTTCATGGATATTTCGTTGTCCTAATTGTATCGGGGCTTGGTTTAGTTTCACATTTACCACGAGCTATTGAAGTTCATTTCATAATTGCCGCATTTTATGTTACTCCAAAAGATCTTCGACAGTCGGCTAACCGCTAATTGTAGGGCGCTGCTATCCAAAACCAAAAAAGAAAATAGCTCCTCACGAGTGTACACACCAATTACACGAACCGGAAGAGAGCTACATCGAAAATTTTAATTAAAAACTTCGACGAGAACGCTCGGCGTTGAGAGTGTTTTATTGATAAAATTCGTGGTTCATTTAATAGCAGGTTGCTTACCGTGAATAAAACACTAATAACAGGGAATATATTAAACCAGTTTAATCACATACGTACGTTATAGGATTAATATGGCGGTGTAAAGCTCCAAAATGCTTTTTCAAACATTTAAACGAAGATGCCAGCCAAATACAGGGCTACGCCATCTGTGAGAAAAAGCTCAATTAAAATCTAGTCTGGATCAGCACCAATTCTGTAGGTTCAAATACTGGCTGCAGTTTCCTTTGCACATCATAACATACTGGGCCACACTTTTTTTAAATTCTACGTCTAAACACTTTTAGCAATAACACATTAATTAGTAAAGCTAACGTTAAAATACAGCAAAGATATCGTCAATTTCGAATTTCATAATAGATCTCTTTATAACTAGATGGCGCGCTCTACTCTATGGGAAGCGCAAAACATCGCACTGTTTAGAAGTAAATATTAAGTAGATTACCTCATTTTTTAGCATTACATAAAATTTAATATTAATTATAAATTGGACAACAACAAATTGGACTTTTTTTTACTGAATACATTACCTTTATTTCGTTGGAAATATTTATATGCATTTAAACTGAATAACAATGCCAAACCTACATAGGTCTAGACTCTAGACGATGGGCTTTAGATAACCAAAGTGATAATCACTCATAATCGACAGCTTATTCAATTAATTCCAATACGCATCGTTGTCAAACCAAGTAATACCCTATTTTTAAGTGTTACTCCCATAGGTATACCTAGCGGGATACATATCAAATCTCCATGATACCGTAATGTGTTATCAATTTAATTAATTGATGCGATTTTAGTTGAGGTTATACTATAGGTAATGGTTTGGCATAAGCTTGCAAGCAATAATGCTGTAAAAGTAAATTTAGAAGTGATAATCTGTATTGATGAAAAAAAAACTGCATTTATGGGAGTAATTAAGCGTTGTTATGTTCTATATTTGGAATTATGGGTACTTAGAATGAACGATTGAACAATACTACAGGCTTCATAAACAGATTATCTTTTCCTTTAAAATGAATGAAGTGTGTTTAATAAATGCATCAGCAGTATTTGGCGATCTCTCAGTAGAAATTGAAACGCAAATTGACAAGTTGAAATCGTTTAATCAGTATTAAAATACTAGCAATTAGGAGAAATTGTGGTACACTTAGTACAGTTAGGTATCAAAGGGTTTGCAAAAGTTGTTACAGATTGATTCGAAATATGAATCAGAAATCACCTGCTAGAAGAGTACAGTTATTAAATTACGCGTGCTATGTTAACAGCTATAGGTAGTACACTTGTTTTCTTTATACTTAAGTTCAAATATTAACAAACTACTCTTTGAGATGCAGCTTTTCACTTATTTTAAGAAAATCGTAGTTATCCTCAAATTGTTTAGTGCAGATGAGTTTAAAGTTCAACGTCTAGGTTTTATGCGAAGTTCTTGAGAACTATCGTCTACTGATGTTCAGATATTTTTGTAACCTTCCAGTATTCAAGAAGAACTCGAAAATATGTGTATTCGTAGTCTAGAAAATAGCTTAAAGAAAAAACGTTAAATAGTCTAAAATATTTATTAATTAAATAGTAAAGCCCGTAATACATGCAATATATTATTTTCTACCCAAAAAATGATGTTCTTTCATCAATGTACTACTTATTTACTTAAAACAAAATTAGGTAAACTTGTATCTGTACGTCATGACATTTTGATGTTCTTGTCAATTAGTACATATGTACATACCGTGGCGCCACGATACATAGCTATTATTCATTGGAAGGCGAAAGAATATGAAAAAATTTCACAAATTATTAGAGATAATACAGCCACAGCGACAGAAAATTTTCATTACATATATAAACATCAGCTAACATTATTTTTTTGTGAGAAATGTAAAAATCAGCAACAACAATTCAAGCAATTCTCTAAATACCTGTCACTTTCACTTCCTGGGCATCCATCTAAAATTTCCCGCGGTCCATAACGGTCCATATGCAAATTTCCATTAGCACAGACACCAGATGCTTTTCATTCCACGCATAGAAGCACCGTCACCCACCACTGCCGTCATCCCGCCATCACTAACAAAAAAAATCCGCGTCCACCTTTGGCCACCGAAAACGTACTCACGCACACTTCGAAAAACCGCAAAAGTGTATTGATTCAATTAGATCACGCCTATATCTGTCGCCCATTATCTTGAGGTCGATTACAGTTGTATTTTTAAACATTATGTCATTCCTTTGTTTACGTTTGATCCATAGGGTGGCTGCCGGACCAGAACTGGTGAATTTCTTCACGGGAGGGGCGGGGAGATTGTTTTTGATTCGGATTAAAAGCTTAATAAGGTTTTATGGGCTGCAGTGGTACGACACCGAGAAAGATTATGTAATTATTCGCCTATCTCGAGTGGAATTAGTTTAGTGTAGTGTGAGTAAACCATATCAGGCTAGCGGAAGTAATATTTCTATAATTTTGTTTAGAAATGCTGGTTCGACATACCGCACGTCTTTTAGCATGTTGCAGAAACCTATGTTGGGTTCCATACACACAAACATCTTAAACGGAATGATTCATTTTATGATACATCATTTAAAAACTTATTTCACAAGCATTCTAACCATGTTATTAGTTTTATTATTTTTATTCATTTATTGGGTAGTAGATGAATAAATACAATGGAAAAAGTTGCTTATTAAATGAAATATTTTAAATTCATTTGGGGTCAAAGCAATTAGTGGTCTAGCTTTGTTATTTACTAACTTAAACACAGTTTAGAAGTATCTACATATTTATAACAAATCGACACTACTAGAATTCATGCTACTGTCAATATTATGTGTACTCAAATTGTCATTAAGGCATTAAAAAGAATAGAAAAGTACATCAATTTTTCTGAATTGTATACTGATTGAGTTCATTTATCACTTCTCCTCGATTATAGTAGTTAATCCAGACTGTATTCGAAAATTAGTTTGAGGCGTAAGCACTCCTAAAGAAAAATTAAGCAGCATCTGTTTGGTTTGAAAAGTCGAAATAGAAACCTTAAAAAGCAATCTCGCTATTTATGAATTTACTTGAATGCCAGCGGTTTACATAAGCAGGTGATAGCTTGTAGGTCAAATGCAGTTAAATAATATAATGTAGCAGTCTTGTAAGGCAAAAATCAGTATCAATATAACATACACAATAAAAAAAAACATAAAGTATAAAGTACCTGCCATGTTTTAAGGTTTATTAATTACTTATCTAGCAAAAAAAAAACTTATTCCGTCAAAAGCGAGTGCTCACTGGCAGGATAACTAAAATCCTTTACCTTCTAAGCAATATTGCATTATTTTTTACCTATAAAGTACAAATAATTCACCAGGTATTATATTCGACTGGCAAGATGGTCGACCAGTATTGAGTATAAAATTACTAAAAAGTTTAAAAGAATTTTATGCGATTACATTGAAGGTACATGAATTTGAATTCATATGTATCTACTTTTTTCTTCATTGGCTCAATAACAAATGTTCATTTGTTATTTTAACACAGGACGCCGGTGATACAAATATTTACAAGTTTCAACTGTAGGACAACGTTGGATCACACACGTGTAGGCTTAAGACGGAGAAACTTCTGCAATTACATTTTTTTACAGAAACTGCGCCCTGTTTTCCATGTTCGTTGTCCACAACATTACAGTGACGAATAAAAAAATATAGATTTAGTTATAGAAAGATGGACAAGTCGTTAGTCTAAAATGCAGTGGCCTATCACAGCTGATTTTATTACAAAAAAAACACGGAATTGGCTTAATCCATTACTATCTTCATTGGCCAATAGATGTGGTTGTCACTGTTCTGGATGGATTGAATTGAAATGAAAAGACCATGACTAATATACGAAAAACTAATAAAACTTACCCTTGTTGTTTCACAGGTATCCAATTTGTTATCCACAACAGACACTGAACCTCACCGTTCGAAATTTCGGACAAAACTAACCATTTATGCATATTCAAGGTGGTTTATATATGTTGCATAATTATGATCTCCATTATTTTCATTTAAATATCTGTAGAGAGGTCAGTAGATATTTATGTAATCGATATATGTGCAAAGTAAATGAAATACCAATGAACCTCTAAATACAGTAAACGTAATTCCGTTAAATAATGAAACCTGTATATAAATGAACTAAAATAAAAGCAAAATTTAAAGCACGGAAGGTTTCAAATATCTTGATGTTAATTCTAGCAGTTGTTTTTAGTACTTATTTTTTAAATATATTGATACATAAAAGTGAAGAATCGTAGCAGCGAATTCGTCAATAAATGGTTCCAATTTTGCAAGAAAATCTCCATTTAGCACACAATTCTTCGGCTGATTATTAGATAAAGTATTAATGGTAGACGGCCACCTTTCAGAAAATTCTACTATATTATCATTATTGTTCGCACATTGCGTCAAGTAAGATGTTATCTAGTAGATATGGAAAGTCTAGATAAGAACAAAGAAGGTCGCAAAAAAGTATCACCAGTTTGAAATTGATAAGATAATCTGCACGATGCAGGACTGCATTTCCTGTTGTAGGTTTGACGTAAACATTAGTTGATTCAGCATTCATTATTGCCATGACTTCATAAAACGTGCGTATACTGTTTAAAGAATTACAGTTAAGGCCACTTGAGACAGCTTGGCTGACCTAACTGTATTCTTTGGTCGTGATATTCATTCAGGGGTTTGACAGTTGTTCGTCCTATTCATTTATTTACTTTATTTAAAAAAATCGTAGGACACATGCTACACATCAAAGTATCCTGCATAATAAGCAATTCAACGAACATACGATTTTTAAAACCTCTTACTTTGAAAGTAATTGTAAATACAGCTTTTGGAGACGACTTTCGATGACTCAGATTTAGAGGTCCTTAATTTTTTGACTAAATTGAAAATCGCATTAMCCAGCATCGAGTTAGCTTAATCGCCCTTCCTTTTAGTGTTCCTAGTCACGCAGTCTGCATTTAACTGTACCAATTTAATCGCTGGCCAATATTTCTCCACCCCCATAGCTACGGTCACATATCACGTGATGTTGTCGTGTGTAAGAAGAGTAAAATAACATCAGTACATGGTGGAAACTCGAGGTGAGTAGAGCAGGTTATATGAGCGCGTTAGAAAAATGTTTGGAAATATCATAAGAGCTGTTTAAACTTTTAGTGTAGTATAATAACAGAGTAATCGAGATATCAGTGAAACATAAGAAAAGAAGGAATCTTACATTGAATTTCGTGTTATGAATTTTAATTTGCGATACAATATTAAACTTTTACATACGAAAAGACTCAAAAGTTGACGCTCTTTCATGCCCTGAACTGAAAAAGGTTGGATCGGCGATAATAATTTTACTCCCGTAATGTTAACATGTAAAACGGGCGCCTCCACCAAAATTGATAGTGTATACAGGTACTCATATTCTATTACTTATAAAAAGTTTATTTGTAGGGATACCAATGTGTCGTTTGCTGGAAATTATTTGTTATTATAAGAAGGAAAAAAACACGCTGTCATAAAAAGTTGCATAGGTGGATTAGATTTTAAATGAGCAAATTACTATACCGAAATAAACATCTATTTGCGATTACTTCGTCTAAATTAAAATAAAATATAAATTGAAGGTTTCCACGTGACAAACAAAACGTGCTACTAATGTACAATCTGCATCGTTTTATAAGGAATTTAATGGCATCTCGTATCTAAACAGGTCCATAAAGGCACCAACTAAATTCTCTACGTACATCGCAGAAGCTGATACTGCATGTAATATTCATTATAATGTTAGAGGCATATACCTCCCCGTACGTTAGTATACGTAAGGGGATGCAGCGTCCCTAATACGTCAGCTGAAATTCACCCTATTAGCTCCCGCTCCCTGTCGAATACTAAAATAAGTTAGGTAACTTATCAATCATATATTCTTATCTTTATGGGTTTAACGACTTCTTCCTGCAGGCGTCCAATATGTTAAACCAATTTTAACGGCTCTATTGAACGGAAGACGAGCGGAGAAGGGAAATTTACGCGGGGGAAGTAAAATTTTCTTGGCAGAACACGATAATACTAGTATATCTGTTTAACATTGGTATTCAAAACTACTCTGTTATATTTTTAAGAAGTGGAACCTAAATGACGTGAGTTCAGCATCATGTTATGGTTACAACAAGACAGGAAATGTTTTAAAACTTCAATTCACTGCAGCATTGGCAAACACTACTGCATGTTATTATTACATTAACCAATTTAAGCGAGGTAGGAGTTGATAACATCAAAGTCCCCAACGTTTTGTCTTGTGGAGCACCATTACTTTTTGCGCTTATTGGTTATACCTGTCGAATTACTAAACTACGAGGGTCATGCCATTCCTGCACATATCAGGCTGGCGCTGAACTGGCGACGATGATGAAAAAACAAGTGCTGTTGAATATCTGTAGTCACGGGTACCCTATGATAGGTAGGTTTTGAGACAAGTATTAGGGTGCCAAAATAAAGGTTTATACAAGTTCATAGCTATATAATATTCCTGGACTAAGAAGCTTGCCAGGAGTCGCGTGTGGATAATTCAACAGTAACTTGATGGAGTAAGCATTCCAGCGCGTTGGGCTAGTGTTAAAGACGATCACAGAAGTTGGAGACCTCATACTGCTATCGCCAACACTTTTGCTGCTATTGTGGCTACAACAATGAAAGAAGACCGCATGGATATACATGATGTTTTACGAATGATAACGACCCTGACGAAAATAGAAATGCAATCCAAAATACATTTGCAGAGGTAACATTGATAATTGTTCATCGTCTTAAAAAAATAAAATGTATAAATTCGTAAATTTTGACGTAAACTTCAGTCATTTACTTTAAGTAAATTCGGTATGGTAAAACAAATTTAGTTTTTGAAAAATGTTTATTCAATAACATTAATGTAATAAATGCTCAAAATGTCGCCCTCCGCTGTTTTCACAAGCTTGAATTCGTGCCCAAAGCGATTTTTTACCATGCATTAACATTTCTGGAGTGGTGGATCTACATGCATCACGTATTTTATTTTCTAAATGTTCTACACTTTCAATTGGTGTTTGGTATACCTCAGTGATGGGCGCGTAGAATACGTCATGTAGATTACGCTATTGTCTACGCGTAAACTATGTAATATTCTACTTTGAAATTCTACTGTAGAAAATAGCATTGTGTAGATAATCAGAAATTTAGAAATATTTAGTTATTTAATAGTGTCTATTACCATTACTGCAAAACGTGGTAAATGTCTAAACAGCAATAACATACCTTAGGGCCAGAAGACCCGACAAGCGTGCTGTGAAAAGCACTTTGAAACCCTCAGTCGGTCAGATGGACTCCTTAATGACTGTAAACTGTGATTTTATGTTCTTTCTTCTCTGTAAACAGAAATTTCATAAGCTACTCATGTTCTTTTATCGCAAATTCTTTGAAAGCAGATCAACAGGGTACACAAGCAGTTCTTGTTGCTGAACTAGATACATTGATCTAAAGAAGCAACTAACTATGACCAACTAGTTGTGTTGTAGTAAAAAAATTCTTCGGAAAAAAATAAACTTGTAACTGCGGCACCGAATTTGATAGTGTGTTAGGAAAAGAACTTAATATAGTTGTGAAAGGAAAGATGTTGTAAACATATGCTTTGTCTTTTGTGTTTTAAAGAAGTAAAAAAATCGTTTGTATACACTGACTACTTACTAAAACATGATATATAAGTTTGTAATATAATATTTACATTTACACCTATTTATTGTCTCAGACATATTAAAATCATAAGTTAAGAAAATAAAAATGTTTAGTAAACCGTGTAGTTATTTATAAAAAATGTGGTAGCTATGTTGCAACTTTCAAATTTTGTCATTAATTTGTCTAAAATCAAAACTTCAAATTCCAAATAACATTATACATAAATGGATTGTATTTAGCATGTTTTAGTTGGCCCCTTATTATAAACCGCATTTTCAGTAAGGATCAACTACATGTTGTTATACTTATGTACCATTATAAATGTTTATAGAAGCCYTGACGAAGATATGAAATAAAAATCGAAAGATTGGCAAAAAAAGAAGAGTAAACACTATTTTAACATAAGAAGTCAATTTCTACTTATTTGCGAAGACCTTAATATAATAAAAAGCAAAGGCTATGTCCATTTAACGTATTAGATATAAAAAACTATAAAATTTTAAGAAATTTGACACATGAAGAAGCCAACAAAACAGGGAAATTAGAATCAAAATAATTTCATTTTGTTTTAGTATGTACTTAATACATTTTAGCCATAATATACTCGTTTTATATTTTCTACTTAAAATCTACACCAAAGTGCTTTATCTACATTTTCTACGCATGTAACGTAGAAAATTATAATTTACGCGTAAACGCCCATCACTGATATACCTGCTCTTTTACCATTCCCCACAGAAAAAATCCAAAGCAGTTAAGGTCAGGGCTTCTCGGTGGCCAAGGATTAATTGAACCTCTTCCTATCCATCGGTTAGGCAAATCCAAATCAAGATGATTTCGCACTATTCTATGATAATGCGCAAGTGCCCCATCCTGTTGGAACCATAGATCTTCGTCTTACTTGTAAATTTACATTTTGGAGAAGTACCGGTAAAATGTTTCTTAAAAAAATTAGATAAGTATTGCCGTTTAAACTGCCGTGAAAAAAATTAAGGCCCTACAATTAGATCCCCAATATTTCGCACCAGACATTCGTCGAGTAGATAGTTTGAAAATGCCCTTCTCGAATCCAGCGTGGATTTTCTTGCGTATAATAATGCATGTTATGTTTGTTAACTGCATCATTATTAGAAAATCTTGCTTCGTCTGAGAAGCAAATGCTGTCATAAAATCTCACATTCTCGAAAAAAGTTACAAAAAGCCTGTCTTTTAGGATAATCTGTCTCCTTTAAGGCCTGAACCAGTTGCAAGTGATACGGATGAAATTGGTTGCCTTTAATTATTCGGTGCACTGAAGACAGACTAATACCGATTGCTCTTGAGACTACCCTTTGACTAATATGAGGATTTTCGTCAATCATTTCCAATACTCTAATTTCATTGTCAGGGCCTGTTGCTGTTCTTTCTCCTGACTTTCTCAGTGGTGGCAAGTTTGTCCTTAAAGTTCAAGTCTCTTGAAAATTGTATCGGCAGGAGCTCTTCTATTTGGAAAACGGTGTATGTATAAACGGGCAGCAGCGGAAGCATTTATCTTGCATTCACCATAAATCAAAATCATATGTGTTTTTTCATAATTTGAATACATTTTGACTTATAATAAATACAGTGACAGGACACATAGCGCATAGCCGTCATGGATTCCCAATTTATTTTTAAAATAATACGATTATGTAAAATAACCACATTGGCTATGAGAATGTAATTTAGGTTGCATTTTTAATTTCGTCAGGGCCATGTAGAAGCAATAGACAAATGTAGAAAGTTAAATGCATGGTTCTAAAAGTGTAGATGAGATATGAAAGGCAGCAGCGAAAACGATAACGCTTGATCACATAAAGCAGTGTCAGTTAAAGGAGTTTGCAAAAAGAAATTCACCCACATTCCCAGGGTAACGCTGATATGAGTTCTCCAGATATCATGACCCTACTTAAATATGTAAACTTTAGTTTAGTTTTTGCTTTGATGACCTGCATTTGTATCGCTCTTCCCGAAGCCGCATCAAACACAATTTCATCACGTCATCCCTTCGCGTCCTGATAATTAACAGCTCATTCTTCTGACATCTGCGTCGGGCTGACAGCGCAATCTGTCAAACTAATTTCGCCCGCGGTTCATCGGGGGCGATAAAACAGCGCCTCGGTTTCATATTCCTGATAATTGTGTGCGAGCCTCTTTCGTCCGGCGCGCTGATGTTCGGTGAAATGAAATGACAATGTGATTTACAATTCCAATAGTATTATCGCGACCCCTGCCGTTCTGCCAGGGGTTCTCCAATTACGGCTAAACCAATTACGGGGCAAAAAAGTCATTTGTGTACGGTTATACGTCCGGAAACTTATTTTCCTCTCGCAGAGGCCACCCGGGCTGAAGGATTGGAGTTTCTGGCTTGTTACGTCCAAAGAAGCTAGCACATGTTGTTTAGAAATGAAAAGGAATGTTCTCGTCTTACGTCAAATAATTTTGGAACTATACTGATCCCTAACAATTAATTTTTCAGCCCCCATTCCGAGCGATTTTTAAATTAGGGGTTTGGCTTTTGGAACTTCAAATTTGGTACTCATCTACACAAAGGATAATCAACCCCTAATTTAAACACCACGTGACAAGATTCCTGCTTATTTTGGAAATAAACCATATCTATACCTAACCGTATTTCTTGTCGAGCAATTCCATAAAGTCACATGAATCGCCTAGATGCAAAGCTCACAAATTGCTAATGCCGAAAGAAGTATTTGAAGTGCAATTTTTATCATTAACTTCAGGTTTTCATGCTACCAAGTCAATTTTAAAATATTCTTTAGGAATTTCGAGTAATTTTGTAAGAAAAGTAACCATTTGGCAAGTTAGCAAGTTAATTTCTATCGGTCGTGAAGAATGACATTCAGCTTCAACCTCGTTAGTATTTCCACTTGCATCCTTGGGATTATTATTATTTTTAAGGAAAAACTCCTAACCAGGATTGGTCTCCCAAGTATCACAGCAGTGTCTTTTTAAAAGAAAGATTACTGAAGATTTGTCACCTTTCAGTTTGTTTTATCTCTCAAAAGATACACCTTTGGCCTTGTTGAACTGAAAATGCTAAGAATCTGGAGCTTTGGAGATTTCTTATGATTCAGTTTTCCAGTCCTGTATTTGTCAATCCAGTTCAAGTTTCCGAATTGTTGAAATATCACTAATAATTCCAACAGTCAGTAGGTTTTACAACAATGAAATTTTTCGTAATTTTTTTCTCCATGATTCCAAAAACTCGATCAGGTGGTATAAACGAGTTTTCAACTACAGGAAGTATTAGACTCACACAAGTAAAAGACTCGATAAAATTCTTGATTGACGCCTTCTTCTACTAATTCCGATTATTTAAAAAAATGCGGTCTTGCAAACTCGAATTCTTTTGCTCCATCAGTTGTAGCTGCACATTTTTCTCAAAGAAGATTGTATTGTTGATGTAAAATAACAGTCACGTGTCCAGTAATATCTATACTGATTGGGTGCTTTGTAAAAAGTGAGTATTGCATCCCCAACAGCCAAACACAGAGCAAGTTTTGCATCTTGTTGCCAATTTTAAACCCAGTTTTGGGCACCGAAAAGCTAATTCCGCTTCAGAAACGTTTCGCCACATTGTGGATAGAAACGATTTTATCATAATTAACGAGTTTTGCATCTAGGCAGCTCACATATTCCTCATCCATTGCCTTGAAAAAGATTAGAGCCACGGAAAAATAAGGTAAAACGATTCAGTCAAAAATGAAGTGGCAAAAAATATCTTGAGTTGCACGAAACACAGCAGTCTGTTACTATAACGAAGATGGGGCATCACCAAATGTTTTTTATTCATTTTATGTCACACAAGCTCCTATTATCTAAGGAATTCAGCCACTGTATCATTTGGCATTAAAAAACAATCAAATGTGAAGCACAAATTACGTCATCAAGTGGTTTTGGTCACCATATTTGATTTGATTGACAAGGCTTAGAATTGGCAAAAAAATTACACACCCAAGTATTCTAAGTGTCATGTAAAGCGATTATGTATTCAAATTGTAAACTGACTGAGGAGTTCACTGTTTGGTGCATTTTTTTGTTTTGAAAGAATATTTAAAGTGTTACTTTATGTGTTTGAGTGGGTCACACTTCTTCGCTTTACTTAGCAAGTATGTGTTCTTGAAAAACACCAAGTACGTGTATAGAGCATTGCAATTTATAAGTTGTATAAGAAAATGGTAATGGGTTGGGTCCCTGGATGTTCTCGTTATAATGAGAGAAAAACGTGCAATATTTACAGCAATTTTTAAGCAATAGATATCAACTAAAAGCAATACAAACATACACAGTAACACTCAATGTTCAGAGCAAAATTATACTTTAAAGCAACATTTTGAACTGTTACTGTGTATGTATGAGTATTTTGCATGCATTTGTATTACTCAGTAAGTAATACAAACCAAAATTATATTTAGTTGCAATCTATTGTTGAAAAAATCTGTAATAAYTGCTGCAAGGTTTATGCTTCCCTCTCATTATAACAAGGAGATCGCAGGGCCCCACCACATTACCATTTTCTGGTATAACATGTAAATGGCAACGGTCTACAGGATTTTTCACGAATGATAATGACCCTGACGAAATTAAAAATGGAACCCAAAATACATTCTCATAGCCAATGTTATTATTTCACATAATGGTATTTTTTTTGAATAAATTGGGAATCTATGACGGCTATGCGCTATGATTCCTGTCACTGTATTTATTAAAAGTCAAAATGTATTCAAATGATGAAAGAAGAGATATGATTTTGATTATATGTTAATCTTTTCAGCAATACATTGTAACTTAATGTAATTTCGGTTTGTAATAGTTTTAACGTCATTATTGCACCTATATGAATCTATCCACTTGTATCCAATTGGAGCAAATAACACAAAAATTTAATGCGTTTCTATTAAAAATTTTTTGCTACTAACTCCAATTTTGAATTGTATGTGTTATATTTTCAACACTATAATTTATAATTTTATTATACATACTACTTAAGCACACGTTTCATATTCTAGTCACATATAAAAAAGGCACTTTCCTTTCTGAAATATCACCCCCTGCCCCTAATTACTCAAAGTGTCCCTCTCATTCCCAAATTATGCACCATCGCATGCTGTTAGGATCGATGCGGTCGAATTCGGCGTGACGTGTAATTGGCCGTACGTGACGTCATCGATATGACCTTTTATGCTCGGGCACCATCTGTCAGCCCGGTTAGGGCACCCTGAAGGGCAACATCCCCTGCACGCCCGCGGGCTAATGCCAGCGCTACTGCTTGTTATGTGCCGCCGGTGTCACTTACTATTTTGATGAACATCCGGAGCGTTTTGTATTTTGCACGTTACCATTAGCGGGCATTGTTATTCATGGGGCGACGATTTTGACAGGTTGTGCGAGCGGGGGCATATTTGCGAGGTCTGTATGATATAAGTATATATGTTCAGTTCCATGAAAAAAATAGATGTGCTAAACGTTTCTGCAAAAGATTCAAGTGTCTGCATACGACAGGATGTTTCACGAATGATAATGACCCTAACGAAATTAAAAATGCAACCCCAAATACATTCTCATAGCTAATGTGGTTATTTTACATAATGGTATTATTTTAAAAATAAATTGGGAATCCATGACGGCTATGCGCTATGGTTCCTGCCACTATATTTATTAAAAGTCAAATGTATTCAAATGATGAAAAAACAGATATGATTTTTAATTATGGTGAATGCAAGAAAAATGCTTCCGGTTCTGCCCGTTTATACAGACAACTTTTTCCAAATAGAAGAGCTCCTGCCGATACAATTTTCAAGAGACTTGAATTAACTTTAAGGACAAACTGGCCACCACTGAAAAGTCAAGAGAAAGAACAGCAACAGGCCCTGACAATGAAATTAGAGTATTGGAAATGATTGACGAAAATCCTCATATTAGTCAAAGGGTAGTCTCAAGAGCAACCGGTATTAGTCTGTCTTCAGCACACCGAATAATTAAAAGCAATCATTTTCATCCGTATCACTTGCAATTGATTCAGGCCTTAAAGGAGACAGATTATCCTATAAGACTGGCTTTTTGGAACATTTTTCGGGAACACCAAAATTTGAATGTGAGATTTTATGACAACATTTGCTTCTCAGATGAAGCAAGATTTTCTAATAATGGTGGAGTTAACAAACAACATGCATTATTATGCGCAAGAAAATTCACGTTGGATTCGAGAAGGACATTTTCAAACTCTCTATTCGACGAATGTCTGGTGCGGAATATTGGGGAATCAAATTGTTGGGCCTTATTTTTTTCGTGATAGTTTAAACGGCAATACTTATCTAAATTTTTTAAGTAACATTTTGCCGGTACTTCTCCAAAATGTAAATTTACAAATAAGACAAGATCTATAGTTTCAATAAGATGGGGCACCTGCGCATTATCATAAAATACTGCGAAATCATCTTGGGAATGGTAAAAGAGCAAGTATACCAAACACCCATTGAAAGTGTAGAATATTTAGAAAATAAAATACGTGACGCATGTAGATCCATCATTCCAGAAATGTTAATGCTTGTTAAAAGATCGTTTTGGGCACGAATTTAAGCTTGCGAAAACAGCAAAGGGCGACATTTTGAGCACTTACAAATTTATACAGATCTCTAAGTTTTATATTTTTAAGACATCTGCAAAAAATGTATATTGGGTTGCATTTTTAATTTCATCAGCGTTATTATCATTCGTGAAACATCCTGCATAATAAAGGCATTTATCCTTAACGTCAGGAATCTACAGGGGACATAAAAGTTTTTGGACCTCGAGAAAACGGGATAATTTTTTTTATATTTCAATTAAATCGCAAAAAACTTTGATGATATCAAATAAACGCCATAGCCTTGATGTCAATACTACAACGAACGCGTTTTTTAAAACTTCTTACAATGGACGCTACAGCATCCATCGATATCTTTGCCCATTCTCGTTGCAGGGCGGCCTTGAGGGTTTCACGGTATCGTGGCGCGAAGCACAGACACATTGCAAAATCCAGCGGGTTGAGATCTGATAATTTAATTAGCTAGACATCCCTAGGAATCATCTCTATTTTCGCTTTTTCGAACTATCGACTGCTGAAATTTCTAAGGCCGATTCTTCACAATTTTCAATGAACATGAAGCCAACTGTTTGGCGTTGACTTCATCTCGAAGAAGACGACATTGCTGGAGTCTATTCCGCCTCATCCGATCGGTAACCTCTTGAGAAGTACCACGAGCATAATAGCGACTTTTCAGTTTCCAGTTTCTCTGGAGATGTGGGGTTCTTTTGCCATTCTTGCAGTCGATTCGCTTTCGGATGCGATCGATAAGCTCTGGCGTGGAAAAAGAATTCGGCCTTCCACTTCTTGTACGGTCCTCGAATGTGTCAAGCTCCTTGTGACGTTTAATCCTGTAACAGAAAGTTGATTTGGCAATGTTGAGCTTCTTAACAACTCGCTGGCGGCATCGCCTGCCTTATAAAGATCCAAAATTTCTGCTCGCTTCTCTTTAGCGTTCATTTGTGAAATGTAAGTGTGAGTTATCGGAACCTAAATAAAAGTTTCTTGTACAATATAAACTTTATAACTTTCAGAAATTGTAATTAAAATTGACATCAGACTGAGGTCCAAACACTTGTGTTTCACCATGTATACATGAAAAAATCTTCGCATTAGATTTCAAAATTTTGTATCTACAGAATATCGGGACCAATTGAAGCATAGTAAACACCACGCAGTCAGGCAACGAAACTTTCAAGATTCTTGGACTTTTAATGTAATTTGTGTGATTAAAAGTAATAGAATACTTGCAGACATTTTTGTGGCGAAAAATACATTTTTATTTTAATAAAAGCCATAAATGAGAGCTCGCATTGTCTTCTGCCAGTCGAGCTTTTGAAGAGGTCGTGGAAAAAGCGTTTGGTAATCGTTGGCTCGCACACAATGGTCCATATAAATTTCCACCACAATCTCCTGATTTAATACCTCTTCATTATTTGGGGGTTCTGTAAAAGAATAAATGTACAGAAATTCTGTGACCACCAGAAACGTGTTAATGAAAAAGGTATGAGAAGATTTTATGATTTGTATCAATGAAGTATTTCATGAGCTACACATTTAAGCCTATTAAAAGCGTTTAACTCAAAATGGTGATGCGTTTGAACATTTATCTAACTTAAACGATTCGAAACTTTCGAAGTAAAAGTGTTCCGACAGACGACTGCGTGTCAGCGAAGTCACCCAATGCGATTATGTATGTACGCTGTCCAAATCCGACAAAGCATGCCGCGATTAAGTGCACAGATAACAAACAAAATGAGATAATCCGATTCCAACATCGAATGACACAAAGTGCGACGGAAATCCGACCCTCTTGGTTGCGCATTTGTACATTTTGTCATTAGCATTTGATCTAGCCTTAGGGAGAGGGTGAGTGAGGTGAGAGGAGCTGTACAGGGTGTTCATTTTTAATTGCGATTGAGGGATATCGCTTATTAGTATAAACATACATAGATGTGCCATTTCTTTGTAGATTTTCGATAGTCTACTATGTTATTATGTTGCCATGTCTCTATATTATTTGCTTGTAGAAACGTACTGGCACAAACGAAACGACAAAATTTTGAACAGATTTTAAATGATTCTATTATAATGTTTGCATGCCCAGCAGAAGCTAGAAAACAACCACTTGTGATGACCCTAGGCGTGTGACGTATGTGTCCATACGATGTCATAAGGAATCCGTGCTAGATGATAGATGAATTTATCACCCAGTGGGTTCACAAGGGCTTCTCTGCGCACAAAAGAGCCAAGGTGTATTCTTCAGGGAAGAAGTGGCAACAGTCTTTTGGATGCTGAAAGTATACTACTGATAACGCAAATTAACTAAGCAAGCGTGAAACGATAAACGATAAACCAATATACTTCAACACAAAGGACTTCGAGAAAGCGATAATTAGGTATGATAGTGTGATGACCTCGAATTTGAACTGACTACTTAAAATGAATTGAATCCTTKRAAGAAAATTTTGGCCTTCTACAAAATCAGCTTCAATAAACC
Organism: Rhyzopertha dominica; assembly: GCA_025024175.1. Classification (NCBI taxonomy): domain Eukaryota; kingdom Metazoa; phylum Arthropoda; class Insecta; order Coleoptera; family Bostrichidae; genus Rhyzopertha; species Rhyzopertha dominica. Next base: position 2,045,670 of record QCXZ01000137.1, on the reverse strand, counting down.
AAATTATCCATTTCTCTAATGGTAAAAGCTACCCAATCGCCTTGACGCGTCTCGTTCTTTATATTTTATGGTGTAGGGTGCATGTTTGCTCCTCTTTAGTCCTTAGTAAACTGTATCCATTTTTGTGTTTCAGCATGCACAAGTGACTAAATTACAGTCAGTATCGATTGCATCTCCAATTCTTCTTGAATATCTTGGTTACGCATTCTTACTATTCACTCTTCCTAAATACTTCATTTCTATTGCCTGCATTGCAGTTTTCAGTGTAGTGTTTAGTACCCAAATTTCACCTCTATACAGAAATATTGGTCTAAAGATCGATTTATACACAGATACCTTTGTTGTTTGTGGTTACTTCGTTCTTGTTTATAAACTTATTGTTTGTTGTGTTATATAGTTTAGTTGCCCCTTCTAATCTGGTAATGATTTCGCTGCCATAACTGCTACTTCTATCTATTGGGATCCCTAAGTATTTAAATTCTTCCACGGTTTCTTGTGTTGATCATCATGTTATACAGGATGTTTCACGAATGATAATGACCCTGACGAAATTAAAAATGCAACCCAAAATACATTGAAAAATATAAAAAGATCTGTATAAATTCTCAAATTTTGATATAAACTTCAATCATTTGTTTTAAGTAAATTCGGTATTATAAAACAAATTTTATTTTTGAAAAATTTTTATTTAATAACACTAGTATAATAAATCATCAAAATGTCGCCCTCCGCTGTTTTCACAAGCTTAAAGTCGTGCCCAAAACGATGTTTTAACATGCATTAACATTTCTGGAGTGACGGATCTACATGCATCACGTATTTTATTTTCTAAATGTTCTACACTTTCAATTGGTGTTTGGTATACTTGCTCTTTTATCATTCCCCACAGAAAAATATCCAAAGGAGTAAGGTCCGTGCTTCTCGGTGGCCACGGATTAATTGAACCTCTTCCTATCCATCTGTTAGGAAAAACCAAATCAAGATGATATCGCACTATTCTATGATAATGCTGAGGTGCTCCATCTTGTTGGAACCATAGATCTTGTCGTACTTGTAAATTTACATTTTGGAGAAGTACCGGTAAAACGTTTCTTAAAAATTTAGATAAGTATTGCCGTTTAAGTTATCGCGAAAAAAATATGGCCCAACAATTTGATTCCTAAATGTTCCGCACCAGACATTCGTCGAGTAGATAGTTTGAAAATGTCCTTCTCGAATCCAACGTGGATTTTCTTGATAATAATGCATGTGTTCCCGAAAAAAGTTACAAAAAGCCAGTCTTTTAGGATAATCTGCCTCCTTTAAGGCCTGAACCAATTGCAAATGATACGGAGGAAATTGATTGCCTTTAATTATTCGGTGTACTGAAGACAGACTAATACTCTTTGCATGTTTGTGTATCCCACATGTAATTCTTTTGTTTTATTCTGCTTGTTTCTTGTATCTCGTCCAATACAACGTAGAAAAGAGTTGGACTCAGCGCAGCTCCTTGTTTTAACTTTTCCTGGGCAACCCTAATTTTTGGATTCCTATCAAACTGACATTATCCAATAAGGAACATCCCCACGCGCTCTCCAACGCTAGAAACCCATTCCCACCCGAATTACACAAACCAGCGACTCCTTTTTTATCTCGTGTTCACCGGCGCATCAAAAAAGACAACAAATAGATCTCCCCGCGATCCCGATGGCACGTGCCACATCGACAAGGACACGGGCGGGTTCGAGTGGCACATTGTCGTCCTGTGTCAATCTAATATTGCTATTAGATTATGCGCTGGGATGATAGCGCTCGTGCTACAAACCGATTGTAGTTTTAATCCGGTCCAAATGCGAACGCAACTATCCATGAATTTTAAAAAGGCGTTATTACCAGTCGGCGTTATTGTCCTGTTGCATGCATGCTGATTAGGGCGCGAATGGATGTACATTGTGCTCAGAGCTCGGTAACCAAACACTGTAATTCGCTTTTTTTGGATTGAGCGGATTACGGGTGTTGAGGGTGTTGCTTAAATTAGAGGGCACGTGCCGCTTTTTTACATTTGTTAAGGGATGTTTCTTTGGATGCTCATCAGCTTAAAAGACACAAAAAGGTGGTTAATTTTGCAATTCGCTCATAACTGATAATTGGTATAGGTGTTAGGTACACGATTACAAATAATTATCAATATTTCATAAACATTTTCAAAGAAATATTTTATATTATACATTTGTAGGACATTTATGAAAAAATATTTGATTTTTAATATGTATATATATCCTTTGCATCTAGATTTTGAATTATTTAAGTCCTTCGTTACTATTACCTATAATACTTATAATTTTTTGTGTTGCCATTCCCAAGTCATTGGTCTCATATGCTATTTGCTTCAAAACTGTATATCTTAATAACTAAATAAATAAACATATTGGCGGGAATCAAAAGACGACAATGTTCAGAAAAGATGGGGCTAGTTTAATTTCAGTTGACATCTGCAGTTGTAGCTAGTTAATTGTAACTTTTGGAGGAAAAAATATCCTCGTTTAAACACCCTGTAGATACTGAAGACTAAAATTTGCATGAAAATTTTGAAAACAGCACCATCTTTTATACTACCACAAAATAGCAGTTCGGCTCGGGAATTTTACTGCTTCGCTTTAGAATCTGTTGCCCTGCTTTCTTTGATCGCATCACTCATTACTTCCCAATTTTAACTTGTGCACTAGTTAATCAAAGCTTGAAGTCCTTTGTCGCGATGGACTCTCATTGGCGCCTTGGTGCATCACTAACACTGTCTACCAAAGGCACGATATTCTCACTCTATTGTGACCGGGAGCTCTGCAAGGCTAACCGATGGAGATATCTAGATGAGAATTATTTTGTCAAACTTATAGGTTTCGTATTCTGGTTTGTCGTGAACTTCAGTTTGCACCCTTTATTTTATAACATCACGGGTTATTCATTAATTTAGTGATAATTTAAAGCTAATAATAATCATCAAGTGAACTGCTACTGTTCACGTGAATTTTGTTTTGTCTTTTTAAAAGGTAAAGCAAGATATTGCAGTGGTCATTAGATAATCCCTTAAACAAATTTATTAGGTCGTTGACTAGATTAGTACTGCTTTGTTTCATTTTTATACGCTATAATTCCTGTACTTCTAGAACACAAAGATGTTTAGAAACATTTATATGTTTTAGACTGCTAACCGTCCGTTTGTATTTTTAATTTGTCACTGTAAGGATGCTATGGACAACGAGCAGGGAGGACAAGGTCAAGTTTCTGTAAAGCGAATGTAACTGCAGAAGATTTCTCCTCTTCAGCCTACACGTGTGTGATCCAGCATTGTCCTAAAGTTGATATCCGTCAAAAGCCTGGGATATTTTGTGATTTTTGACAAAAAATAGATTTAGCTCAAAATCGACGTGCATATGTATTTTGAACTGCAGAATTCAAAAATGTGCTCTAAAATGAGCCAGGACTGCGGGCGGCCTAAATAAGGACACTTTCCGAGCGAACCGTTGTAGCTAGCGACCAACTGAGGCCATTCCGAAATTCAGGAGGTCCAAATCAGTAAGTATACTTGTATTCAGCTGAATCCGAGACGAAAAAATTTTAAGGTCAAAAAAGAACAAAGGGATGTTTTGTGATTTTTGACAWAAAATAGATTTAGCTCAAAATCGACGTACAGATATATTTTGAACTGCAGAATTCAAAAATGTGCTCTAAAATGAGCTAGGACTGCGAGCGGCCTAAATAAGGACACTTTCCGAGCGAACCGTTGTAGCTAGCGACCAACTGAGGCCATTCCGAAATTCAGGAGGTCCAAATCAGTAAGTATACTTGTATTCAGCTGAATCGGAGACGAAAAAATTTTAAGGTCAAAAAAGAACAAAGGGGTTGTTAGCCTTGGATGTTTTGTGATTTTTGACAAAAAATAGATTTAGCTCAAAATCGACGTACAGATATATTTTGAACTGCAGAATTCAAAAATGTGCTCTAAAATGAGCTAGGACTGCGGGCAGCCTAAATAAGGAAACTTTCTGAGCGAGCCGTTGTAGCTAGCGACCAACTGAGGCCATTCCGAAATTCAGGAGGTCCAAATCAGTAAGTATACTTGTATTCAGCTGAATCGGAGACGAAAAAATTTTAAGGTCAAAAAAGAACAAAGGGGTTAGCCTTGGATATTTTGTGATTTTTGACAAAAAATAGATTTAGCTCAAAATCGACGTACAGATATATTTTGAACTGCAGAATTCAAAAATGTGCTCTAAAATGAGCTAGGACTGCGAGCGGCCTAAATAAGGACACTTTCCGAGAGAACCGTTGTAGCTAGCGACCAAATGAGGCCATTCCGAAATTCAGGAGGTCCAAATCAGTAAGTGTACTTGTATTCAGCTGAATCCGAGACGAAAAAAATTTAAGGTCAAAAAAGAACAAATGGGTTAGCCTTGGATATTTTGTGATTTTTGACAAAAAATAGATTTAGCTCAAAATCGACGTACAGATATATTTTGAACTGCAGAATTCAAAAATGTGCTCTAAAATGAGCTAGGACTGCGAGCGGCCTAAATAAGGACACTTTCCGAGCGAACCGTTGTAGCTAGCGACCAACTGAGGCCATTCCGAAATTCAGGAGGTCCAAATCAGTAAGTATACTTGTATTCAGCTGAATCCGAGACGAAAAGATTTTAAGGTCAAAAAAGAACAAAGGGGTTAGCCTTGGATGTTTTGTGATTTTTGACAAAAAATAGATATAGCTCAAAATCGACGTACAGATGTATTTTGAACTGCAGAATTCAAAAATGTGCTCTAAAATGAGCTATGACTGCGGGCGGCCTAAATAAGGACACTTTCCGAGCGAACCGTTGTAGCTAGCGACCAACTGAGGCCATTCCGAAATTCAGGATGTCCAAATCAGTAAGTATACTTGTATTCAGCTGAATCCGAGACGAAAAAATTTTAAGGTCAAAAAAGAACAAAGGGGTTAGCCTTGGATGTTTTGTGATTTTTGACAAAAAATAGATTTAGCTCAAAATCGACGTACAGATATATTTTGAACTGCAGAATTCAAAAATGTGCTCTAAAATGAGCTAGGACTGCGGGCGGCCTAAATAAGGACACTTTCCGAGCGAACCGTTGTAGCTAGCGACCAACTGAGGCCATTCCGAAATTCAGGAGGTCCAAATCAGTAAGTATACTTGTATTCAGCTGAATCGGAGACGACAAAATTTTAAGGTCAAAAAAGAACAAAGGGGTTAGCCTTGGATGTTTTGTGATTTTTGACAAAAAATAGATTTAGCTCAAAATCGACGTACAGATATATTTTGAACTGCAGAATTCAAAAATGTGCTCTAAAATGAGCTAGGACTGCGGGCGGCCTAAATAAGGACACTTTCCGAGCGAACCGTTGTAGCTAGCGACCAACTGAGGCCATTCCGAAATTCAGGAGGTCCAAATCAGTAAGTATACTTGCATTCAGCTGAATCGGAGACGAAAAAAATTTAAGGTCAAAAAAGAACAAAGGGGTTAGCCTTGGATGTTTTGTGATTTTCGACAAAAAATAGATTTAGCTCAAAATCGACGTAYAGATGTATTTTGAACTGCAGAATTCAAAAATGTGCTCTAAAATGAGYTAGGACTGCGAGCGGCCTAAATAAGGAGACTTTCCGAGCGAACCGTTGTAGCTAGCGACCAACTGAGGCCATTCCGAAATTCAGGAGGTCCAAATCAGTAAGTATACTTGTATTCAGCTGAATCCGAGACGAAAAAATTTTAAGGTCAAAAAAGAACAAAGGGGTTAGCCTTGGATGTTTTGTGATTTTTGACAAAAAATAGATTTAGCTCAAAATCGACGTACATGTATTTTGAACTGCAGAATTCAAAAATGTGCTCTAAAATGAGCTAGGACTGCGGGCGGCCTAAATTAGTACAGTTTCCGAGCGAACCGTTGTAGCTAGCGACCAACTGAGGCCATTCCGAAATTCAGGAGGTCCAAATCAGTAAGTATACTTATATTCAGCTGAATCGGAGACGAAAAAATTTTAAGGTCAAAAAAGAACAAAGGGGTTAGCCCAGGATGTTTTGTGATTTTCGACAAAATATAGATATAGCTCAAAATCGACGTACATATGTATTTTGAACTGCAGAATTCAAAAATGTGCTCTAAAATGAGCTAGGACTGCGGGCGGCCTAAATAAGGACGCTTTCCGAGCGAACCGTTGTAGCTAGCGACCAACTGAGGCCATTCCGAAATTCAGGAGGTCCAAATCAGTAAGTATACTTGTATTCAGCTGAATCCGAGACGAAAAAATTTTAAGGTCAAAAAAGAACAAAGGGGTTAGCCTTGGATGTTTTGTGATTTTTGACAAAAAATAGATTTAGCTCAAAATCGACGTGCATATGTATTTTGAACTGCAGAATTCAAAAATGTGCTCTAAAATGAGCTAGGACTGCGAGCGGCCTAAATAAGGACACTTTCCGAGCGAACCGTTGTAGCTAGTGACCAACTGAGGCCATTCCGAAATTCAGGATGTCCAAATCAGTAAGTATACTTGTATTCAGCTGAATCGGAGACGTTTAATAGTTTTGAATACTATATAGGTACTTGTATTTGAATATATTATGAGACTGTGTGATATTCGAGATTCATTTCACCGCATGTTTTGGCATATAGGATATCACACCAATTAATGTGCATTCAAATTATGCATATTAAAGATCGACATCTAATAATTAAAGCATACTTAAAAAATTAAGCACATCAAACATGAACATTTTTAATTGGTCGCAGATTTACTTTGTCTATAATATAAGTCTGTGATTAATTAATAAATGTTGGTGAGATGTACTTGCTTTTCCTTCAAAAAAAAACTATAAACATTTCATATATAATCTAAAACAAATATTAGAAAACAAACCTCGTTGAATATTACGAAACAAATATTGTTTATATATTTAAAGGTAATTTATACACGATTTATGTAAATATTTATACAGTATTAAACAGAGTAGTGCTAAAGATATTCCTAAATATTTTAGAACATTTAATGAATATTTAGTGTTACTAGGGTAGTTTCATAAGAAAACTTCAGACTTTTTTGACGTAATAAAAGGTTACTTTCTTGCCTGAAACGATAGATATCAAATCCAAACTTAATAGAGTACTATAAGATAATATTTTGTCGGATAGATCGCTGTCTCTTGAAAACACTGACAAAAAGTTAATAGTCTGACGTTTCAAAATTTTGTTTGAACTTGTGTCAGGCAAATTTTGAGGTTCTTCGTCTTTGACAAAGATTACAGGTGTAGTCGAAACGTCAGACTATTAACTTTTTGTCAGTGTTTTCAAGAGACAGCGGTCTATCCGACAAAATATTATCTTATATTTATGGACGCTGAAAGCATTCACCCTCGTTAATAGAGTACTGTTTAAAATCAACTTATTTCTTATGGAGCGGAAAGTTTTGTGAACAAAAATCAGGTTGTGCAACATCCTTTCCGATGGAAAGGGTGTACTTTGGGGGCTCTCATGACCGGATCTCCTGGAGGATTATTTCCATAACTAAAGTCATATTTTAAACCTGAAATTAGTTTTGGCATTTTATTTTTTGTCAGAATGTAGCTGTTTTCATTTTACAAAATTACATTCGAATTGAGTTTGTTTGAAGTACGTGGACTTGCAGCCTTATCATTGTCACGGCATCCGATTATTGGTCAACAAATACGCGGTCCAAAACCACCGCCAGTTGAGGGCCAAGCGTATTATTCATCCCGATCGACGCATATGGCTCGCGATTAAAGCGGTCCCGCTTTTTTGATTTGTTGTTCTGTTTATCTATCACGATCACGAGTGTTTTCATTTTGTTCGACAATGGGGTGAACTTTGAAGTGTCCTTTTGAGCGCAGGGGTGTAAACGCCCCGATGCGCTCGAGCCCCCTACACAGACCACTAAAAAATCTGACACCAGCTATACGATGAGCCACCTTGCGCCCAGCATGTGATGGTCGGATATAGGGTGGTTGAAATCGATTGCTTGTCGACTGCCGGAGTCATTTTAAACATATAATCGTTGCCATAAAGATTGATAACATGTTGGATTTTTTTTAATATTCTTAATTCTTTCACTTATGTAATTAAATCGATTCGTCTTAAATCATCAGTCTATAGAAGCTACTACAAAAGATATACATTAGTCTCTGCATTATTACAGTCTTAAAATATCACCGAACGAGTGTAAAAAATGAAATTACGTTATGAAAAATTGGAAAGTCTTTTACCTAATCAGCTTTCATATTTCTTTATGTTGCTTTTCAATTATTTAATCTAAAACACAATTTATTCTCACGTTGTGTAAAATTGAATTGCTGTCGGTAAAAATGTGTCCAAGACAAGATAGCAGACACTTTGAGCATCTTTTATAATGTGTGGTACATTTTCTCCATATGTAGCTACACTATAGAATTGTAAGAATTTAAGTAATAATAATAATTGTGCCAAAGCTTTTAACAAAATAGTTTGGATTGCTCTCTTCTGCTTGTTGAGTGGTTTCGTAAAAATAAATATAAATATTAACAAATGCTCGGTTGTGTCATATGCAAGAAAAGTGAATTTTATTAAAACAGATTATGTCATAGACGGGATGCGCTTGAACAGGAACATGGTTGTATATTGTACTTTCAAATTTAACAATTACTATTGCCATATTGTGAATAAAGCATATAAGATTCTGGGGTTTGCTATAAGGAACAGCAAGGATTTAGGGATTGCTACCACGAATCGATTGTATAACAGCCTTGTTAGATCGCATTTAGAATATGCGTCTATAATATGGTCTCTAAGTGCAGAATCCAATACTAACAATATCTAGAAAGTTCAAAAACATTTTCTAAGATACATTTACTTTAAGAAGAGCAAATTATATCCTTTTATAGATTTTTATAGTTCAATGTTATGCACTTTTGAATTGACGATATTAGTAAATAGGAGAAAATGCACACTGTGTATTTTACGTCAGATAATTCACATTGCCGTCTGTTATGAGAGACTGGTTTTTGTTATACAACATACTAATTATGTATATACAGGATATTTCACGAATGATAACGACCCTGACGAAATTAAAAATGCTACCCTAAATACATTCTCATAGCCAATGTGTTTATTTTAAATAATGGTATTATTTTCAAAATAAATTGGGAATCGACGTTTTACAAATAGAAGAGCTCCTGCCGATACATGAGACTTGAATTAACTTTTAAGGACAAACTAGCCACCACTGAAAAAAATAAGAGAAAGAACAGCAACAGGTCCTGACAATGAAATTAGAGTATTGGAAATGATTGACGAAAATCCTCACGTTAGTCAAAGAGTAGTCTCAAGGGCAACCGGTATTAGTCTGTCTGTACACCAAATAATTAAAGGCAATCAATTTCATCCGTATCACTTGCAATTGGTGCAGGCCTTAAAGGAGTTAGATTATCCTAAAAGACTCGCTTTTTGTAACTTTTTTCGGGAACATTTGCTTCTCAGATGAAGAAAGATTTTCTAATAATGGTGAATAAGATGCATTATTATGCGCATGAAAATCCACGTTGGATTCGAGATGGACATTTTCGAACTATCTACTCGACGAATGTCTGGTGCGGAATATTGGGGAATCAAATTGTTAGGCCTTATTTTTTCACGATAGTTTAAACGGCAATACTTATCTAAATTTTTTAAGAAGCATTTTACCGGTACTTCTCCAATATGTAAATTTACAGGTAAGACAAAATCTATGGTTCCAACAAGATGCGCATTATCATAGAATAGTGCGAAATCATCTTGATTTGGTTTCGCCTAACCGATGGATAGAAAGAGGTTCAATTAATCCTTGCCCACCGAGAAGTCCGGACCTTACTACTTTAGATTTTTTTCTGTGGGGAATGGTAAAAGAGCAAGTATACCAAACACCAATTGAAAGTTGAATTGAATGAATTGAAAGAAATGTTAATGCATGCTAAAAGATCGTTTTGGGCACGAATTCAAGCTTGTGAAAACAGCGGAGGGCGACATTTTAAGCATTTACTACATTAATGTTATTGAATAAGCATTTTACAAAAATAAAATACCGAATTTACTTAACGCAAATGATTTATGTCAAAATTTCTATGTTTTATATTTTATAAGACGATGAACAATTATCAATGTTACCTCTGCAAATGTATTTTGGGTTGCATTTTTAAATTCGTCAGGGTCATTATCAATCATGAAACATCCTGTATATTGTTTAATTGTTTTGTGTCTTGTAAAATTTACAGTTGTTATTTTGTATACCGAAACTGCACTGATTGCTTTGTATTGTCTTACATCCTGGTCAATTTTTGTGTTCACCCTTTACTTTCTAATTACGTCTAGGGGTGTCTGTAGAGTAGTTTAAATAAATAAATAAATAAGCAAGGAAGGTAATTGTCTACACATTATACCACTTTAATGCAAACACTACCATAAAGCTTGCAATATGGCGTCGTTGCTGTACTAATGTTGTAGAATAACCAACAAATAATACTACATTTTATCTCAGGTTAAGGAGTAAACTCAGTTTGACCTTTAGAACTTAGTGACAGATTTTTACTGCTTTATTTAAGGATATGCAACTTGTGGTCGCGATATTTGTATCCAACACTCTATGTAACAAACAACAAGGACCTTGCTATCTCCAACAATTTCCTGCAAAAATGGTGTAGCTATAGATATCTCTAGTAATAGGCATCAGAATAGTCGTACATTATTACTTAGGGGAGTTCCATTTCTTCAATTTACACAACAACAAAACTGCTAGTCTTTATGGGTACAGATAACAATGATTCTTGTCCAATGTTTAGCCGTTACCACGAAACAGCATCATTAGCAAAAATGAACACAAACTTGCCTTTAAAATTATGCAGGAATATCTTTGACTACTTTTTCCATATAGAATCTCACTTCGATGTATCTCAATAATTCGAGATCGATTACTATGCCTAATAAATGAACTGAAATGGGAGAGAGAAACACACTCATGCAAAACGATGATAACAAGTACTATGTCTAACCTGTCTTGGTTACTTAGTAGGAATTCCTTACTAACATGTTTCGTTGGACTTTTTTTTCAATATATCAACTTGCTAACTTATAAAAAGTGACACAATGCGATGAGTAACTAGACAGATGTCATCTAAACTACGGGAGAATCAAAACGGAGAAAAACACAGTTGGAAGTGTCTTAAAAAATTTATTTTACATTCACGATTCTCTTGAAAGGAAATATCATAAATAACGCAAATTTGTACAGGTGCGCAAAAGGTACAACAACAAAATCCACTCTGGTTCTTGCAAAATTTGAACGCAAAGTCGAAACGAAAAATTGCATCAACAACAACGCCTTCGTACAATATCTACAGAATAAATGTACATAATATAGTGGAAAAAGACGAATATAACTTTGAACCGTAGCAGGGAATATGCAGGATGAGCAACAATATCCATCGACGTGAAGGTCCGATGAATTTTGCTAGTTGAAGTAATCGGTGCAGTAATCTCGGGACGTTTCTAGTCGAAAATCTGTTTCGTATACATGAAAAGCCTCACTAAAGTGAGGAGACAAGACAGAATTAGAGAAGACACGTATATTCGTCACCTAACTCCCTATCACTATAGTCGAATATGTACAACTACAGCTCTTGCACTAGGATATGATGAGATTTACAAAATATATAATTTACTCGTTGTTTCCGTAACCTACGAAGTTATTACTGCGCTGTACAGTTTCCCCGAAGTTCGCTAGTGGAATCATGTATTTACAAAATTATAATACAAAACTGCCTTGTCCAAATCCCAGCTCTGAAGCGATATGTATATATTTAGTGAAGATATGCTAGATTTTTGGCCGATTAGTGCTCAGCTACGTAGCCATATCGTGTAGCTATGGTTTTGATTGAGTGTCATAAGTGGAATATGGCATATCTTGCGATCACAGTAAGAAGTAAGTACAATAGCTCCTTGTGCTCCTCCAAAAAGGCAACCACATCCAAATCTTCTGCTCACGATCCCTAATGACGAACTGTAAAAGGAGTGAAAGTAAGAATATCCACAAATTACGTTTCTTTGTAGAGGAGGACGACCACGATATCATAAACTAAAATATAGCCCAATTCAACAAAAATTAGTATTAACCAGTCGCTTCTTATTTGCCTTCTTGGAGGGACAACATGACGTTTTACTCCTACGAAATTCCTAACTCGGAATACTTAAGTCTTTGGTACGCGTTACACTGAGTAGATTGCACTGGAGGTGTCGTGTGACGGTGGGCGAAGACTAGACGGACTGGGCGAGCCATCTTCATCGTCCGGAGGCTACTTCGTTGCCCCCGCGAGCGGACTGGGGCCGTAACTTTGGGAACTGCAGGTCGGTAGGGCGAAGGGGTTCACCGAAGCGAACGGGGATGACACTAATCCCATTCCTGTAAGAAAATGCGCTCGAATTACCTTGTAGGCTAACAACCGTTTTTATGTTCTTTCTTATCAAAAATGTATTTGATGTTTAGTGTTGTAGTACAGGGTGTAAAAGACCAAGTGCAAAAGAATTTGGGGGTGATTCCCTGTGAAAAGTAGATATTTCCTGATATTGCTAATGCACTCTGTAAATAATTTATTGATTTTCTTCCTTAAAATTTATTTTTGTTCTTCATAATGCTATCTTAAGGCCTGATTCATTCTGAACAAAAAGGATCCCATGTAATTTCTCACAAAAGGGTAGAAATCCCATGAAACTGCAATTCATCTAACATATTGCACCCTAAATTGTAAGTTACATATGAAACAAGTCTTAAGGGTGGCATTTTCTACCCTTTATAAAAATAAGGGAAAATCAACAAATTACGAAGCGAGAGGGTAACCACTTAGTGTAATCCTGGGACAAGTGCGATGTAATCTTATGAAATTCATAATGTAATCAGTATGTAAATCATTGTAATCTTGTGAATTTCTAGGTAGTGTTTGACCAATCTGTATAAAATCACTGTCTAATCGTTGGCGTCGCATAACTGAGTTTGATCAACATTATTGTATAAGTATTTTATGCTAGCTTTTTTGTAGATAGTCATGCAAAGCTGGCATAGATTACATGTGCCGCAAAGAATATTTGAGGTGTAGTTAGAATAAAATTTACATTAATCAAAAAGAAAAAAAACAAAACATTAATTCTTATGCAAATTTCTGATGTAAGAATTTACAACTTATCAGAAAGCTCTAAGTGTATCTGTTGATTCTAATTGATTGTCTAATTGTGTCCATGTGCTATTTGTAGCAATAGACAGACAATTACATTAATAATTGTAGATAAAGATACAACAAAATGTGAACTAGAATTATCAATTGACTTTCTATGGCCCGAATTTTTACAACTTAATCTGCCAATATATTATTACCTAATGCGTTGAACTATTTCATTTACCACCTTTTGAAGAACAGATCGAATAGATTTCTAAAAATGAATCTTTGTTTTTTCTACAAATCCACAACAAACACAGAATGGACAAGAGATAAGAAAGAAATGAACTGCTTATCTGTTTTTTTCTTACAAATTACTAATCATCGTGAAATCTTTTGTAATCATTATGCAATCGKATTAATCCCAAAATCAGTCATGGAATCCATGTAAACTTTGGTAAGTATGTGAGACAGATTCCTCTTAGTGGGTATCCTCTCGTTAGGAGGTCTACAGGATGTTTCAGGAATGATAATGACCCTAACGAAATTAAAAATGCAACCCAAAATACATTTGCAGAGGTAACATTGATAATTGTTCATCGTCTTAAAAAATATAAAACGTAGAGAGCTGTATAAATTCGTAAACTTGCTTTAAGTAAATTCGGTATTGTAAAACAAATTTTATTTTTGAAGAATGTTTATTCAATAACATTAATGTTATAAATGCTCAAAATGTCGGCCTCCGCTGTTTTCACAAGCTTGAATTCGTGCCCAAAACGATTTTTTAACATGCATTTAACATTTCTGGAGTGATGGATCTACATGAATCACGTATTTTATTTTCTAAATGTTCCACACTTTCAATTGGTGTTTGGAATTCTTGCTCTTTTACCATTCCCCAGAGAACTCTCTTCTATAATCAAGAGAAATAGTAACTTTAAGTATTTTATATCTTGCCTAAATAGCGACCTAATGAGAGGGTCATCGGGAAAGCAGGTATAGATCAAATTATACAGGGTGATTTTTTGAAAATTTCACACCTTAAATAACTTTAAATAGAGGAAAAATTTAAAATTTTGCAAAAACAGGTAAACTTTTGTTTGCAGGRGAACAACTTTTGAGATAAGTTTTTAATGGATAGCGCTTACCCTCTTAGCGGGGTAGATACCCCTTCAAAAATTTTAAATGAAACTACCCATCTTACGATACATCACTTAAAAGCTTATTACACAAGGAGTCTTGCCATGTAATTAGTTTTACTATTTTTTACCCATTGACGGGGTAGTGGGTCAAAAAGTGCATTATAGCAAGTGGCTTATAAAATGGAATATTTTGGACTTTTTTTAACAAAATTTATTGTCTTGCAGTTACAATAAAAATTGTCCTTACTTAAGCCTAAAAAAACTTGTTAAAAAATAATTGTTACACCTAAGCAAAATGCCAAAAATACTTAAAATTTTCTTGGCTAAATAATTATCTACTTTGTATTTCCAATTTTTTGTTTCAACTTTTTGGCTACTTCTTTGGCACGACCATCTTTTTGTTCACATTCCTTTTTATAAATCGCGTGAAATTTTAAAGTGAGAGTCCAAGTGATAATGGTTTATTCAACTGCCGAAAGGGTAGAAATAATTTTTATTTACAGTGCTGAGCATAGCTGTGCTCGTGCAGAAATTTCAAGACACTGAATCTGTAGTAAACAAAAAAAGGGCAGGCAGAAGACTGCAATTTTGCGAAATTATGACAGAAAAGATTATAGTAAATCCAAATCTAATAAAAAATATCTGCTTCAGTGAAGAATGCACATTTTTTGAACGGCTCTGTAAATAAACATAACGTCAGGTACTGGAGTGACGAAGATCCTTATATTTTTCGAGAAGGTCATACACAAGTTCCTCAGAAGCTGAACGTCTGGGCTGGAATACTTGGCAACGCAATTGTAGGTCCAATTTTCATTGATGGGACGCTAAATGGGGGAATGTATTTAGAATTACTTGATAACGTTATTGATCCTTTAATCACAGAGCAATTAGAAAACCAACGTGACCCTGAAGGAAATCCAATGTTGGATGAATACGAATTGTTTTACCTACGTGATGGAGCCCCACCGCATTACGCCATTAATGTGCGAAATTGGTTAAATCATAGATTTCCTCTTCACTGTATCGGTAGGCGTGGAACAATTGAATGGCCGCCACGATCACCCGATTTGACTACTTTAGATTTCATTCTATGGGGTCATTTAAACTCTGTGGTTTACAAAACACAACCTACTAGCCTGGACGATCTGCAAGAAAGAATTATTAACGAGTGCAGGAGGATTCCACCTGAAACTTTCCGAAAAGTGCAGCAGGAGTTCGAGAACCGTCTGTATTATTGTATGGAAAGAGGTGGTGCACATTTTGAGAATCTATTGTAAGGTTTGAATTTCTATGGTTTTGTTCACACTGTTTTTGGAGTTACAAATAAATAATTTTTCTTTTTCGTGGACATGGACTTTCTAAACAATTACATGATAAATACTTTAATGTTAAATGAAAATTTTCAGTATTCTGGGAGTTTTTTTTTAAGTGTCATATTTTTTACAAGTTGTTTGTTTAAATTTTGGGTTCTCGTAAGGACAAATTTTATTTCCGCTCTAAAATAAAATACATTTTGTTGAAAAGAGTCCAAAATATTCAATTTAATAAGCAACCTGTTTCGTAGGCACTATTAATCTATTACCCCGTCAATGAGTTAAACGTGGTAAAACTAATTATATGGCCAGACTTTTTGTGAAATAAGCTTTCAAATGATGTATCACAAGATGGATAGTTCCATTTAAACTTTTTAAAGGGGTGTCTACCCTGCTCAGAGAGTAAGCGCTATCCAATAAAAACTTATCTCAAAAGTTGTCCCCCTGCAAACAAAAGTTTACATGTTTTTGCAAATTTTTAAATTTTTGCTATATTTAAAGTTATTTAAGCTGTGAAGTTTTCAAAATATCACACTGTGTATTCGCTCATCTTTAACCTTGGAAGTACCCACGTCCAAATCCAGTGCACCAAGCGAGCTCCCTCTCAATTTTGACACCGCAACTCGGAAAACTCCTCGACATAATATTTACTGCAAATTGCCGCGACGGGGAAACAAAGTGAAACAGCGGCGCGCGAGAGAGCCCGTTAGATCTCCACTTAAATGAACAAAATCCACTTAGTTTTAAAAGCGCAACGCTTATGAAAACAAATGTAACGCAATTAGGGCGGAATAAGCAAAATGAAACGGTAATAAAATAATATACTAACACTGCACGGCCAAGTGGTGCCAGCCGGTCACGGGCTGGTGGTGGAAAAGCGCGGGCGCAGGGGCGTGCGGGGCTAGGGAATGGGGGGACTGGCCGCCCCGCAGCACGGGGGCGAACGCGCTTTTCTCTTTGTCCAGTTTGGCGCAGTGTGCGGCGAAATGATTAGGGCCCACCTCGGGCGAAACTAAAATTGCAATAA
The DNA here is from genome assembly GCA_025024175.1 of Rhyzopertha dominica. Lineage (NCBI taxonomy): Eukaryota > Metazoa > Arthropoda > Insecta > Coleoptera > Bostrichidae > Rhyzopertha > Rhyzopertha dominica. The sequence continues at coordinate 2,028,979 of QCXZ01000137.1, read as the reverse complement.
AAGTTAATGTTAGCCGATTCGGGACGGGCATTGGGGGTGGTGTTTGTGTGTTGCGGGGGTAAAGGGGGGTGCCATGCTTTAAGCGGCTTGGGAAGCAAAATAAAACGGTCTCGTCCGTGAGGAAGTATCTTGGTTTTTTTGGTATTTAAAAAATGCCAAAAGATAGATATTAATACTCTAAATCACCGCATATTTAAATGGGGTATCATATCTTAAAACAACAAAAACAATCTTCAGAAGCTTCGACATGTAAATAGATATTATGTATGGATTTGAGAACTGAACCCTAAAACAAAATATATTTCTTCACTTACAGCCACATTAAGAGTTCTCAGTTCGCTAAATTGTATGACGCATGTAGAGGTTTTTCTCTGCCACTATAACTTGCGATGCATTGTTACTAGATTAGATCCTTAAACGTAGCGAGAATAAGAAAGACCTAGAAAGAATTTTCCTCGCGCAGTTTTTCTTTATTTGCAAAAATGACAAAAAAACAACCTTGTAAACTTTTCAAAATCTTTCTAGATTTTTTCGCTTGTGAACGGAAGCAAGTGCAGAAAATTGCCCCAAGTAAAACCTCATTTGACCCTTTTCAAATACAGTTAAAAAGTGAAACAGTTTTCCTTATTTGGATATTGCTAAATAATGGCAAAACGAAGGAGCTGCAATATAATAAATATGCTTGACCGATGATGCCATCAAACGGTTAGAGAGACTACTTCTTACAAATGTAAAATTTTTGCAAAATGCAGTACACAAAGATAGAGAACGTGCTGTCGGTGACTTGTGTTAAAAATTCTATTTACATAGCTTTTCTGCGTTATGTGAATATTGTGTTTGTAAAAACCTTTGGTCATCAGCGTCTTCCAGAAGTTTGAGTATTACATTTGCGGTTGGCCATAAATGACAATTCCCCAATTATAATCAAACTTGACCAGAAAAAGATGGGAAAACAAAAAATTGTTTACAGCAACAAATGGTCATAAACAAACAAGCAATGACATCTCACTTAGACACTAAGGGTTAACGGTTCAGTTAGTTGTCTTTTTTACCTTATTTTACAAGCAAATTGTCACCCAAGACCAAAATAGAAGTACAAGAAGAGACACAAGCGAAAAGAATTAGGATTAGTTAATTAATTATCCAATTTTAATGTAATCACATTACAAGCAAGTAAAGAAATCGGTATTTCAAGAATAACATTAAGGCATTAAGGCAAGATACTGAAAAAGTAAAAATGAAATGACTTCAGGAAAAGAAATGGAAGAAAAGTTAGTGAAATTGATAGATACAGTTGTAAATACCACTCGCTCGCTACATTATGTGCAAAAAAAACCGTCTAAAAGGTCAATCAAAAATCTCCATTTAACAGTATAGCGAACCAGGATGACAATGCTTTATTTATCTTTTTTTTACGCCATCCAATTGTAAAAAAGGACAAGCAGGATAGATCAGTAGATTCTAAACTTCTATTACAAAAGAAAAAATTAGACTTTGGTTTAGAGAAGAACAAAATTTTGACGTCTTAGAGCATCTCTGAAGACATTAGAAAATGTTTCGTTTTCCTTCCCAAGAAATGTGCAGTGCTAGCAGAAAAAGATAAACCTATGACGTAATGTCAACTTTCGGAAGTATATTGATTACTTTTACCCTATCCATGAAATAATACGTTTATTTACAATACTCAAATCTTGTTGGTTGCAAAGATCTGTAATAGTTGTCGCGCCATGAAACTTGTGATTGAGATTGATGCAAGTTACTATGACAACCATAAGATGCTCGCAATAAATAAGTTAAAGGAAAGAGAGAGAACAGAAGGAACCGATTTCAGTGAGATGTCCAATACACCGATTGAGCAACATCTCAAAAAACAAGCCAACTTTATCAGGGGGACTATCAAGGCACGTTAAGAGGGCAAAAAGTTGTCTGTTTTACCCAAAACGAAAGCATATAAATACAAGGAGAAAAACAGAAAGTTGACCGTCGGTACTAACATCACAAAAGTAGTTGGAAATCACAAATAAAGATAAAGGCTCGTGAAGAATAGAGAAAAATTAATCAAGTTTAGTAAAGGAAGAAAAGATACGAAAAATAACCAAAATCAGAGGACTACAAGCTGAGTAAAGAAGACTGTGATGCTCAAAATAAAAGGAGTTGGTATAAAAAATATAACTTTGTATTCGACAAAGGTGCTGACGACTAAATATTGTTTGGCACAGTCTTAAAAATATCTAATTAAAATTATTACTTCGGTGGTGCTTAGTTTAGGTATTACACATATGTTGTTCTTAGTAGCTACACGTTTAATTGGTTGCAACAAATAGTTCGAATTTGTGTCAGAAATCTATAGTTTTTGTATTAGTTGTGTACGAAATATAGGATTTTTTATACCTCTTGACACAAATTTAACTCTGACAGCAACAAAACTATTAAAGGCATAATTATGTAATTAGCTAAAAATATGGTTAACATTGGGAAGTATAGTGGCTTTTTTACTTTATAAGATAGTACCTACGCTTTTTAACGCACAAACTGATAAAACAAGGCTGGAATGTATGCTATTGCACGAGTGGTACTTATTAGTAGTACCTACATTTTTTAGTAAATCTCTTCTGTCTTTGTTAACCATTAGATCAAGTCGTCACTTCATTAGAATATTAGATGGGTGGTATTACAATCTACGCTACGCCCAGAACAAATCAGTAGCTAAACTTTACGCAAACGAACAGTGTTTTTCATATTTGAAAGGCCTAAGCCAGAAATCCTCTTAGCGCGATCCCCCTTCTGATCTTTCTTCAGCTTCACCCAGATACTTCCTCACGGACAACACTATCACAACGACAGAACAAATCTTACTCGGTGTCGAGTTGAAGATCCCCGCGGACGGCGATCCGGGCAGCATGTTCGACAGCTGCGTCGTGGTGGTCGGCGTCGCGGCGCCGTACCCGTTCATGCTGGCGGTGTATGTGCCGCCGTTGGACGAGTGCGGCGTCGAGGCGTTAGAACAGTAGCCGCCGCCGCCGCGCGGCGAGACGCTGCTGCTCTGGCCCCGTCCGTAGTCCTCTAAAAGAAAAACCCTACCGGTAACAATGCGGCGTCAGTAACGGAATTACGAACTCTGGCAGGACTATAGTCTATAAAATGATTTGATTTGGAAGTCGTCAAGGTTCAAATTTATGTTTGTTTTTCAACATATTTTGCAGAAACCTTAGGAGGTCAAACAATAAAAACAAGGTTCTTTATATGTTTTGGAATCATCAGTATATTCCGGTGTATGCTTATTAAACATGGAGAAGAAACACAGCAGATCACGATCATATCTCATAAGAAAAGAAATACCTGGGATGAGCAAATGATATGAACAAAAGAAATACAACAAACAGCAAGCGGAAGTGAGTTTCATATTCGATAATAAGAAAACAAGCAAATAAATGGAAAACAAAGCCAGAAGAAGTTCTGAAGAAGAGAAGTCTGACATGAGGGCAAAACAAGAGGCACAGCAAAGGGCACTAAAAAGAGGATAATTATTTTGGTGTGGAAAGTAATATTTAGTAAAGCAGGGCATAAATTTTCACCCACAATAAGGTAAAAAGCGTTCAATGAAGGCATACAAAGTAGATCATTAATATACTGCAGGTTGCACAATATAGCCATTATATCACCTTTTAAAGAGTATAAGTGGTTTTATAGTAACGACCTATAATCAGGATTAATAAAGGGAAACTTGTTGGCTACTACTCGCATTTTATTTGAGCAAAAATATTTGTTTATGATTAGGTTTCCATTAGAATTATCTGCAGGTGATGCCATTGCAAAGTTGGAGCAAGCTGGTTGTCCACGTACCTTGACAACTTCCAATCAAGCTAGTATTTGACAAGAATGGTAGAAAAGATTTATTAAAACTGGTTGTTTACACGATATAGGCACTATCATTACAATTTCTTAGAAATTTTCTATACCTCATTTTAACCAATTAATTATAAATCTTCTTCACCACCACAAACTAACCATAAAAACCAAGAACAACGAATAACAATAGAAAAAACTACTTTCCAGAATAGTATCTACTTATACGATGAGGTCTACTAAAAGAGCTTCTTCAAAGCTACCACATAGTCATGCTCATTTCTAAGCTACTTCTAAACCCCATCGAAAAAAAGGACTACCACACTACGGAAAGTATTGTAAGCAAAGGAAGGACGAGCACCTTCAGTCCACTGACCGTTTCCGCTGTCCTGCACGCTGACAGCCAACTGCCCAGTGTACGTATTGAATGTCGACGTCATACCGTTGTTTCCCATCGTAGGTGACCTTGGTGCTGTCAGAGACAACTGGTTGTTTCTTGGCATGGTGTAGAGCGCCTCCGCCAAATCTGCCGCCCTCTTAAGTATGATTTCCTGCAAAAAGGAGCCGCAAAATGAACAATAACCAGGTCTTGCTTGATCAAATTACCTTTGGTAACTTTTCCGGATCTCCTGGATGCCTTGGTATCAACTTTTGTAACCTCTGGAATCCGTAGTCTATCGTAGGTTCGTTCAAAGCTGCTGGCAAAATCAAAGACATCAACAAAATGCCTTACAAACAAGATCGGAGTATACTCACAAACATACACGAATCTTCCCGGTGCTCCTTTACAAAACTGTTTTGACTTGTAAGACAACGTGACTTCCACCACTCCTGGTATGTGTCTTGGAGGAGTTTGTACCCTAATTGCGTGAGGAGTGATGAGCTGGAGACACAAAAAAGTTGTAGGGTTGTCTTTTAGGGTAGTTAGTTTTGATCTTACTTCGCTCCATACTAGCATGGTCCCGAAAACTACTTGGAGTCCATCGAAGAAGTTGTCGCCTACTATGATGACTGTAGAGCCTCCTGACGTCCAACCTTCACTAGGGCTGATAGCCTTGATGCAGGGGGTGGCTACTGGCAGGGGAGGGTAGAGGCCTAAAAAGTTCATTGCTTTTCTTACATTCACAAAAATGAACTTTCGGAGATGTGGCGTCAAGAATTAGTAACATTCAGTCAGGCTACCACGATTTAACGCAGAATTTTTTCAATACATTGTACAAAATGGAAGTAGCAGGGTAAATTAGAATTTTGCTCTTCTTCATGACTAGACAGATTTTCCGCAAAGTAGAATTATAAACATAAAAAATGAATTGCGGAAATTGATCGTTGTGGATGTATTCACCGCTACTCAACAGATCAAGGACATGTTCCAAATGAGGCTATATTATACACGGAGGGATGTAAACCACTAATACTTAAAAAGTTTAAGCAACGTCAACAAGATCAATATGAGATATATCATTTGTAATAGAACAAACATCAATTTTACTACACACTGGGCAGGAGCGCCGGCTTTTAGAAAACCCTGTGGGTGTTCGTGGGGCAGAGGGTAAATCATGATCATATGGTTGACAATAACCTACAAACAGTAGAACATAGAAGGTATGGATCCCTGCGAAACATTACTGGATTAACAACAAAATTAAACAGAACGTTTAAAAATGAAAACATAAAATTGCAATTAAGAACAAAAATAATGGCTCATCATTAAAATCAAGAATACCTACAAAATATCAAGCAAATGTTATATATTGTTTGGAATGTGGGGATTGTGACGGTAAGTATACATACATACAGACATCACAATGGAAGGTTAATAGTAATAGATTGACCCTCCGCAAAAGTGATATAACTAAACAAAGGGGTAGATGCTCACTTACAGAACATATAATAGTAATCAACAATGGACATCCTATTAACTGGAATACTATTAAAATTTTGGATTTGAAGATTAATACTTGAAATGGTTTACATAAATCAAAATATCAATGCAATAAATAAAAAATCATATATACAAAAACTGAGCAACATTTAGGTACACGTACTTGCTTTCAGAAGAAATTCTAAAATAAGGTTGGGTGAGTTTGAGTAATCCAGCAGCATTGTAGACGCTCTAACTTGATAAATTGGACCAACCAGTTCATTTTTATATCTGTGATAAGTCAGTCTGAATTTAGGGTACAAATCGATTAAGCAGTTTTTAATTCGTTTGACATGTGTATTCTCGATCTTTTATTATTGGTGTGACATGTGAGTTGATTTTAATATTTTATTATTGGTGTATTAAATTTAATATAAACGACTAACGGGGATTCAAAATCACAGCTACATATTTTAATTAAGATGTGGAATGATGTCTATTTCGTAATGCTGGAGCCCCCAACACCCATGGAGTCGCGGCCCCTGACACTGGGATAAGGTTGGGATAATCCTACAAATTATTGCAGTTTCCTCCTGAAACACTCCATGTACTTAAGATGAGATTCAAAGGAAAGCTAAAATTTTGCAGTTTAATCAACAAAAAATTGCTAAATTACGAAAAGTACACTTTTCAAGGAAACCTCAAGCATTGCAAAGAGGATTAATTTTGATACCAGCAAATGCCATCGAGTAATCGCTGAAAGCTCAATAAAAGCGAGAAACGAACTGAGTACCCCCCGGTCCGTCGAAAACGGCCCCATATATCCCGGGACCTCACCGAGGCCGGGACATTCCTCACAAAAGAAAAGCAATCCAACACCGGCGCGGGGAGATTAGGCCGTGGCGCGCCGGAAAAACTAGAACAAAGTGAGATATTAACACTGGGTGAGGCACGGCTTGTCGCAGCGACAAGCGGATAATATAGGAGCCGGAGATATMGGACCCGGCCGTGGAAATCTCGAGAACGAAAGCGTAATAAAGACAGAGGGAGAAAGTGAATAGGAAAGAAGATTAAAGGAGTCGAGGAGAAATACGGGGCGTTACGCGGCGCTTCCGCTTCCTTCCTCCACTGAACTGAATCGGGAGCCAATTTCACAAAGTTTTGGATCCGCCATGGGCCCGCATACAAACGAGATGTTACGGCAGCGCGGACTCGGGCGGACAGGAGCGGATCCGGCGAGTAAATTTGGGCTCCCCCCTTTTCTCGATTTGGGTGAAAAGTATTGGGTGCAATGGACATCACCAGAACACGCACCGAAAAGAGACACTCGAACTGTTTGAATACGTCGTTTTTTAATAAATTACGTTTCAATTCAAAATCAGTGATCATTTTTAGGAAATATAACGAATGAAGAACTTATTTAAATGCAAAAACGAGAAATACATTTCCAACAATCTGGATAAAATTGAAATTTCACCACTGAATATCAAAGCATTTGCTCAGATTAGGGCACTCAATTATTTTAATTATCATTATAATATTTGAACTACTGCTACTGGATGCCACGTTGGAACCTTCTGGGAGCTTTGGTTTAGCTGCATATAAACAGGGAAATACAATTATTAGACATTAGTTCTAGCCTCCAGCTATTAAAGTGGACTCTGAAAAGGAGATTGCGAAGTTAAAAACAAAACTTCTTTTAAATAACACTATCCAAAGTAGAAGATTCAAAGAAAAATTTTGGAAACTCTTCAGACATGCACGTACTTTTATCTTATCTCCAAATGGAAATATGTTTATTCGATACTATTATGAAAAGAACTAGAAAATATGATATATGATTTTCTGTTGAAATATTTACCAACTGAATTAGACATTAAAGTTGTAGATTCATTTAAGGGACAGCATTACGGACCCGTATTTCTTTTTTCGAAAAATATGAAAACTTTCTTTAGCACACCGAAGTAAAATGGCCTCCAAGGGGAAACGTACATCAAGAAAGACTGTTTCACTTACAGGAAGAACTATGGAGAAATTCGATTATGAAATTTTTTTCCTACTGTCTTTGGCTTTTGAAGCCAGCTTTCAATGCTGAAATTTTCGAAAAATTGAACATTTGGAACAGCAGTTTGCAATCATAGCTACGGATAAGATTAAGAGATTTACAAGGAAAACTGATGGATAGCCTACTTCAAGTAGCAGAAAGAAAACATGCTTACGGATTCATATCTAATATTATAAATTTTAAATACGTTTTTGATATGTAAGTTACTTGGCGCAATTTCAAACAACAAATGTGTGACTATGTCCATCCCAAAAAATTAAAATTGTTACGATAGTTACAGACGGATACTGAACTCGTTTTTAGATGATTGCTTTCGACGTGTTGAAATACCAATTAACATGAAAGAAAAATGAATAGAAATATAAAGTGAAGAAATGTTGAAACTTTTAGCAGTCCTTTCAGGTAATATTTCAGCTGAAATCGGCAATATTCTAAGATGAAGCATCTATTAAAGATGACCTAGCTGAAGTGATTCGTGGATCTGAAATTTGACTTTCTGAAGAATCTTTTTTTTTTAATTTTAACTGATAATTCGGATTTGCCATATTGAAAAACTCAAGGAATACACTGCTAATTATTTTGACTGGTATTGTAAGAGCTATGTTATTAAGTTTACATAAATTTTGGAAGTTGCCACTGTTTCATTAAACTATATTTTTATTGTTAAAGAGCATACAAATTTCCTATTGAATTCGCACACTTGATGGCGGTCAATTTTGTCAAAAAAATCTTACTAAACGAAATAAACATTTAATGGATCTTAAAACTTCAAATATCTACACAATAAGTACAGCTTTGTCAATTTTACTTATTACTTACTTATGCATGTTTTATGTAGGTTATACAACTCCCTTGGTAGCTTTATGTTTGAATTTACACATCAGACAAACAAAAAATATCCTATCAACGGTATTATGGTTAATTAGATGTTACGTTTTGAATTTCCCTCAATGTGAAGAGTTGGACTACGAGAGTTATCAATACAAGAAAGAAATGTATGTGTTATTCATAGACTTTAAGCAAGCATATGATAAAATAAAAAGAGTAAAACTGTATAAAGCGTTCGGGGAGCTGAGAATTAAAAAAATGGTAAGGATGATTAAGGTCACATTAAGGGAAAGTACAAATTCTGTGAATGTAAATGGAAGACAACAGAAAACTTTAAAGTGCAGGAAGAATTAAGACATGGTGATCCCCTATCTATTCAATTGTGCAATGGAATATGTCATAAGGAAGGCTAAATTAAATACAAATGGATTCGAATACACCAAAAGGCACCAGTGTCTGGCGTTCGTCAATGATCTCGCCCTAATAACAAGAATTGGAGACGAATTTAAAAATAACAACGAAAATATTAAAAAAAGCGGTTCTTGGAGTAGGACTGCAAATAAATGATAATAAAAGCAACTACTCCTATGACATGGACAGACAAGGAATATGACGACTAGAATGCTTTAAAAATAACATAAGTAACAGGGAAAGAATATATGTTTAAGGAGAGCAATCGTTGTACCTACTTGGGAACAGAACTCTGCATAATACGTAGCATTACAAAGAAAATACATAGAAGGTTAATTTTGGGCGTACTGTATGAAAGTGAGGTACGGATAGTGGGAAAAGTAGAACAGAAAATACTACGAATATGGGAAAGGAAGGTCCTACACAAAATCTATAGACGGTACGTGGAAAAGAACAAACAGAGAACTAGAGGAGTTATTTGCGGAACCGAACGTGGTGCAAGTGATAAAAATGCAATGACTGAGATGGTTGAAGCACGTGATTGGGGTGCACCAACTATAGGATACCAAGGAAGATACAAGGGGAGCTAGCTAGGTGGGAGAAATAGGAAGGCCAAGGGCAAGGTGGTAGCTGGAAGTAATGAAAGACACAAGTGATAACTTATATAACAGGCTGGAAAGTGAAAGTTAAAGACAGAAATGACTGGAGAATAAAGACAGTGAATCAAGCCATGGGCCTATTAGGTTTGAAGTGCTAATATATATACGTCTTGTAACTAAAGCACATTAAAATTTCATAATATCGCAGGCAAACTGTGTAAAAACCAGCTGATTGTCAATTATATAAAACCACATAATAGATATTTATTCCCAGATAAGTCGGTTTTTTCGTGACAAAATTTTATAGACACTTTTTTCTTGATCGCCCATAAATGTAACCCAGAAAAAGACGATGTTCTTCAGCTTTCATTCTAACTAGCAAAGAAGTTAATTACAAATGCGAAATGMTGAGTATGTCAATTCCCATCGAAATGGAAGCCTTTGGCATCGAWCTTTGGAGCAGGTACGAGACCGGTCCGGCCCTGCCCGCCACCAGGAGAACACTGCCGCGGCATCCGCCGCCGCCGGCGCATACCAATGAGCGCGATGAKTTGKGGCTAATATTTCACCGCMCTCGCTTCGCCGTCACAGCGTGACGGGTCCGGAAAAACACTCGCGGAAATCATTTCCATCGGAAGGCTGTCCGGATATATCCGACTGCAATAATTTAATGAAGCGACAATCGATCTGGTCCGATGGACTGCGGGAAACGCGAGATTCGGCTTGTTTACGGGAGGAAAGGGGATATTTTTTTTGCAAGATGTAAAATGGGAAGCGACGCTCGTTAATATTTTTGAGCATCGATTTAAAAATCTGTAGTAGGCGTTGTAAATATTTGTGATCATGTATTCATAGTTTAAAATGGTTATTTCAAGGTTTGTTTTGAAATACTTATATGATAGAAGCTATAGTGTTTACTCGTCACCATAACTGCTGATATATTACTATTTTCAAGAAAATAGTGATAAAGTAGATACCATTTATCTTTTCTGTACTGAACAACTGCTGGATATAAAGACACTTTTAGTTATGAACCAAAGAAAAAGAATGACCGCCCAAACACCAGGAATCCTCAAACAAAATTATTAAAACCTAATACTAAGTGGAACTTAAGTATTATTGGAAATGCATGTCTATTCTATGTTGTCTGCACCGCTATTTCGCTGTCATTACAGCTCATTAGTATAATTTAGGTCTAATTCAGACAGCATGGCATAGAACTGTTTTGCCTATACCTGTACCAAAGGCTTGGGTATGATGTTAGTATTACATATTACATATCTTTTTTTTGTAGTTTTGTATCGGTTTGCAAAATATGAAAGTTCTATTTTCACCTGCGGTAAACATCTATCCAAGATTTGATTCCTTTCTTTAGCCAGGATTTTTTTCAGTTACTTCAGAGTGATAAGAAGCGTTGTCGATTCTTCCAGTAGTGTAACAATTTTTCGAAAATATACTTTTTTTAATAGAGTGGCGTTCACATTAGAACTAATAATCAAACTTGCATCTTCATTTTTCCTTGATGCATGTTGTCCCATCACAGTAATTTGATGATCTACAAGACAGTATTGGGTCATTTATTGCCCCCTTTTGAAACAAATCGTCATCAAGTTGGCAAATTGGCTTTGTGTTGGTAATTTCAGCCTTGTTGTTTTCTATTATCCTCTTAAAAACGGGGAGGACGTTTTTTGTCATCCATTTCTTGTATAAGTCCCTGGACAGGTTTTTTTGGAAACGTCGAATATGTTAGTACTACGTTCAATATCTGATTCCACAGAAATTATGAGTTCCAACTTTTCTTTGCTGTCTTTCATTAATGAAATAACTTTCATTGCCAACTCACGTCTTTTTCTGACCAGCGTATCTATTTTGTTAAAATAGTCTTAACACAAAAAAACACTTTTACATTAAACACATACGCATTGTATTCATCCAAAGATGAAAACAAGAGTTAGATTCTCCACACAGTTACAATGGCTTTCAGGTATATAATGAATGTATCATTCATTTAAATACAATTTTCTGATCATTTTTAAATATAGGAATTTATTTATGTATATCACATTTTAGCAATTATTAAAGTACATTAGTATTATTACCTAGAATTTTTAATGATGGTAATAAAGATCATCTGTGCAGTTTAGTAGTAGTTATATAATATCTTGCATGTACTATTTGTATTCCACGATATTCAAGACAAATTTATGATTCATGTAGATCACACCAATTTATCCAACACATCCCTTAATGAATGGGTTCTAATGTATAATTTTTTTACAATTTAGCAAATAAAATTGTTCTATATTGTTTTTTGATAATTTACTTTGAAAATACCTGGTTTCTGGGCGTTCCAGTGATTTAATTATATTCGGACTATTTTTGCACATCAAATTTGTTAAGAATTATTTCATAGTTTCGCCAGTAAATATATAGGTTTCTCTTTTTAATTATTGTGTTCTATTGCTGAAGGCAGTTTTATTCATTAATTTTTTCTCAGTGCTCTACTTCTAACCAATTTCTTAATTCAACTGCTGGGCACTGTATGAAAATTATCATATTTGTGACATGTCTTTACTTTCACAGATGTAATATTTTGAACGCGATACGTGCATTGTACATGTCCAAAATTTTTGGTCAAGTAATGTGTACCGTTTCATAAAATAAATTTATACTGATGTCAGGAATGAATCTCAGGTCTCCCATAAAATAAACGATCCTCCTTTAAGCGATGACATAGCTATTAAGACCCATCGGTCATTGTAATTAGAATAATTAAATGTTGAAAACTGATCCATTTTTCTCTACGTGGATTGAATCTTGAATTAATACTTGTTAAATAACTTCACCAAGTTAATCCACAATGTATTGTTATTTTACAAGAATTAATAGAATAATTAAAATTAAAAGTGTATGAATAGGTGCTATCGCCATAGCGTTAGTAGATAAAAAAGAAAACATACAAATTTCGCCTAATTAAAAAAACTCTGCACATAGTGTTGCCGACTTCTTGATGCTACAAATATCAAAGAAAATTTGATGACACTACTTTCAAGAAATGACACAACTTTTTTAGGTAAAAGCCTAGCACAAACAAGTTCCTTAKCGTATTTCTAAGTTCATTTGGAGTAACACAACTTAGCAAATAATAGTAATTATTACCTTCTGTGGGATCCAGCCTTTTCGCTCTCCTTCCATGTTTGGAGTTATTATGAACGAACATGTTATCTGATATGGCTAATAAGGGACCGTCCACAGACACTTGGGTAGCTATCACAACCTGAAAATAAAAAAAAATACAGTTTAGATCACAAAAAAACAGAAATGCTTGTCCAAATCTCATGTTTCACAAAACTCGAATCAATTGTATAAATTTCGAGAATTTACTAATTTTCTCCTAAAAATCTCGACTTTCTTTACGGAAACGCGCGAATCCCTTGCCGCCTACACGCATTCCACGTACATCCCGAGCAGAAGCTGAACCGAACAACAGAGTCCCGAGCGGTACCCCTGCGGTACGCCGCAAGGTGCAGCGACTGCAGCCATTTTGCGGGACAAGGCGGCGGCGGCGGCACACTGCAAGACAGACTCCTCCCTCGGGACGCTGGGGTGCTCCCGGGGGACCCCGCACTCCCTCGATACACACGCGTTCCCATGGGAACCGCGGGATGATGACGGCGGAGCGGCTAGTGGGCGGCGTTCGATACGGGCCGCTTGAAATACGGCCATCGACCAAAGTGTGTGCACCTAAGTTGCATCGGTCGAACGCACGTGGGGAAGGCAGAGGAAAGTCGGAGAATCAATATTTTCTCGTGTTTAGATGGGAAGATTTGATGCTATTTTCTTCTAGGCTTTTATTCATGGGTCCAGAAATTTGTTTCAGCTCAGGTCAATTGAATTCCAAAAATAAAAGCAGTTTGAAAGAATTAAACATTTTGTTTGTATGCGGGTGAAAAGGAAAATCTGTTCAAGTGGGTTTTATAAAAATTTCCATAGAAAGGTATGAAATAAACTGGCTAATGAAATTAACAAATTTTAAGAGAGAATTTTATTATCAATGCCCATTTCGTAACTCCAATTTAAAGAAGTACATAATAAGTTTTACAAATGCAAGTAAATTGTGGTAGGAAATGTTGATTACCTGAAAATAATAGATACAGCAGTACGTAACTTAACTTCAGATGAAAACAGGCGTTTTTATAGAAATGTATCTAAAAGGTCTTTACACAAACCTATCACATATTCCTTGGACAAAAATAATCATTAACCCTTTTCAAGATATTAGCATTTTATGAGTAGTACTCTAATACATGTCATATTTGATAAATACGGTATCATTCAAGTAAGCTTAATTAAGTAAACAATAAAATTATTGTCCGTTTCCATTGTTTCATCTACAACTTTGAAGAGACATGATGGTGCTCCACCACATTATACTGTAATGTTCGAAACTTCTTAAATCAGCAATACCCGAACAAGTGGTAGAGATAATGACGTTCCTGTAAACTGCCTACCATGCTCTTCTGACTTAAATCCTTTGGATTATTTTCTATGTGGACATCTTTCAAACATTTTTTTTGTTTTTTTTTAAATTGGTATTCATGGTTTCGTAATAATTTATTTATTTATTTTGTCAATTATTAAAATACAAATTTTAAGTAAACTGATTTAACTTTACCGATAGGACGACATTTTGTGGAAATAAAATCAGTTATCACAAAAAAAATCCAGAGCCATACTGCATCTCAATTAAATATGTAATAAAATAAATTTACTTAAGTTGGCTTATTTTACAAGGAAACATTCGCTACAGACTTCGCAAGATTATTTAATAAACATGAAATTTAACATAACCAAGCTAAGCAATGTTTACGTTTTATTACAGAAACGATGCATATTTAACATGCATTACAGTACTAAAATATCTTGAAAAGGGTTCATCATAGTCACTTTTACAAGGTATACTTTTTTATTGCAAGGAATGTGTGGTTGACTTGTCTAAAGACCTTTTAGATACACCCTGTATATTCCTCTTTGTAAATTATTTATCAAAGTAGACTAATCTAAATCTGACCTTTGCATAAAAATTCTTTACTAGTCTTTAACAGTCTTTTTGGAGGTTAAAAGGGAAATAATTTGCTCTCATCGGAAATATCAACGTAATAATTTTAGGCAGTGAAGTACCATAATCATACCAATATTAAGGGAATGATAAAAAATCGTTATGACGTCAAAATAAAGTTAATCTAAACATGTTAAGTTGATTAGAAAGGAAAATTTTTTTGTAGTACGTTCACAATGAAACGCCAAAGTCAGGAGAAACTAAAAATTTTTATGAATATAGATATAATAAATATGAAAGTAGATGATATTTTCAATGGGCTAACAGGCATAAGAAGAAATGAAAAAGTACTGCCAGCCTTGGCCGAGATTTGAATTTTTGAACACTAGTCAATACTTTTTCATTTATTCTTATGCATGTTCAGGCAGTGCTTAACTTTCACTGTATATGGCACAATAAATATACAGGGTGATTTTTTGAAAACTTCACACCTTAAATAACTTTAAATATGGCAAAAATTTAAGAATTTGCAAAAACAGGTAAACTTTTGTTTGCAGGGGGACAACTTTTGAGATAAGTTTTTAATGGATAGCGCTTACCCTCTTAGCGGGGTAGATACCCCTTCAAAAATTTTAAATGAAACTACCCATCTTACGATACATCATTTAAAAGCTTATTACACAAGGAGACTTGCCATGTAATTAGTTTTACTATTTTTTACCCATTGACGGGGTAGTGGGTCAAAAAGTGCATTGTAGCAAGTGGCTTATAAAATGCAATATTTTGGACTTTTTTTAACAAAATTTATTGTCTTGCAGTTACAATAAAAATTGTCCTTACTTAAGCCTAAAAAAACTTGTTAAAMAATAMTTGTTACACCTAAGCAAAATGCCAAAAATACTTAAAATTTTCTTTCGACATTACTTGATATTGCAACTCGACAGTTTATACTGAATTGGCTAAATAATTATCTACTTTGTGTTTCCAAATTTTTGTTTCAACTAACTTTTTGGCTACTTCTTTGGCACGACCATCTTTTTGTTCACATTCCTTTTTTATAAATCGCGTGAAATTTTAAAGTGAGAGTCCAAGTGATAATGGTTTATTCAACTGCCGAAAGGGTAGAAATAATTTTTATTTACGGTGCTGAGCATAGCTGTGCTCGTGCGTCAGCAAGGGTGTTTAACGAACGGCACCCCGATAAAAATGTTGACGCTAGGTACATTCTCGATCTCGTGCAGAAATTTCAAGACACTGGATCTGTAGTAAACAAAAAAAAAGGGCAGGGAATAGAGTCGTTGATGAAATGGCCCAACTTGAAGTACTTGGTCATTTTGCAATGGATCCAACTAGCTCTTTGCGTAACATTTCWACAGCCACTGGACTTTCTTATTCATCTGTAAGGAAAGTTACAAAACTGCACAAATTCCATCCCTATAAGATGAAAACTCTCCAGGAACTCGGCGAAGATGACTTCGATAGAAGACTGCAATTTTGCGAAATTATGACAGAAAAGATTGTAGTAAATCCAAATCTAATAAAAAATATCTGCTTCAGTGATGAATGCACATTTTTTTTAACGGCTCTGTAAACAAACATAACGTCAGGTACTGGAGTGACGAAGATCCTTATATTTTTCGAGAAGGTCATACACAAGTTCCTCAGAAGCTGAACGTCTAGGCTGGAATACTTGGCAACGCAATTGTAGGTCCAATTTTCATTGATGGGACGCTAAATGGGGGAATGTATTTAGAATTACTTGATAACGTTATTGATCCTTTAATCACAGAGCAATTAGAAAACCAATGTGACCCTGAAGGAAATCCAATGTTGGATGAATACGAATTGTTTTACCAACATGATGGAGCCCCACCGCATTACGCCATTAATGTGCGAAATTGGTTAAATGATAGATATCCTCTTCACTGGATTGGTAGGCGTGGAACAATTGAATGGCCGCCACGATAACCCGATTTGACTGCTTTAGATTTCTTTCTATGGGGTCATTTAAAATCTGTGGTTTACAAAACACAACCTACTAGCCTGGACGATCTATGAGAAAGAATTATTAACGAGTGCGGGAGGATTCCACCTGAAACTTTCCGAAAAGTGCAGCAGGAGTTCGAGAACCGTCTGTATTATTGTATGGAAAGAGGTGGTGCACATTTTGAGAATCTATTGTAAGGTTTGAATTTCTATGGTTTTGTTCACACTGTTTTTGGAGTTACAAATAAATAATTTTTCTTTTTCGTGGACATGGACTTTCTAAAAAATTACATGATAAATGATAAATAATGTTAATAATAATGTTAAAAGAAAATTTTCAGTATTCTGGGAGTTTTTTTTAAGTGTCATATTTTTTACAAGTTGTTTGTTTAAATTTTGGGTTCTCGTAAGGACAAATTTTATTTCCGCTCTAAAATAAAATACATTTTGTTGAAAAGAGTCCAAAATATTCAATTTAATAAGCAACCTGTTTCGTAGGCACTATTAATCTATTACCCCGTCAATAAGTTAAACGTGGTAAAACTAATTACATGGCCAGACTCTTTGTGAAATAAGCTTTCAAATGATGTATTCAAGATGGATAATTCCATTTAAAATTTTTAAAGGGGTGTCTACCCTGCTCAAAGAGTAAGCGCTATCCATTAAAAACTTATCTCAAAAGTTGTCCCCCCTGCAAACAAAAGTTTACCTGTTTTTGCAAATTCTTAAATTTTTGCCATATTTAAAGTTATTTAAGGTGTGAAGTTTTCAAAAAATCACCCGTATATTAGTCGCACACAAAATCGCAAGCTAATTAAACTTTCAATTTAATTTTTGAAGAACACTACTATATTAATGTTACATAATTTAGTTCTGTGCACTTTGCCAACATCTGATCAACAACATTCTTTCGTTGGTAACCTATTCGAATTCTGTGTTTGTTCCACCTGGATCCTATTACGTCGCAGACGCAGTGGCCATCAATTTCGCCAAACTAACCTGCCTAGATCCCAAATCTACTGCGAGCTATACTCTTCCACCCTTCCCAGACTTATTTTGCAACGTACCGGCTTCCATCTATTTCAATTCAGGTGTCTTACTGGGGATTTGGATAAAACAGAAATGATTTTTATCCTTCCTGTGAGGGCGCGTAAACCTCGGCGCGGAATTACGAACGATGGGTGTAAAAGGTCGCATAGCGAAAATATCGATAGTGGTGACAGGAGCGCCAGCTTTTAGAAAACCTCGTGGGTGCTCATGCTAACATAATCGTGAAAATAGTATCTATGAATCCGTCCAATAGAGCTCAATAGGTACACATGCAATATGACAGAAATATGTATGATATAAATAGAAAGATACGTAAGAGGAAAAAAATAAGTACAAAAATGCTAGATTTGTCCTAGTACCTTTGTTGGTACCAGCATTAGTCATCGACAAACTTTTTTATGAAAGAAACTGTGTTCAATTCACTACAGAACGAGAGGTAGAATGTGGAGTACTCTTTTTGAAACCAAAGATATACGAAAAAATTATAAAATAATACTGTATTGGTAACGGAAACCAACCTCATCGAGGAGGTATATAAACCACGTCTCAAATCATTCGACACAAGTTAAAATAAACTTTGTAAAACAGATGAAACATAGAATTATTAAAATAAAATATTCACAATTTATTGAAAAAAATTTAAATATTAGAAAATTTACTAATACACAATTCATACCCGAGAGCGTTGATAAATAAAATCTTCTATTCTACTACTGATTTATCAACACTTCATGTAACGCAAACACAGCTAACAATAGTATGCAGAGTGACGTGGGGCAGAGGGTAAATCATGATCCTATGGTTGACAAAAACCTACAAACAGTAGATCATAGACTGTATGTATCCCTACCAAACATTACTGGATTGACAACAAAATTATTCAGAACGTTTAAAAAATGAAAACATAAAAATTACAATTGAGAACAAGAAGCATGGCTCAACTCTACTCGCAACACTAAAATCAAAAATACCTGCAAAATATCATGCAAATGTTCTATAATATACATTTGGAATGTGAGGATTGTGAAGGCACATAGGACAGGTATCACAATGGATGGTTAATAGATTGGCCGTCTACAAAAGTGATATAACTAAACAAAGGGATAGATGCTCACTTACTGAACACATGGACATCATATTAAGTGAGATAATGTGAAAATTTAGGATAAAGAAAGTAATACAAACAAGAGATTAATACTTGAAATGGTTCACATAAATCAAAATTCCAATATAATAAATAAAAAAATCAGATATTAAAAACTGAGCAACATTTCCACGTACTTGCTTTCACAAGAAATTCTAAAACAAGGCTGGGTGGGCTTGAATCATCTGACAGCACTGTAGACGCTCTAATTTGATAAATTTGACAAAGAGTTCTTTTTTATATCTGTGATAAGTCAGTTTGAATTTATGGTACATGTGTTGAAGCCTATTTGGTCGTGGGTGCTCCGCACCCACAATTTACTTCTCGTGGGTGCTGGAGCACCCGAGCACCCATGGAGTCGGCGCCCCTGAGTGGTGATGTGCAAAAGCGGGAAMGGAACTGAGATGTTCAAGTGAAAGGTGAAACCGKTTGGAAAATCTTGATGGCTGAAATGTCTTGTTTTAAGTGTMCATAATACACAAACATTATTTAGGTGCATATTTAAAACACAATGTCGTGTCATTTTTTTCCGATCCTATGTTATACCTGTAATAATAAGAGCATATTATGTTCGACAGATTCCTCTGTTTTGGATATTCCTTCTATTTTCTTAGAAGTATTTATATGGTTCCTGTTAACTGTTAATTATAAAGAAATGGTGAATATACGACGATATAAGGCATGTTTACTTTTATAAAACGCTTCCTATCGAACATTGTGGTTTTAGTGGTAGAAAGCTAATCTATTGCTACTAAGCAACATTTAGTACGAAATTATTCTCTACGTAATGCTATCACCGTAATCTGTGATGGTGTAAAAAAAATCTCAGTGCATCAATAAAGGACGACGCGGTTGTTTTCCACTTTCTCAATTAGAAAAGTGAATCCGTATCCAAAAATTGTGTTTAGGCTTTTCTAGAATTTTTTTCCGTACACATAAATATTTCTCATCGAATAGCTTTTATGTACTTGTATGACCAAATCGTATTCTTTCCTAATTTAATGAGTAGTATCTATTTTTATAACCATGAATGGTAAACATTCCAATTTCAAAGCGGTAGCCCATACTTTCTAATTCTTGTTTCCGGTGTGCAATCGTCCTCTGCCCTGTTTCTTCACAGGTTAACATTTTGTATATATCTGTATATTTTCTACTATTCTACKCCTACTATAAACAGTATTAAAAGCATATGTGTTTACTTATATTTTAAAGTTTTACAGCATATAAGCGTACCAAGTGCAATATTTTCACTTATTCAGTCATACCTACATATATGCTTACATTTAGCCACTTATTAAGAGGCGTTTGTGACAAATACATTTCGTAGGGCAACTGGTCAAACAGATTATTGCTGATTTTAAACCGTGGGGCAACTGAGTACCTCCGAAACAATTACATATGTTCATTCTTATCACTAGAATCTGTCGCGGCATATACCTGAGTGCTTAATCGACTGCTCCGAGCATATTGTGCAAAAGTATGTTAACACCATTGGCTTTTTAATGAAAAAGGTGGAGAAGAAGCAATGCTTGATGGAAAGCCAGGTAATAAGAAAGTGGAGATACGATTATTTAAAATCTATAAAACTGTATAGGCAGGAAAATCGTTCGATATTTTTCCTCGACGAAACATGGTATGATACCCATGATACAATAAAAAAAGGATGGGTTGATGACTCAGAGAAGAGCAACGGCAATATTCCGGCGTCAAAAGGAAAAAGAATAATGATTCTACACGCAGGAGGTGAAAACGGTTTCGTTCCTGGAGCCCTGTATCTTGGATGTAAAAACTTAAAAGAAGCAAGCGCCGATTATTATTCTTATATGAATGCAGAAGTGTTTAAAAATTGGCTCAAAAACATTGTATTGCCCAAATTGCCACCAAACAGCGTCATAGTAATGGACAACGCTAGTTACCATTCGGTGCAACTGGATAAAATTCCAAATMCAGCAAGTAATAAGGCAACCATTCAAGAGTTTTTAAGAAAAGAAGATTTATATTTCGAAGAGGACTACACAAAAAAACCATTGTTGGAAGTGCTTCGAAAAAATTCAAAATAGACATTCTCGCTTCTGAATGTGGACACACCATTCTACGATTACCCCCATATCATTGCATTTTCAACCCCATTGAAATGATATGGGAGAAGTTGAAACATTGAATTCGACGAGGAAACACCGGTGGAAAATTTAGCAATGAAATGCTGCTAAAAAGAACTGAATTGTACTGGGCATTGAAAATCGCTACAGAGCGAATCATGTACAATAATTAATAATAGAAGTTAATCGTGATTTTAGCAGTGAAAGTGATAGTGAGTTATTTTTTTAGTTTGTGACTCTAGTAATGTGCTTATTAACAAGCTGTAATGAACATAATCGATACTGTGTATAAATTTTATTGTGCACTATTGTAAATTCTTTCTAACACATATAAATAATTTTCTACTAACTAATWTATATGTTTTTATATTGAATTTGTATAAAKTCGTTATGACATGCAAAGACTTTTATTTTATACATCGGAAAATTTAAAACCAATAAATTATCGCACATAAAAATAAATCGCGTGTCGCGCCAGTTAGCATCAGGTCTGCATTAAATAAAATTTGTTATAAACGCTTCTATGTTTTATTGATTGTTAAATTATCACAACTAACAAACTTCAAAAATTTATAGTGGAAAAGTTAAAATTTTAGCCAACAAGATTTTTTTGAATACGGCCCATTTAGGAACTTTGAAGCGTGCCACTAATCCCTATAGTTTAGGATGGCCGACCATAGTGGTGTAAAACCTTCTGCATAAGTCAGTCTCCTAGATCGTTGCTTGATACTTTAATTGCAGWTGGTTTTATCTAAGGTGTTTCTCTTAATGCATCAGTTGTTTTTTTACACATTTGATAAGTTASGCATTGGATCTGTTATTTCAWTTTTGATWACCACAAACAATTGTAAATCCACCATTCTAAATTTAACTTTTAAATAATTTTTAAAACTAATCTGACGGTACCAGTACTAAAACTAGCTTAACCTTTCCCGAAACTTCCAAAACGCCACCCCACGTTAATAAACCCGTCTCCGCCTCCCCCAGCCAATTTAACCTGGCACAGCATTCTTCCTCTCGCCGTCTTATTATTACTTTTTCGGTCGGCTTAATTATCCGGTTCCGCCTAAGCGGGCGCGTCGTGTTGTTGACTAATTTTAAACATCCAGTTTATGTTCGGAAGCGCCTCTGCCGCTCGACGGCTAATTGCCGCGCCCCCGAGATTCCATTAGGCGCGCCCCCACCCCCCGAAAAGGACGTTTGTTTTTATGGTGACGTCGGTAATTCTGTTATTTCGGGCGCGATGCGGACTTACCTGGAAGCGTCGCATGTCGCGCGGGTTGCCCGCGTTCTTGAGGCAGTTCTGGTTGCACTTGAGGAAGAACTTGAGAAAAAACCTGGAAAAGAAGAGACGTGGTTAGTGGAATCCTTACGAGCATACCTTCATCCACAAAGAAAACGAGTAAATTGTTTTCGTATTTCTTCTTTCTGCAGTAAGAAGCAAAAATAATTTAAAGTCGTTAGAGTGGAAACTACTCATTGCCCTAACAGTTATTAATAATAATTAAAGGTAAATACCTATATTAAGTGAGTAGAATTCTAAAGCCTGGAAGAGATGCAAGTTCAACATTTATAAATCATAATTCAGATGTTTGCAGCCTTCAAGAGAGTTCCTGAAATAACGAAAAACAAATGCAACTGCGGATTCATCTGTCGGTTCGAAAACTAGCTCGATGGACCGGCAAAACGCAGCCCGTTCGCCCGGTAGCTTATTGATCAAGAGTACACTTCAGAAAATCCAATTCCCACCTTAACAATGGAAAGAAAGAGATCCATTATTTACACATTGACCCTTCGGCGCTGGCGGAGGTACRGGCTATCGCTAGCTCTCCGCCACCCCGMTGTAAAATTACTTTCACATCCTCTTTTATTAGGTTGAAATATTGAAGAAGGAATCTGTCGGACGAGACGTCCTGGGATGATCAATGGCGCTTATTGGAAGAAAGCGTATGACATACTGATATAGCTAAGACGAATTATAATAATTAATGGTGTAATACAGGATCTCCTGAGTCTTGCATATTTTGCTTTTGGACAGTTTTTATTTTGTTATTCAAACCACCAAACTAAAAGGGTTTGTATATTAATAATTCTTCAATATAACTTTGCGCTACTGTGGACGATTTCCAACCACCGTGACGTATAACTGTGGAAATATTAGCCCCAATTATTGGCCAATAACGTTAACGAAGAATGCCATGTCCCGTACAATTTTCTGGATTAAGGAGCCCAAGAAATAGAGCTACTTTTGAAAAGATTTTCTAAAATTATTTTATTGATGCCTACATGTTGTATAGTTCATTTTCCAGCCACCTATAGCAAGAAAAATCTCCCACCGGTAGTTTTAGGTCGTAGATTGATGTATTTCGAACAATTCTACAGCATTGACTGAAAAAGTTTCTTCCAGGATCGTGAGGGGCAAGGCAGATATTTTCTGTAGTGTATAGTTCAGATAAGTAATCAATGAAGTATTTATTCCATAAGCAATTTTTATGGATTTACCGCCAAGCGACTTAAAACATCTTTTATGTAAATAAAGACCCAAATTATTTATACGTTATCTATATGCATTGATGATACAAGCCCGTTTATTCCTAATTCAATTATTGATTAGTTGTAGATATGTTAGTGCATTCAATTGCATCGCTCTAACGTTTAAGGAAAGGTAAGTGGATACATTTTACTTGAAAGAATAAGGATCCGTGATCTACATAATGTATAATAATACGAAACGAAGTACTAAGAGAAAATAAATTTCCCTTCAAAAGCATCTACTAATGGGACCATAATTTCTGATTCAGAATTTGCACATATCAAAGACTAATGAATTAACCGATGTACTTCTAGTTTAGTTTCAACTTTTCATATTAGAAGGTTCAGAAATTTAAGCTGGGAGAGAATAGGTAACTGGTAAGGATAAAATTGTAATAATTGTTACGACTTGAAAGACAGCTATTATTATCAAAGCCGAGAAGGAATTCGGTTTGCTTAGTTTCACGTTTCGACACTCACGTTGGTTTTCAGAAGTAGCTTCCTAAGTGTCAGAGCTACTTCTGAGGAAGACACCAATATGAGTGTMGAAACGTCAAGACCATGCAAAATAAACGTGGGAAGCAGCACGGAAAACAACATGTCAAAATAAAATGCTGTATACCTTTCTAGTATTTTATGGTTTAAGTGTAAAACCCTCCCCTCAGTTAGGTCAAGCCTCTCCCAAACCGAAATCCTGGATCCCCTACTAAAGACAACAATTTAGAAAGAACAAAACAGCATGACACGGATTTTTGTTGTGCTATATCTAATAATAATTATCTCTTTTAAGTTAATAAACATAATTCCGCATCCCTACAGGGCTCTTTTGTAGTTCCGGCTTAGCATGCATTCGATCGTGCTTAGGAGTATCAGCAGCTTCCGTTGTGCCTTACCTTGCCCCCCACCTGGCTCCCGTAATGGAACCTGCATCAAATATTAAGATCTCGTGATACGGGTTTTATTAATTGATGACAGCCGAGAAGTCGATCTGCATAATGCATGGACCACCGAGCGCCAAGCTGACAAACCTTGGGACAGTGGCGTACGCAAAACAGCTTCAAGAAGTGCCAATATGCCAATTAAATCGTTGGCTGGAAGATTGTTTTTGTTAGAAAACGCATGGTACCAAACTTAGTGGAATTTCTGCTTATTATTATAATATGAGGTGAGAAAAGAAGTGGTAACATTTCTAATCAAGTTGACTTGTGAATAAATAACACAAGTAAATTGTATAAAATTTGATTCAGACGTTCCTGAAATTTGTAAAATAAGTTTGTTGTGCCATTCTTTCCTACTTTCACTGTATTTTTAAAATTGAATACTTCAATATTATCTTTAAAGAGGGAATATATAAACTTGATGGGTAAAAAACCCAGTTACACTTTAATGTTGCGTTGAACCATCAACTTTACTAGCACATTTGGAATGACACCAACCTACATTTTTTATAATATAAATGGAACACCTATACTTAAGACATAACATACACACGTAACAATAATTGTTATCATGCACGTCATGACTTTACGATATATTACTCAAACTGTCTATATATGAATTTTTGAAGATTCTTATTTCAGTCAGATCGAAACTTAGTTTTGGATAGTCAATCATATTGTAGACATATCCAGCACGACGACAAAAAAAATTGAATATATTCAGCTGACTGATCGACAGTTTCATCATATATGGTTCCTTCGTGCAACCCAGGCCCAAGATATATCAAAAGCCACAAAAAGAAATATGAGAAGTTACTGTTTTAACAGGTTATTTGTAAGAATTCGGATGACAGTCATTTGGAACTGTGGAAACGATTCGCATCTATGCGACGAGGCCTTTTTTGCAATTGGTATTTGCAAATGTGTCTAGAGGACTCCAATTTCTATAATGAAATTATTTGATCTGAAGAAACACGTTTTTCAAATAAAGGAATATGTGACACATACAACAAACGATTTGGAACTTCTGCTAATCACTCTAGGCGATTTTGAGGGTATTTGAGCAACAAATTTAATGCACATCTATTAAACAGCTCCTTTAATTTGTTCAGTCTGCTATGATCAATTCTTTAGTATAAATAGTACGTGTATTATGGTACGAGTACTTAGATAGAGTTGTTAACCTTTTTCAGGAATATAATTTAGCTTATCTCTTGAATATAAGAAAAATAGGGTAGTTTTAAGAGAAAAAAACAAGTTTAAGTTTTTACTGMAAAACTATACAAACCTCACAGAATGCATCTTGCCAAATATTCAACTGCAATGTTCCTTTTAAGTTTAAGCCAATTGTATATATTTTATTACAATACTATAACTAGAATATTTACAGTTTTGCTACGACTACCAATAATTATTTTCTGGGTATGTAGAGGCACTACTAGATCGTTCTAAGGGTATTTGCTGTTACTTCTGCGGAACTGGAGCAGTGGGATCTATATTATAATAGTTTTACTAATGAATCAAATAAACTAAAAATCCTCCCTTCCAAAAGAAAAAAAGAAATTTGAAAAACCAATATGAATTTTTTTTTCTATTTTTCAGTAAATGTGTAGTACGACTAAGTCATTTTCACCCTTCGCTAACTGTATGTAAGTGCGCTAAAAGCCTAGATTAAAATAGTCACTGTTTCGTCTTTTTTTCTGTACCAAGCGCGATCTGATCCATTCTCTTCATTTTATGGACCTCATCTGACCCCTTTCGGCACGACACTGCCCCAGTCCTCTCCAAAGGACAAGTGGGCCTGTGGGATCACTAGCCCCCGAGCCCACGTACGCGTAAGCAGCACATTAGCGCCGGGCTAATCTTTTTTCTTTTCGGTAATGTGCTGATTCGGTCGGATTCACCGTAACACGCCCCCGCTTCCGCTTAATTCGCCTTCCGAAGATAAATTGCTCGCTTTAGTCGGGCGATAACGATCACCGGAATATAAAGAAGTGGCAAATAGGTTTGTTACAAATTAACGTTAACGAGATGGGGCCAGCGTTATTTATAAATCTTCTCTAGGAGAGGAGGGGGGCGAATCGGGTAATTCGATTTCGAATCGGAAAATCGTGAAGCTTTTGTAAATCCTGGTGCTTTTAAATCATATTACGCTGCACGATTTTTTTAAAGTTGAAAGTAAATTTAAAAAGAAGAAAAATCACGTCTTCCCTTTCTGGATGTTTAGTTGATTAGTGGTAAATCTCTTTTTTGTATAACCCCAAACGAAACAATCCATGAGATTAACTCGACATTTCTTGTAAAATTTCTGCAACAGCATCTTTATTGTGCTGATACACGCAGTAATTGCATCGCATATTGTTAAATTTCCAACAACTTCTTCCAAAATTGTTATGTACCCATCGATGTTACAATTTCCTCGTAGACATGTAGACACAGAATGCTATCATTTTTAATTGCACAATAAACATTAAACCGTCAACGATTTTAAAAATGACGTTGTATGTTTTCATGAGGATTTTCATCATCACAGTTGTGATTGTTTCGTCTGTTACAAGTCCTATTTTGATGCAGCAACGTTGTGGAAAGCACAATAAGACTGACGTACTTATTTTATAAAACCTGCTTTAAGCAAATATAATCCAATCTGTCAAACAAGTTTGCATTACTTTTAAGTTTTATACGTGTACACTGGCGCTGAATATGTGCAGCACAAAAGCATTTCTGTTTACGTAAATGCGGTCCCTGAAAATAAATTTCTTTATAGTTTTGAAATTGCGCTTTAAGACGTTAATGCGCGAAAATATTCTCTGAATAAGAAAAGCTCACCTATCAGCCAAAAGCCCCCTTGTACGCCATGTCCCATGTTCATCGCAGTTTGGGTTGCACGTACACGCATTCATCGCAGGTCGGTCTGTCCCCGACGAACGTGTGCCCCCAGGACGTCTGTATATATACATATAAACGGGAATAATTCCGTGACAGACTATCGCGTTATGTAATCTGGTTACAAGGAGTTGGCCGGCTGGGGTCCCTTATATCGCGTTAGTCTCCTTGCCGGAGGCCAGTGCTGCTCTATTTATCTTGTAAGTCCGCCGCCCCGGTCGTACATACATTAGTTAGGAGCACAGCAGTAACATAAGGCAGCCGACTGCCCCACGGCCATATGGGGCGGTAATAGGATGCTGCACGCGGTTAATGTTCGGGGTTGCTTGCACAATGCACGCGAAAATGAGCCGGCACGAGCTCGCTGAAAGAAGTCTTAAACCATTTAGTTGGCTTGATAAACAAATTTAGGTACCTCAAGTAGCACCAATTTAAGGGACACCAAAGATGAAGAAGAATAATTATCATGCTTCTAAGCTCGCGGTTTCAATTGTTTATCCTTTTCAGTTGCTACGGTGGATGCCGACGTCGACAGATTGTACGGATTTCTTAAGATAGAAGAAATTCCTTTATTGACGTACATTTGAAGGCCATACCTAAACTCCCACACGTAAGAGATTTTATGTTTTATTGGCGGTATAGCTTTCTAGAATCCTACATGAAAACCACCGTTGATGACTAATTGTCGGTTTACTTCCCACGGCTAATTGTTACGCAGTTATGTTTTGTTAAGCAACTAGTGGCAATAAAATTCAAATAAAAATACATTATGTATAATATGCTTGGGTTATGTTTATGTCAAAATATACCCCATAACATACAACTACATCATTATTACTTTTAAAAATTGCTGAACACACCATCAAGATCTAAGATGGTAGCAAAATATGTAGGCGTGGATAATGCATATGTAATATAATAATGAAATTGAAATATTAATGGACGACTTTGTCAAATTTTTCAGGAAGATAGCAAAATAGAGCATATGAATAGTTTCTCAAGAATATCTGTATATATTCGACTTAAACATGCTATCGTATTCTATTTTATTTACTAATTGGCTCAGGTTAAAGACGCACATATTGCAAGAAAACGAAACTTGAGAAAAAAATACGTTGAGAGTGAAGTTAATTTGGTTCTTTCACATAATCGGTACACCTAGTAGTTTTACTTCATAATTATGCAACAATCTACCAAATAAAACATATCGTTTTCGCAATTTAATCAAAATTTTATTTTAAATCTGACAACTCTTCCTTACTCGTAATGCAGACAGTAAAAAATCAAAACAATATGGAAATTCAACCGGTGCAGATACTAAATACGCGAATGTTAACTATAAAGGAAACTGAAATGATACATTAGATGAAACTGAAATGTCACAAAAATAAAAAATACAGTGTACATATCAACCTATATATACCACCGCTAAAACGACCGAATCAAAGTAATGCTACTGAAATTTCTGGATAATAGTTTGTTCAAATATAAGTATTAAATAACTGAGACTGTGGTCTCTTGCTTGTGGGAAAACTTTTTTTTTGTTAAGAAACAAATTGCTTTTTTTAAGGTTTTAATTTAATTTCTAGCACTGAATTTTGGTTTACGTAATTTTTGCCTAGGAAGTTGGTACTACTATATTTCTAACAAACGGAAATTAGCTAAAATCAACAACAAAAAAATAAACGAAGAAGAAAATGGAAATTTGCTAATTTTACATTGTCTGTTTGATATATGAATGTAGGTTATTATTTAGATATCTCTATAAAGTTTCTACCTCCAACCTATTTGACAGGACACATAAAAATAATGTCCAAACATAATGAAAAAACAAGTTCAGATAATGTGCAACAAATACAAAGCAACGGATATAGCAGAAAACGTGTCAATTATTTACTTCGAAAATTTTCTCATAACTGAAAAGATTTCTACATTATTCATTATTCCAAAATCAGAAAGCGTATGGTTCAACGAGCTGGCATTAAGAAAATTGATCAGATTATTGCAAAATTCTGACCTGCAAGGAAAGGAAATAATTATTTAAGGAAATTATCAAGTTTTGAATTCAACAATTAGATAGGTAATCTACAAAATCTGTCTGTTATTTGAATATTTAGGTTTCCGTGTCGTAATAGGTCCATTAAAACACAAGAAGATAGATTAATTAATAAATGTAAATGACATATGGTCGAGAAGGAAGGGAACACTTGGAATAAAGCAATTGTAGGTATATTACAAAAAAGAATATAAAATGACATGACGCGCAAAGGTTATATCTAAGATTAGGACGTGGAAAGAAACAGAAGAGTTCATGGAAGAAAATCCTTCACCACAATATAGGAAAGGATCTGATCGGTACATATTAATCACTACATTTTATTCTACCCACACGTCAAGAAGAAAATGTCGCATTACTGAAAGATATAATAATTCCTTTTATACGTCTGCCTGATTTAACACACTTGCCTCATTACTAACTTACGTCCTGCACCTTCACGTTAATCCGACGTTATACTTTCTCTCCCTGAAATTTACACGGCCCTGTTAAACCGCACGTTGTACCCTCCCGTTTTCCAAAGGGTTGCCGCTGAAGTTGTTCGACGCTAAGTTGGTTAGGGTTTCGAGAAAGTTGAACGAACAAGTAACATCCCCGTTGCTCTGTCGTTTCATTCTCAACTTAATTTATAAGCGATTCATAATGCCGAAAGTGCCGGGACGAAATCGAGTGAAACTTTGGAGGCGCGGATGCACAACGGCGTTGGGGGCGGTTTTCGGTTTAAGGGTTGGAAATGGGATTATGCAGCGGAAAACTTTTCTTTTCTTTTGTCAACGGAGATTTTCATGACGCATAGATGCGGAGGATTTTTTGTTGCTCGGGTTGTGTACGTGGAGCTCCTCGAGAGTTGGCTGTGGGGCCAGTATTATATGTTATAATGATAATTGCGGGATATTTGACCTTTAGTGATGAGCTTTCGACTATATTTTAGTCATGATCATCATCATATGATGCCATACCAAGCCTTTGGTATATAGGTAAAACCAGTTCTATGCCATGCAGTCTGCACTAGGCATAAACTGCGCTGATGAGGTATAATGATAGCTAGATGCAGTTGGTTGCGGTGCAGACAGCACAGCATAGACATGCATTTTAGTTATAAAAAAAGGTGCTGTATGATAAACTTTTCCAATATACCATGTAGTAGTTCGTGTCTCTTCTATTTTGTGGTTTAATATTAATTTTCATTTAGTAAAAGCGTATGATACCACTAACACATATTACTTAAAGGATTGTTTTCATTTTGCTAAGTCTTTTGGAAATATTCTAAAGCAGTTAAGTTGCTGGTGCAAAACTGCTATTAAAGATGATATCTTTCGTCCTAGATAACAACTACTTCACTTAGATGAAAAATACTATAAACAAATTTTTGGTTGTGACATGGACACAAAATTGAGCGCCTTACATTAACGCAATATAATTTAATATAATATAATTTTCATTAAATAAGTTGTTGGTGTATTACTATTGATTATCTTTTGATAAACATATTAAATTCATAATTATAAGAGAGGTTGATAGTAGTATACCCTTCTTGAAAATAGGGTCGTAAGACATAATAACACACTCATTTTGGACCTACCTCCTTCCTTAAGATATTCTATGGAACCATTCAATTAGAGTAAAAATAAATGAAATACAGAACTATGAAATATTCACATCCAAGTTTATTAAACAAAAAAACTTTAAATTATGTTATTACAAAGCTCATGCCAAATTTACTGCTAACTATTTTTTCTGTCAAAATGTAAATAATGCAAGCAATTAAAAAAATGTGGAGCACCAGGAAGATCTAGATTCTTCAATAAATAACATAAAAGGAATTGCTCGTTTCGTATCTCTTCATTTCTGATATTACAAGTTTGGTAGTCACACTGAAAAGATCCAAATCTGCACAAAGAAAATCAAAAAACACACAAGCTGTTTTAGTAAACCCAAAGATAAAATTCCTCTAAAATACCAGTCAAATGCGATTTTTTCTATAGAGTGTCAAAATTTTAACAATGTATGCGATGGAGATGTATCAAATAATTGAAACACAAGTAGGAGGGATTTTGAATAATATATATGAATAATATAAAATACTAGAAAGTATTGCTGTTTTAAGAGATTTGTTATGATGGAAGATTGTGATTTTTAACGTAGACATATTGACACATTCTGTATTAAGTTTTTTTTACTGCTGAACTTAAATGTGTGATTTCCAACAGTATTTTAATATGGTTTGTGAATGATTAATCTGTTCCTTGTTAAATGAAAACTGATATGAAACCACCATCGCCAGTTCAGCTCTAGCTTGATATATATGCAGGAATTATGACATAACCCTCGTATACGAGGGTGAATGCTTTCAGCGTCCATAATATAAGATAATATATTCTCGGAAAGGCACATTTTGAGGTTCTTCGTCTTTGACAAAGATTACAGGTGTAACCGAAACGTCAGACTTATAATTTTTTGTCAGTGTTTTCAAGAGACAGCGATCTTTCCGAGAACATATTATCTTATAACCCTCGTATATTAGTTATGATCGGAAGATGACTTCAGAATACCTCCAGCATTTAAAATAAATTCATGCGACAATCACAAACCGATTTATATAAACCGGCGCATCCGCCAAAAGTGAACCACCTTCTTGCCCTGTGTAGATCACGTAATAAGCACTCTTGCTTTTCGGGTCGTGCCGTAACTCGCCCAAAAACCGTCGTGCCGCCATTATTCAGCGAAATGAACCGTTGCCGGCGGTCCTATTATCGGGCGGAAATTTTAAAAGCGCACAAACAGTTAGATAAGTGCAGGTAAACGTTAAAACGGGAGAGAAGTCCCCGGGGAGCGCGGGTTCATATTCATGTCCCGCTATAATGTTATTTTACATCGCGTAAATAACCTGAGGTTCTACTAAATAACGTAATAATATGACTAACGCGCCGTTACCGGGCGAGATTTATTAGACTTTGAAAACAGAGAGAGTTCCGCTGAAGGTGTTGGCTCGCCCGTGTATCAGGTAACGTGCCGCCGGGCTTGTATTAACGGCACTAACCGGGATGTTCATTGCTGCAACCGCGAAAGATGATGCACGACTGGGCATCTTTAACGACACCTTAGTTGGGGATGATCTGTACACAGCTTCCCACACCGCAGAACAGCGCGTCTTCTTCCCATTGCAATAACAATTTAGCATGCCGGGGTACCACAGAGTTCCTTACTGCAGCCACTTTTCTATCTACGAAACGATTTCTCGACTAGAAAGTATGTTTTCAAGGGGCGTATAAATAACCTTGTAATATTAGGCATTTGTATAGACTATTAAAAAAAGTTAATAAATTATTGAACTACATTATTAAACTACAAATAACACAGATTAACTAGTATATATATAATAATTTGCCACTCACTTTCATCCTTATTTAAAATATAATAATAATAAGTCTTTATTTACTGAACCGTTAAACAATACATAAAAAATATCAATGAGAGTAAATAACAAAAAATAATTAATACATGGCTTCAGTAAATTGACGAAGTTCAGCTACACTGTTTTTCAACTTAACCATAAAATAAAAAGACATCAGAAAACAAATTATATACAGAAAACGAGTTAAAATTAAAGATTTGTGAAGCCTTATCAAGTATACCAAAAACACGAATAAATACAAATGGAAAAAGCATGTGAAAATTAAACAATTATAGAGCACTCTGCAGCACAGCCAAAACAACAAGAAATCAGTTTTCATATTTAATAATCGTATCTACCCCCTTAATCTGCATTTAAAATAACTAACATTAAGTTTCCTTCCTTCCATTATGTTATAACTAAAAGACCCTTGCAATAAAGCTGTTTGATGGGCCTATACTGCTATAAACGATTTTCTACAGATATTAATGTTGTGCACGTCTGTTCTAAATCTGATTAATTTATAGAGATATGTCGGTTTATAAGGAGTTATTACTATATGATATAAGATCGCAGCATGTAGTTGACGTCCATATGCCCTATTCAACCAACCCAATTCAATGTGTGAACGTGTTCCCTTCGTTTAATTCCACAAATAAGCCTTGTACAACCATTCTGAATCTCTTGAATTTTCATCGATTTTGGTTTTGACTATTTGCCTTCTTCCTCGAAGGTAACATTCAAAAAAGTTTTATACTTAATACAATTAAAGGTCTTGCTGTAGTCTAGCATTATTAAAACTGTAACCTCATCCATATTCAATGCTGATGAAATATCATTAATAATTAATATAAAGCTGTGCCATAACTATGGTTTTGTCTGAAATCAGATTGTAATTCTGGCAAAATATTATATGTTTCCAGATGTTTTTGGATTTGTTCTGATATAATTATTTCTACCACTTTAATACTGCAAACAAACTTTTTTCCTAGATGGTTGACAGTTATTTTCTGTCCCACTGACCCTAAATTGATTTGTAAGAAATTATATAAAGCTATGAAAAATAAAATGGGGTATACAGTATCCCTACAAAGTATGGAACCAGCAGGACATTTCAGGTTCTGTTCGACCTCATTGAAAAGGATACTTTTTCATGATGTCAAAAATGTGCCACGCTTGTACAATTGATTGCTTCTGATTTGAGAAAAGTGTAAATACAATAACGGAACCTGACAAAGGACGAAAAAAATGAAAACAATATTCTTTATCGCTAAAATAGACAAAAAAGCCTTGACTGGTTTTCGTCTAGTTTCATCAATTTGTCGCCGATCGGATACTCAAAAAGTAAAAAAGGAAAACATGATTCCGTAAAAGATGCTGTATTTTTCAGATTTACATTACAGAAGATGCACAAAATGTTCCTCATTTACTTCCTAGCAGTAAAGCAGCCTTGAGTAAAAGTTTTCTAAAGTTCCTTGTAGCATAATTGGAGGTAAGTTCTCAATTTCTGCCATGATTAGTCCTTTTAAATCTTCTGCATTTTGCGGCCGATCAACATAAATATGATTTTTCAGATACCCCTACAGGAAAAAATCAAGCGGCGTCAGATCAGGGGAACGTGCTGGGCATTCTATCGCTCCGCGCCTACCGATCCATCTGTTCAGAAATATCGCATGCAAATATCCACGAACGTTGACTGCAAAATGGAGCGGTACACCATCCCGCTGAAACCATATCTGTTCAGAAGGACGCGCAGCATTTTCACGATTAGGGAAAAGGCGAATAAGTTCTGGTATAATGTGTTCGCGCAAGAGCTGTAAATACTTGATCGTATTCAAATTTCCATCGATGAAAAAAGGCCCAATAATGTGCTTACCGATACCACACCAGACATTCGCTTTCTGAGGGTGTTGTGTGTGGACTTGTTCCATCCAATGTGGATTTGTGTCCAACCAATATCTGCCATTATGTCTATTCACATTACCACTGAGGCAAACATAATCCAATTTAAAATGTTGCTATTTTCATTAATCATATCCTAGCAGTTTCGCAAAATTCTATCCCACGATCGAAATCATCTTCGCTCAGTTCTTGTAATAAGTGCAATTTGTATGGATGAAACTTCTCTTTTTCAAAATTTTCTGAACAGATCTTCTGCTAATATGGTGAGTGAGAACACGCTGTTGTACGGAACACTTGGGTTCTCTTGCACGTCTAATTGGACATTCAAGCTCACCTGTAGCAACCTTTGGACGTCCTGGTTTTTGACGATTTTTAACAACGCCGGTTTCGTCAAAACGTTGCAATGGTTTAATAACTCTTGATCTGACAATTGGTTCACGATCTACATGAATTGCATTGTAGAGTGCAACTACTTCCGAATAACTTAGTCTTCTATCTCCATAACCAATCATCATCAAAATTTCTATACGATCATGTTCAGTTAACTGAGGCATTCCGATTGCAAATAACAAAGTGAATGAAAATTATCACCAGTAACGAGGAAAATGGAGACACCTGGAGTTTTGTTCCTGTTTAGCGATAACGAATATGGTTTTTATCCAGAAGTTTTTTGCAATATCCAAGTTTATTATCGCACTTTTCTCAACTCCAAAGCAATAAATTGTACTAGTGTGGTACATTTTTGAAATCAGGAAAAAATATCCTTTGCAATGTGTCTTTTGACCCCCCTTTTCATTAAAGAAATGCAACAAGGAGTTGAAAAAATTCCAGAAAATGCATTTTAATTACCCATAGGCCCATATACAATTTCATTTCAGAAAAATCAGTCGGACAGAACCTGAAATATCCTGCTGGTTCCATACTTTGTAGTGTCATTCTTATTACTGTTACGCTGATGTATAATTATGTTAAATAGTACTGACGATGACCAGGTTAAAGTACATCCAAGCTTTCATACCATACGTATCACGTTTAAATGCGTTTAATGCCAAAAATTTTAATTTGCTACCAAACATAAACAGGAAATAAAGCCAGGCCTCCTCCGTACAAACGGGAAGCGGGCAACTTGCGAATTTCGGGAGCAAAGCTCGCGGCAAAGATCGCAGCACAGGCAGCCCCTATCTGGGGGTTGCAGAAGGGCGGGGGGCTCGGGGGGGCCCGGCCAGACTCGGCATGGGACGATTCGCTCCCTGCGGTATTGACGACCAGCTCAGGGGAGAGAGAAGAGTCAATACCGACCCGTGGGAGCCGCTTCCCTCGGGACCAGACAGAGACGGAGCTACGCCGACAGAAGGAGACGGGAGCGCGCGGATCAGAACACCGTTTTACAACTGCATCGTTTGTGTTTTCCTGCTGTGCGAAAATTAAGCGGGCTGAATTGTAGCAAATTTAATCAAGCCGTTAGCCGGGACCGGAATATCAACGTGCCACACCGGATGAAGGGGTGCGGACGGGTAGTTTGGATGGCTGAAGGGGTGGTTGATAGTTTTAGCAATAATAATGACAATAATAATAATAATAATAACAATAATAATAATAATTGTATTAATCCAACAACAGACCGAAGTCCAAAAGGACAAATTGAGTAATGATTAATATACAAATGCAATACAAAGTAAACAAAAATAGGCAATATGAATTTAAGGAAGAACATTATAAAGATAATAAGAAATACAATAAAGAGGTAGCAAAGAAAAGAGAAGTACGGAAACAATGTATTGCAAAGTGAACAATAGAGAATTACACAAGATACAAAGAGCAGAGATTAAAAGTCAAAGAATTAGAAAAATAAGCCAAAAGGGAGGCTTGGGAAGAATTTTGGACGAAAATGGAGGAAAACATCAAAGCAAGCCAGAAGGTACTTAAGAACACCAGAAATTATAAAAAATACATTGCAGGTCAGATAAAAACAAGCAAGGGAAAATGCTGAAAGAAGGCAGTGAAACAATGAACAGATGGAAATAATATTTCGAAGAGCTACTTAACTCAGAAGGAGGAACAAATTATACAGAAGACAGAGAAACGAATTATAGAGGTGTTGAAGAGGAACAACAGAACGCTATAGAAGAGGAAGAATAGTGGTAGGAATGAATCACTATTTTTTGTCAAGAAAAGTGTATACATGGTGTCTCAATTGACGTAATCTTATTCGTCTCCTAACATTTGCCGATTTCGTCAACAAACTTCTCCTTAAGTAGCTCTATAACTCCCAAGTCGTGAGTTCTGGAAAGCTGGTTATGCTTTAACAGGGTCCTCTTCTACCAATTTACCAGTCATGGACATATTTTACAGAACGGGGAGACATTAATTTGTTGAAAACAGATGCATCTACAATTCCTTCTAGAAGACAAGAAAACAGAAAGGCTTAATTCTTCCTGACAAAATTCTTCAAATAGTATTGGTCCTAATATTTGATCATAAACAATTGCTGCCCAAACATTGCTTTTTTAGGTGTGGCTTGCCCTGATCCAGTGTGGATTCTTCTAGCTCGATAACACCAATTTTGTCGATCAATCTCACCATTTAATTTATCGGAAAACAGGACGTTTTCAAATCCACAGAAATAATGGCAAGATTTGAATCTTTATTAAGATCACATTTCGTCAATTCCTGGAGGATTGTCAGTTGGTAAAGTTGAAATTTATGCACTTTAAGAATTCTTACTACTAATTTTTGCTCGCTACCTAGCTGCTTGGTGGGAACGTTAAATTTTACCAGAACATCCAGCAGTACAATAAGTTTGATAACTTCTAGCACTAATTTAAATTAAAGTAAAGCACAATAATGTTCTTTCTTTGTACAAATAGTATTACTTTTATTCTTTTACTGTCGTAGCCATACCTATTATATCAGTACAATAAATAATAATAAATAATAAATAAGGTGCTTAGAACCCAACTTATCTGCTTTTTTATGCTTCCTGTGTAATTTTCTGGAACCCACAAGCCTAAAAGTGTTGATGACCAATGATAATCGTTGTACATCTGTTGCAACATGATACCTACTATTGGCTGTTTATTGGCACCATTCATCGTGAGTTCTGTTTTATGTACACACAAGTGTCGGGTGACTAAGTGGGCACTCAACGCAAACATGTTAACTGACGTGTTTTGGCTAATATGGTGAAGTGTTAATATCGGAAGTACTTAGCGGATTTTCGTGTTTTTGCATCCGTAACCGCTAACGACGGAAATTATCGTGAAATAGATACCCAGGGGCGTAGAAGAGGAGGAATACCAGATGAAACGATAACAGGAAGTGCCGTGTAAACTGAAAAATGCCAGTACAATCAATTAGATCTTCACGAATGGAAAAAAAACAGATTGCAACCATTTTTACTGTTTGTATCTCCCATCCTGCGTTACTTGAGGTGAGATAAATACACAAATGGTTAAAAAATTAGATAATACGGAGTGTCGCCTCACATTCTAAATAAGCGTGTTTGTAAAAACATGGGAACAAGTAATTCAAGATTTGAAAAAAGATTTATTGGAAAATGGTTATCCAACACGTGCATAAAGTGGTACGTTTACATAGATTACATAGATAAGTAAGCAAGTGAATTTAAAATTTGACAGTTCCTATACAAAAAAATTTTGTTGGCTAAAATTTCAACTTTTCCACTATAAATTTTTGAAATCTGTTAGTTGTGATAATTTAGCAATCAATAAAACATAGAAGCTTTTATAAAAAATTTTATTTAATGCAGACCTGATGCTAACTGGCGCGACCCGCGATCTATTTTTATGTGATTTATTGGGTTTAAATTTTCCGATGTATAAAATAGAAGCCTTTGCATGTCATAACGAATTTATACAAATTTAATATAAAAACATACAAATTAGTAAGAAGAAAATTATTTACATTTACAATAGTGCACAATAAAATTTACACACGGTATCGATTATTTTCATTATAGCTTGCTAATAAGCACATTACAAGGCACAAACTAGAAAAAATTACTCACTATCATTTTCACTGCTAAAATCACGATTAATTCTTGCACATGATTCACTTTGTACCAATTTTCAATATCCAGTACATGCCGCACTGAATTTCTCTATCGACACTTGTTATTTCAGCTTCGTGTCTAATTTTTGGCAGCATTTCATTGCTAAATTTTCCACCGGTGTTCCCTCGTCGTCGTCGAATTCTTTGTTTCAACTGCCCCCGTATCATATCAATGGGGTTGAAAATGCAATGATATGGGGGTAATCGTAGACTGGTGTGTCCACATTCAGAAGCGAGAATGTCAATTTTAAATTTCTTCGAATTTTTTTTTTGTGCCAAGCACTTCCAACAATTGTTTTTTGTGTAATCCTTTTAGAAATATAAATCATGTTTTCTTAAAAACTCTTGAATGGTTGCATTATTAGTTGTTGTATTTGGAATTTTATCCAGTTGCTCCGAATGGTAACTAGCGTTGTCCATTATTATGACGCCGTTTTGTGGCAATTTGGACAACAAAATGCCTTTGACACTTCCACATTGATATCAGAATGATAATCGGCGCTTGCTTCTTCTAAGTTTTTACATCCAAAATACAGGGCTCCAGGAACGAAACCATTTTCACCTCCTGCGTGTAGAATCATTATTCTTTTTCCTTTTGACGCCGGAATATTGACGTTGCACTTCCCTGAGTCATCAACCCATCCTTTTTTATTGTATCATGGGTATCGTACCATGTTTCGTCGAGGAAAAATATCGGACGATTTTCCTGCCTATACATTTTTATAGATTTTAAATAATTTAATCTCCACTTTCTTATTACCTGGCTTTCCATCAAGCATTGCTTCTTTTCCATTTTTTTCATTGAAAAGACAATGGTTTTAACATACATTTGTAGTGTATGCTCGGAGCAGTCGATAATATTACCATTTTTCAATTTTTTATATAACACGGCGATTGTTGTATTCTTGTACATTTCATAAATGTTTCTTCTAATAAGATTCGCGTGAGTTGCAGTAATTTTTTTAAATTGCCCTTGTCGGATCTTATCTTTCTCTTTGAAGGCCCGGATTCTCTAGATGGTTGATTGTGGAGTTCCAGTTACTTCTGCCGTTATATCTAAAGGTTGCCTCTCGCCATCACTTTCCAATAATAATACCAAGTAATGTTGAGTGATTTATGTGTACGGAAAAATCTAAAAAAAGGTCTAAACACAATTTTTGGATACGGTCCACTTCGCTGCAAAACAGTGGAAAGTTCCGAACCCGTCTGTTATTTACGACAACTTCAGGTAATACTTGTAAACCATTGTGAGCGGTAATCGGCTGCTCGTGTAATGAGTCTCATATATTGTTGCTTGCAACTATACCTGTTGAATATATTGAGTTAAGGAAGATATAGTTCTAATAATTTCATTAAAACTAATTATTATAACAAAGAAGACGTTCGTTAGATAAAAATGATTTTATTATTATGTTCAGTGTCTCCTTAAATGATTCTACATTCCTAATACGTATTAAAAATT
The DNA here is from genome assembly GCA_025024175.1 of Rhyzopertha dominica. Lineage (NCBI taxonomy): Eukaryota > Metazoa > Arthropoda > Insecta > Coleoptera > Bostrichidae > Rhyzopertha > Rhyzopertha dominica. The sequence continues at coordinate 1,988,790 of QCXZ01000137.1, read as the reverse complement.
TTAAAAGGTGCAGTCACTTCTAATCCATTTAAGACAAAACGGTCATATATTCTAAGCTAATTTTAATGGAATTTAAATTAAATGTCTCTCTGTTTGTAAGTTCTCGAACTTTTGGTGACTTTTTTTTAATGAACTGTGATTTATTTGATACTAAGTGGTTCAGTTCGATATTTTGCTAATAAAGGCAGAGGTTAACTCGTATCATGCGCACGCACGCCACTGGCCGCATCGAAAATGTATCCGTCAGCCGCAACAGATGGCCGCTCGCCACATGAGCGAGGAATTCGGTGTCGGATGGCCGTCGATTTGTAGCCAGCAAGTGGCTCGCTTTCTGGTTTAATCGCAAAACACAACGCCACTAATTACGTGTCCTTTTACGACCGCCACTTAACTGTCATCCATCAAATATTAACGACACGCGCTGCCGGACGCTCCTGCACGTACCGCTTCTTTTCGAAATGTTCGAGGGCGGCAATTTTTTCGACGCCGATGACAGCTATATAAATCTGTCACCGGAGACGGGGATGGCAGGATTGCTCAATTGTCGGCGAGGCATGCACGCGGTAAATTAAGATGATTGGTTAAAAGGGGGGGGGTGGGACGACAGGAGGAAATCGACGGCAAAATTTTTGTGCAAAAAAGCAGGAGCAACATCCACCTGAAGCAATGAATTTTCAGGAAACGTAGATAAGTTGGTCACCAAACACCCTAAAACGTTCGATGATGTAATTACATAAATAAACTTCGGGCAAAAGGCGAGCGACCCAAGTACACGTTAAAATATTTGAGAAAATACCGCAGAGAAAGCAAGAGGAATTTCAACAAATACATCCCGATAAAACACTGGATACAAAAAATGGAAGGCGATAGCAAGGAACCGAGAGTAAAATTCATTGAAGAAAGTGACCACTGGAGGATAAGCGAACCATTAACATTAAAACAGCATAAAATATACTAAGGCACCAGGCCTAGATAGGATTGAGAACGAACTAATAAAATATGGGTCAAAAATAATAAAACAAAGAATACATAAAACAATAACAACAGCACGGCTACTAAATGAAATTCCCTAAGATGGGAGCAAACACCCAATCCTAAAGTAAAAACCCCCCAGGACGCAGAAAACTGTCGAAGAATAACGCAATGTAGTGTAGGGTATAAATTAATACTACGCACACCTRMTCTCAGAACTAGAAAACTACAKCCCACATGCCACAATATCAAGCAGCTTTTGTCGAGAACAGATCAGTGGGCGATCACATGTTCACAGTAAGGCGCATACTAGAAAAAAATGGAGAGAAGGCACTTAAAGAAAACATTCGATATGATAAATCACCAATCTGTTCCAGAAATCCTGGCAAAGAGAATCAATAGGACAACGAAGGCCTGTCTACATGAAGTAACAACGTTAGAGTGGTTTGGTCAAACAACCCTGGTAAAACAAAAAAATAGAGGAGTAAAGCAAGGACGCCACTTATTCCCAAAGATATTTACAATTGTCCCAGATGACATCATTCAAAAAACTATCGCGCAACTACAAACTACGACAGACAAGCAAATAGGAGAAAACTTCCGTTTATACTGGCATCTGCGGATGACCTGGCGGTAATAACAGAATAAAAAGAGTTGACCGGCTTTCTAAATAACGTAGAAGTAACCTATCAAAAAATGGGCTAGCCATAAACTACAACAAAACCACAGTCATGATAAGAGACTCCTTCAGTGAGAAAACGTTAATGTAGCATATACAAGCTACGGAGCCAAAATTCAAGGTTGACAAACAAAATAAAATATCTGGGAGCTTACATAACAAGCAAACTCAACCACAATGGAGCATTTAAAAATATATATACACATCGGTAAACCTGCCCAACATGACCTACGGAGTCAAGCACTGTACTACCAAAGCTAACAGAACATGCTTGAGAGACGCAGAAAGAAATGTCGTGCAATTGTTGGCCAAAGCTGTCAAAGACACCCAAAATCGAGGGACAACTCCTAGAGGGAAAGACAATCGCAAAAAGAATAGAAACATATGTAATGAAATGGTGGGGAAATATTCAAAGGAGAGAAGAAAATCATATGCTACAAAAAGCAACAAGCTCAAACTAGGACAACCGTGCTACACTTAAAGAACAACGGTGGAGAAAATCATAGCACAATCAAACATAATTGAAGAACAATGGTCAGAAATTGCAAACGCAAGAAAACAATAGATAAAGAAGTCCTAAATGTATATACAATCTCAGACAGCAGCTTGTTCGAGAAAGATTAAGAATAATGCAGCCGAACTAAGCTACCATCCAACACGGAGAGCATATCGCAGAAACTTGCATTGTCTAAAAATGTTAGCAAGGTCCTATAAAACAGTAGAAATAGGAAAGGGCCCACTTGTAACCCCTGGGGAGCTCTTGACAAGTGTGACAAGTGTGGCTTTTGACAAGTGTGAGCGGTTCACAGTCCAATAGCATCATAGCCGCATGATTCTTAATGATAAAAATGTATAATCTGTATTTTGGCATCAATTATAGTTTCCAAAACATACATAGATACTGCTGAAAATGTGATAACATCCATTCAACGCAATCTGTGTAATCGCCAGTCTTTTCGTTTCTTAAGAAATTTTGTACAATCCAAAGTAAGAACGCCATGCGTTTCCACATTTTCTATCATAGAGCTAATAAAAGTAGTATCTTGGATCAATGTTCTTATATGTGCACTCAAATTTTAAATAATATTCGAAATGTATTTGAAACATTTATCATTGTTGTTCAGCGCATTTACTTATTGTTATATAAGTCCATCAGTTTTATATAAAGATGCAGGCAGGAAGTACAGATTTTAGATTGATTTGTGAGGTATCTACAAATAAATGCCATTCATTAAAGTAGTACTTTTGCAATCCCACTGCAACTACTAACCCAGGATTAAAAGAAAATGAGCAAGTCTTTCTCTCTGTACGGTATAATGAGATTATGGTTTCCTTTGTTACTAGATTTCTATATTTCACCGAGAAACAAGTTCAGGTGCAGTTTCATACAGTTCTAGACCTCTAATTAAATCATAGAGTTCTTTTGGATTTAATAGTTCGAAGGAATTCTTGGTATTTCGCTATTATTGTTTGCGTTTTAGAAGTAGCCAGGATATTCTCAGATGTACACGGTGGTTGTACAAATTAACTGTAAAGTTTTGAACTGGTTAGGGGTATTTTTTATTGGTAAAAGCACTAATTGAGAGAGTAGAATATTTAGAACACAAGAACTTGATGCATCTGGATCCATCCCTCCAAAAATATGAATATGTTAAAAGATCGTTTTGTGAGCTTGTGAAAACAGCAGGGGGAAGCAATCGTTATTAAGTCGCCTTTCCACAAAATAATATTCCTTTTACAATTTCAATTTAGTTAAAGCAAATAATTGAAGTTTATGTCAAAATTTACAAATTGATAGGACTCCCTATGATTAGTGTTTTTATTTCACTTTGGGGTGCACTTGTATTAGTAAAAACTGCAATTATTTCAGATAACACTAACTCAAAATCGGACCCTTTAAATCCTTGGCTAATCGAAACCAGCGGCCCGTTAATAAAGCCATAACAAAACCTTGTTGTACAAATGCGATTAGACGCAATTGAGCAATGACGTATCAATCTTATCGGAGCGAAACACTCGAACAGATGGAGGCGGTCGAATTTTCGATTCCGGCCGTATCGTGGCCAGTTGATTGCGACACACGCAAGAACGAAGGAAAATCGGACGTAATGGACACGGGTGTTGCCGAATACGAATTCACTTACATCGTTTTTAATCACTGAAAGGCTTGTTTACTGATTAATGACGTCACACCGTGTTTTCGCGCGTAACTGGAGTTAAAATTGCGCTCCTGTTAGGACAGACTGTCGAGGAAGGAATCTGGAGAGTCTTCGAAGTGTTAGACCTGGCAACACTGTGCCAGGAGGAAATGAGACGTAATGGATATGCGAGTGCGGGGGTGCAGCACGGGACAATTTTGTGTACGACGCTCATTTGCAAATTGAATCGATTGATTATATTAACGTACTCAGCTTAAATAAAACCGGGCACAAATATGTTCGTGACTTGAATTTGTATCGTTTTAATCTACTTCAGGTTAATGGATGGAGAGTCCACCCTGTCAGTCCGGATACACGACCAGTGGTGGCGCAAGGGGTGCAAATTGATTTTGACCCATTACAGTTTTGTGGTCGTGTGCAATTCGCAAATAAAAGAGATCTCGGAGATACAGAGTGTCAAAATTTTAATTTGCTTTTGGGTTTTGATAAATATTTTTGAAACCTACTTTCATTTTCATTATATAATGAGCCTCACTGTATTTAACTTTTAAATAAAATTCCTTATTCCCAACGTATTTTACCTACAATATATCAAAAGTTCAAATTTCTGAACAAACCTATAAGTCGATGTAACTTTATGCTCCGACGAAGATTATATTAAGGTATAATAAAGAAAATTATATATAATCCTCCGTGAAGATTCAACCATATAATATTATGATGCCACAAAAGAGTTATTTTTTTCTGTAATACCAAAAACCTGACGGAAATTAATGATTAAAAGTGGACATTTTCCTCTATCGAAAAAACACTCAGTAAATTTTACTTCAACGTTGTAGGACGTAAAAAACATTCCCTTAATGCTTATCATTTAAAAATTCATTACATATAGCCTGATTCATTCTAAACAAAAATAATGTTTTGCATATTGTTCGCAAAGTTAACGATTTCCGAGCAAACTATTTCAAATCAATTACAATGGCATTATTTGCGTAAGGTACAAATTTAATCGAACGGTAATATATATAGTAGGCGCTTTTCACACTAACATTTTGTTATGGCAACTTAATTGTTCTAATTAATGATGAAGCTTTTTATAAACATTCGAAAAGAGCATGCAATATTGATTATTCTACCGTGTTTGCCGGCCTCCACGTACGCCWCTGGCGGTGTCCGCGCTCTAGCATATGGTGCGCGGATCGGTACATCTAATTTTAATGCGGCAAAACATTAGTCACATGTGTTTTTAATTATTACTTCGACCACTTAGCATTATTACAGTTTTGTGCTCTCTCTAATGAGACTTATCGGTTTAGTTGTGATAGCGAAACGAATCGAGGTCAAAATGCACATATTTCCTCCGGAAACATGAAGCGTAGCACCGATAGTGCTAGCTACTGTCTATTTCATCATTCTTTCCTATGATTTTAAGGCCAAAAACTCAGAATATTGATCTAGCAGTTAGTGTTGTAGCTCCAAATTTTCATCTCTCTTTGCCTTACAATCAAACCATCCAAAAAGAGTAGAAAATTGTTCCAATAAATCTACCGCACTTCAAGGCATCAACCAGGAAATTAGGTATCTGCAAATGGTCTGCTAACGTCCTTCCGTATGTGGGTCTCTCCGGCTGAATTCGTCTCGTATTTTATCCATTATCTTGTCTCGATCCCCGCGAGACACAATGCAGGTACGATGTTCCGGAAATCAGTTTTATCTATAGTCTGTCGAAGATTGGCACTGATTGCGCAAAATAACCGTAGGGTAACGTGACGCTCAGGTTTGAAAAAATGTCCCGGAAATGTAATTTAGTAAAAATTAATTAAAGAAGGCGAGCTTCGTCAACAGATTAGCATCTTTGAAACGTTGGATAAAAAAGTAAAAAAACTTCATACTAAAACTTCAATTCAGTGAACACCATAACAATATTAAATTAGAGTAAAATAAAGTTGAGGTTTTTGAAACATTAACGAGGATGTTTCAAAACTTTCAATTTGAATAAAAGGAGTGATAATTGTGGACAAAATGGAAAAAATTTTGGAGGAGTGAGAGGAATTCTATATTAGACGTATTCATCTGTGAAGTGTGTGTGTGTGTGAGTGTGGGTTCAGAACAGTCCAAAATTTATTTAATAAGATCGGTTACAGAAGCTGCGTTGCTAACAAACTCATACTTTTAAACTGAATTAGAAAAGGAGATTACTGTTTGCAATTACACGTCATTTGGAATGACGAAGCCAAATCTAACATCTAGTGTTCTAATGGAAGACGTATTGTGCGGAGAAAACCAAAGACAGAAATGAACCCAAAGCATCTGAATAGAAGCATACAGCAGCACAATATAACTTCGAAAACCATCCTTAAAGAGAAGTGTTTGGAAGAAACGTATAAATTTGCCCTCTTTATACGATCTAAATGAACTAAAAGAAGTAATCAAACTAAAAGAGGAAATTGAAAATCCTTATTTGCCTACAGTATAAACAAATTTTTGTTTGGTGAATGAAAACTTTTTTCAGAAGCTGTATACTGCCCATTCTTATGCTGAATCTGCCCTTAAGAATCTGGAAATCAGCTCATTTGGATATTTCTCCATCTGAAAATTTGTTCAATACTAAAAAAACATCAGCTGCTTCAATTTTCACTAATCAACGACATGAGCAACAGGAGAATTGCAAGACTTTAGATGTCCACTGTATAGGAAAGGAGTTCTAGACATAAGACCACCTTTGGGTGCAAATACTAATGAAAATGGTATAAGCCATGTAAAAGGTGAGGCGTTGAAGACATCCTTATGACCAACTCCTCAAGCTGTGGTCAATCTGTCCTCAAACGACCACCAATGCATTCACGAACGCCACGATTCCGGAACCAAAAATAAGGCCCTTCCCCATCGAACGGCTGTAATTCCATCAGCGCTCATTTAATTTATCCGCGCATTTGCATATAAACTCGCGGTAACAAGTGTGATGCCGTAACGTCGATGACAATATGAGGACATAATTCAGGTCGAATGCCGGCGGCGTGACATTTTGTGTGTGTGCAATCAAGGGCTAAATAACTCATTCACATCAGCAGCATCCTCTCCTGACAAAGCGCGCACACGTCCATCACGGATACATTGTCAACTGTATCGTGATGAACCTGTCAACGCTTGGGGAGCCGGTAAATTCGCAGGTGGATAGCGAGATACGCGGTATTTTAGGGAAATAAATAACGTACTACCATCTAAGGAAATTTTTTTGACAAGAATCCGAATGGAATTAAAGGAATCACAAGTTTTATCTTGCCTATACGGTTATCTAACGGTCTTTCAATATACTGGATTTGCCTCTAAAACACAAAGTCCATGCTTTCGACATACGGAATAAAAATCAACATTTTCGGTGAATTACCATCTTGTCGCCTATTTATAGGTATAGAGCCTTATACGAGCTATTTTTGCAGAATTTCAGCAACTTTTTTGGTTAATAAATGAAAGATTTAGTAACGTGCAAGAAAACTACATTGTGACTGGAGTTCTTCTACCGTCGTAGAACGTTGATGCCCACCAGATGAGACGAGACGAGACGAGACTTTGATTTATGTAGAAAAAACCAGTAGTTTCATCAAAAATTCTTCAGATTTTTTTGACATTATAAAAGGCTTAAGTATTTCAGAAGGTGATAATTTAGTTATTTTTGACGTGGTTTCTTTATTTACGAAACGATATATAGCTTACTAGCTTAATAGAGATCCCCTAGGTGACACGATAGGAAGATTATCTCAACACTGTTTAAAATCAACAAAAATCAGTTTGTGCAATGGGTTCACCTCCAAGTCCTGTAGTAGCCAATTTGTTTATGAAAAATTTTGAACAGGTAGCGATCAATATCTTTCAGATTAGGCGAAAATGTTGATATATGTATGTAGATGACACCTTTTGTAATTTGGCCCCATGGTATAGAAGAGTTATGTAGGTTTATGAATCATTTGAGCATCCTCACATAAAATTTACTATGGAATTAGAAGGTAATAATAAATTTACAGAATAAACACTGGACAATTAGGACACAAGGTTTGCAGAAAACCAACTGACAGATATTTACATGCCACATCTCACCACCCTCCATCTCAAAAGAATAGTCTTATAAGGACGTTATTTGTTAGAGCACAAAGGATCTCAGACGAAATTTCTTTTCAAAAAGATATATATCATCTTAAATCAGCGCTAGTGAGAAGTGGTTATAGCAATAAGAATATTTGGTCAGTTTTTAATAAAAGTCCTCAACCAAATCAAGGAAATTCTCAGCCTTATGTACAATGCCTTTTGGAAAAATTAAAGAGGATGCTTAGAAAATATGATACTTTAGATGTTAATAGTACCTATAATTTTGATAAAATTTTAAGTGCTATTAAAGATAAAGTACATTTAGAGTGAAGGTGTTTACAAAATTACTTGTACTTGCGGCAAGTGTTACATAAGTCAAACTAAAAGAAAAGTAAGTACGCGTTTGAAAGAAACCATACGTGCTACTAGGCTGCAACAGATAGATAAATTTTCCGTATCTGAACACTCATATTTGACTAAACATATGACTGACTTTGACAAAACAAAAATTTTACGTAGAGAAAAATATTGTCACAAACGTCTAATAAAAGAGGCTATAGAAATTTGTAGGAATACTATAATTTTAATAGGGATTGTGGAAATTATGAGTTAGTTGACATTTGCAAGGTTATTTTGTAGTTATCTTTTATCAAGTAGTTCGTGTATATCTAGTAGGTAGATAGTTCCTTGTTCGTCGTTAGTTTCATATTTAATCAGGTAGGCACGTTGTTTCTATGACGCCTCGCTTCTTTGGTAATTTGTTTATTTACTTTCAAAATCTTGTTTGATCTTGTGTCAGAGGAATTTTGAGGTTTTTCATCTTTGATTAAAATTACAGGTATAACCAAAATGGTTTAAGGCGACAGCGAACTTTCCGAGAAAATTATATCTTACACAAATCATTATTATTTAGCTTGTTTAATATAGATATACGGGGTGAGCTTTTTTGATGACCAGTATTGGGTAATAGTATAAGTAAAGCCACACAAATAAACATTTTGCTTTAAATACTGGTACTTCACGGAGCACACTTGTTAAAACATTGAAATTGCATAGATTTCACCGCTTCAAACTAGCAGTTAGCCAAACAATACACGTTAGGGATGAAGATCGACGTATGGAGTTTTGTAATTGGTGTAGAAACATGCGCAGAAGAAATTGTATGTATGGGGGTCTGCGTAATCAGCTACAGCCACAAACAGTTCTTTACCTCTGCTAATGCAGTCGAGTAACCTGCAAGTGATCCATCATTATCAATCAAAGATGACAATATTCAGTGTTTTAATAAATGCCAGTTTCACTTTTAATTTTATTTTGTTGGTGATGGACGACGCTGCCATTTGCATGTTGGTGGGATATGTTCTTTTAATACCTTAAGTTGACATCTTTAGCAAACTGACTGCAATGTAAAGTTAAAAACAGTGAACTATATACCATCTGCAACAGTATTGGAAGCGCAGTTAGCTTCCGTCTTCCTTGGCTAAAGAAAACCACTAAGCTCTTTTCTTATATTTGTGCTGGTCGAAATACTTCCTAGCCTTGCCTACATACAATTACCTACAAAAACAAGAAAAGTCCCAACCTATGATACAGAAATAATAAACCTTGCTATCTCTTTCACACATCGTTAATTTATCGGTCTCGTAGTAGGTACTCGCCATTTCCTAACCGAATCATTACTAGTCTAAAACCCTTAGTTCCGCCTAAACCCAAATACAATAATTAACCCAGCTAGTCCTCTAGTTATCACCCTGTGAATGCGATCCGCCACGTATCAGCATGTAGACTGTAATCGTCTAATAACCCTACCGAGAAGCGTGCGTAAGCAGTTAGCCGAGCTTCGGGTCTTGCATTTAGATGAGTTTATTTCGTCCTCGCCAAAATTGCTGACACACACACACGTTCCACCCCAAATCGGAGGCCATCTACATAAACTGGACCGAGAGCGGAATATAGTAGTGCCAGCGAGATAGCTGAAGGCAAAAACCAACCTGGTGAGTGTTTCTCTCTGCGGATACTATAAGCAACGCGGAGTAGTCGTAGCAACAGTTTGCGGGAGGCCTTGTCCAGGACAACTGCAAATGAAGACCACCAATTGTTTCTTGGGAAACCGACGTAGAGGGTAATGCTATCCCGTCCTGGTCGTTTTCGGCTTGGTATTGCCACGCATAGCAAGAATTGAACGACCGTATGGAAGGGGCCGAAATTCCTTTGTTTTCTTTTTCGATGTGCGTAATTAACGAATGCATGATAATACCGACCGAGGTGCTTTCGAGATATTTATCTCGCCTCATTTTCCAAGTACAAATAATCATTTATATGGTGGACGCTGCCTAAATAATTAATTACCCCGTCATGTACCTTGACAGTGGCGTGCCTGGCGGCCATTCGTGTGACACACGCATAAATTAACATCAAATTAAAAGCGAAAGTGTAAACAAACACGTAAAATATAAATGGGACAAGAACTAACACAAGTAATAAACGCTTTGTCGGTATGATACACGTTCAGTTACACCCCCGAGGGATGGGGCGCGCCGCATTTGGGACAGCAATGAATTTTTTTTCATCAAGTTGCTGAACAGGTATATCAGCAATAATACGTGTTGCTAGATCAAATGGGAGTGGTGTAAACATATACACAGAACCAAATACGATCCAACTTACACATATAAATAGTAAGAGAGACAATTTTAAGATGATTTTAAGAAAACACCCAATAAGGCATTGTAGATTACCTCGGCCGAATTTTTGCAATTTTATGTGGTAGAAAATATTTTACCGTGCTAAATTTACAAAAGCTTACCAGTACGTCCAATTGTGTGATTCTAATGAAGAGGTTTATCTAGATGCAATTCTTTTAAATGTGGATTGAGTTCAGCACTTTGTATTTACAGCGTACTCGTATTATGAAAGCTATATTGTCTGGTTTGCCAGAAACTAAGTGTTATACTTGGAGGCCTCTTGAATTTATGGAACGTCGTTAGAAAAATGCTACCAGAATGTAAGAAAAGGCTTGATTTGTTATAACATTTATTTTATCATTTTACATAATCAACAAATTCAAGGAAACAAATACTATACATGCATACATTATTCGTACTCAAACTAACACTATTTGCTGTCTTTCCTGAAAATTAAATGTTATTATTACTTCATGTTGTAAAATAATTACTTACCTGTATGAGTAACCTGGGTTGCCTACGTGAGGTTTAAAATTGAATATCTTCCTTTCATTATCACCATTTCACTTGGCCATGCTTTCCACAAAAACCAGCATTCTGTGACTGGCATCGAAAGACGGAGCACACATTTATTAAGACGTGATTTGAATAATCCAAATTGTGATCCATATGTTAAGATCATAAAATTGTTAAGAGCATCCGTCATACACGCCATTTAACAAATAACAATATCTTGCAAATTGTTATATTTTGGGAGAAAGACCTTCAACAAGTGAGGTAACCTTGTGTGAAATCATTGTTACTGTGTAATTTATTTCCACAATGTATTAGGGTCTTTTGGTGGAGGCCTAGCGCCAGTATCCAGTACAAATTTTCTATCAAACACTTATCACCTGGAATATCAAAAACTTGGTTCGAGTCCGAAGCAGCAGTTCCGTCTAGGAAAACCGATWCCCAGTAACAGCCATTTTGTGAACTCCAATATCTGGACAGGAAACAGCTAAGTTCCATTTATATAGTTACATCATAGCGGTCAGTACTTAACCATCTTTTATCAGATACTTTGGTTTTACTGTGAATGAATGTTAGCCCGTTCAAAGCTTTGATAGGGATACCGCTTTTGTTCTTATAAGACAAATTTACCTAAATAGTTATCACAGCTGTAGTAACACCGTAAATAAAATACTTATTTCAACCGGACCGGCGATCGCTTATTTTTTTTGTCTGCACTCTGATTTCCAATTTTTAGTGTCTGTGTAAAATTGGTGGCGCCCTTAAGAAATCATATTAAAATCCACGACCCCGCTCTAACCGAACAACTAGCTGCCGTCGCGTTGTGTAACAAGTGAAATTTTTACATAACATTGTTTAAAAGAATTCGATGTAAGTCAGTGAGAAAATTTTTTTTAAATCTTCTGTACAAGTTTTAGACCACATGGTATTTATCGTACAACTGACAAAGTAAGATGTTTTCAAAAAGCTATCTCATACAAAATTTTACTTAATTTAAATTATTGTTGTCTAATAGGTTATTACGATAAGTTTATACACTCGTAGTCCTCAAAATTAAGACGTTTATATGAATTGTGTAAAAAGAATGAGGAATGTGAAACATGTGTCAACTCACTTTAACCTTAATAAACGAAATTAATTTTAAAATTAAAGATTTAAGTATCAGTCAATCTCCTTTGGCACCAGAAGATAAACATCATACCACCATTGAATTTAATATTGATGTAACTCATTGTTTTCAGGGAAATAGTATGAAACTAAATGCATTTAATTTTCGTCGTGCAGAGTATGATGCTATCAATAAATGTACTTGGTAATATAAATTGGGATATTGAATTACTTAATACCAACACGGAAGCTAGCGTACGTAAATTTTATTCAATCATTAATAATGCGATCAATTCACATGTTCCGCGGCGCACCAAATGTAATCAAAATTTCCCATTCTGGTATTCTTATGCGACAATTAAAGTAATTCGTGAAAAAAGAAAGTTCCACACTCGCTGGAAAAAATATCTTAATAACATGGATTATTTGACCTTCAAATTGTTAAGAGGCCGTTCAAAATTTCTGATTGATGTTGATTACCGAAAATATATACAATCTGTTGAAATTAACATTCAATCTAATTCAAAATATATTTGGCAATTTATTCGGAACAAAAAACATTCTACCGCCTTACCAAATAACATCGAATATAACGGTCATGAGGCATACAATTTGCAAGACAATTGTGACACATTTGCCAATTATTTTTCTTCTGTTTTCGAGGTACCGTCTAACACTGCCTTGAATGCAATTGATACAAATAACTCAATACCTTGCCTTGATCAATATAATATTTCTCAGAACGATATTCAAGAGAAGCTAGATAAACTTACAAATAAAGGAGCAGGCCCGGACGGAATACCTGCGAGTTTTGTCATTAACTGTAAAAGCTCTCTGATCAAACCACTACATATAATATTTAATAAATCATTAAAAGAGGGCTGTTTTCCTTCTACTTGGAAAACTGCATTTATAACACCTGTTTTTAAATCTGGAAATACCCATCTTGTTGAAAATTATAGACCAATCTCTAACCTATGTATTTTTGGAAAACTGTTCGAGGGTATAATATTTGACTACTTATTTTTCAATATAAAATCTATGTTAAATCTCGAACTACACGGTTTTATTGCTAACAGATCAGCTGAAACAAATCCTTGCCTGTATGTTGAATATCTGTTACAAAATTTAAATAAAAGATGGCAAGTTGATTTCGTGTATACCGATTTCGGCAAAGCTTTCGACAGGGTTGACCATTGTATTTTGTTAAAAAAGCTTGCTGGTATCGGGGTGCACGGCCACCTCTTGGACTGGTTCGAGTCTTACATTCGAGGTCGAAGTCAAATAGTTTCGCTGGGTTCTACCACATCCAAAGCTACATTGGTAACATCTGGTGTGCCGCAGGGATCACATCTGGGGCCTTTATTGTTCAATATATACATCAATGATATCTCTAAATGCTTTCAGTTCTCAAAATATATAATGTATGCCGATGATTTAAAAATCTATCATAGCATTACTTGTCAGGATGATATAATAACAAAATTTCAAAAAGACTTAAATAAACTATCACAATATTGCAGCGATAACAATTTACATTTAAACCTTAAAAAGTGCCTTCATATTACCTTTACTAGAAACAATATTGTAATACCTACAGCATTTTCCTTATCAGGCGGTGTTCTGCAAACTGTTAAACAAGTGCGTGACTTGGGTATAACGCTTGACTCCAAATTACTTTTTGACCAACACATTAACAATATTACAATGAAAACTAACAGAATGTTGGGTTTCCTTTGACGGAGTTGCCAGGCGTTTAAAAATCCAAACACAATACGAAACCTTTATATTGCTTATGTGGTCAGTTTGCTGAACTACTGTTCGGTAGTTTGGAATCCATGCTATAATACTTACATAGAACAAATAGAAAATGTTCAAAAAAAATTCGTAAGGTATGTTAATAAAAAATACTTCCCCTCAATTGTTGAACGGCATCTTATTTATTGCAAATTAAATATACTGCAGCTTGAGAGTATTAGGAAAGTTAATGATATCATGTTCTTATTCAAAATCATTAATAACAAAATCTACTCCTGTGATATTGTTGAAAGTATTAAACTTATAGTTCCCTCATACCTAACCCGCCATGTGAATTTATTTCAAATCGACAAATCAAACACAAACTATTATTTATATTCACCGTCACATAGAATTAAAACTATTTACAATGAACTTTCGCAGATACTTGATATAGATATTTTTTCTGATAGTCATCTCAAGTTCCGAAAGAAAGTTTACCAATATTTTTATTCTAAATTTTAATGCTAATCAGCTAAGGTTTCCATTATGCATGCTGCTCTTCTCTTTCATTTTTTTACTTATTCTTGGGTGATTCGTAAATTTTATTTAATATTTAATTATTATAATTAGCTATGTACTAGTATTAATTATATAACTTAATTATAGGGTCGGTATGTTTTTGGGCCCGTCCTGTTGTACCGATCAATACAAACTAAATAAATAAATAAATTACTTTCAATTTAAAAAAAATTCGATGATAGGTATTTATGGATTAAGGGTATAATAAGATACTTATGGTCAAAGACACTATTTTGAGCGCTGTAAATATTTGCTATTAGGGAATAAGGTAGTTAAGAAAAACTCAAACGGTTCTTTATTATTTTCGCCTACAGCGTTGACAGATTTTCACACATCGGACAAAGAATTTTTTCATAAATATGATCACAGTTTTTTTTTTATTTTAACCAATAGCAAATAAAAGCTAATAGTAACTAAACTGATGGATAATGGCACAAATGTCAAAGTAACTGTTATAAAATCAAAACAACCTTTTTTCAGTTTTTGGGTTACCTTTGGAAATAATTTCAGATAATGGTACACCTATTAATTCTTCAAAATTTACCACAGTTCGTCAGGCAAATGAAATTGGATTAATCATCAAGAAAGTAATGGTCTTGCTTATGCAACTGAAAAAAGGTTTGAGAGAAAAGATAAAATAGCTCAAGTTATGAGTTCTATCACCTTAAATAGTAAAAAGACCGTAGCACCCAAAACATCGTTCGTTTTAGGCATATTTAGCGAGTTCTTTTTTATTACAGTTGAAATAAATCGTATCTTAGGACCAGCCTTATAACCTCTGGTACATCTAACACCAGCAAAATCTTAGGCAGAACCAAACAAATTATAGTGGTTGCTGAAAATTTGATTATTATTTATGAGCTGATTGATCCAAAGTTTTGTGGGAGCTGTAACAGAATAGCTGTCGCAAAATAAGCATTACAGGTTTCTGATAGTTTGCTTGTAATATACTCCTAGCATACTTCTTTACATATGCAGCCTAAAATATACCATTATGTTGTAGCAACGCAATACAAGGTGAAATATATATAATATAAATGTACTAATAACATTAATGAACACTGTTATTCAAGGATTACATTAGTCTTAAAAATTATACCTGCAATTCAGCTAAATTTTTAGTGGATTTCACATTTGCACTTACTGTGCACATTTTCAGTTATTAGTTTTGACGTTTACGTCATTGTCCATCAGAATGAAAGATTGAATAGATATATCTTTCTAAATAAATCTCTTCTAACCTAGCGTTTTTTGTCGATATCTGAAATATCTCATATTACTCATGGGAAGGTTCACGAAGCATATTCAACTCTAGGTATACTTATAATTATTAGGTCAGTAAGTTATTATCTATGTAGAATTAGAGCAATACTGACTAGTAACTAAAACAGTATTGTATGGGTGTATATTTCCACAGTTGAAGAACTGTGGCAAATGCCAATAATCATATGATCTTTTTTTTAATATTTGGTGACTGAAAATACAATCCACCATTAATCTGTGGTTTCTTTTACCTAAAAATTAACACAGTTGATCAAACTGTAATATTTTACTTCAAAACACCCCCAAATTTAACCCATTTGGTTTAACAAATACCATCCCATCACGTTTTCAAACCAAAATACACCCATCCAAGGTCAAGAAATCCAAACATAACACAAAGCCACGGTGGAAGAGCGTGATATTCTCCGAGGGAAAGTGCGGCCACCCTCGGGCCCATGTCTTTGTGCCGTCGCCATGGAAACGCACTTGGCGGACGTAAATCGTTCTGTCCGTGAGCCAGGGTGGCCGTTTCCGACTATACTACGTTTCGCACCATGGGCGCACATGTGGACACCGCAGAGTGTGAAGATCGTGGTGTTGACAAGAAAACAATTTTACGGCTGAGATATGGACCACTTAGGCACGCCTAATTAAGCGTGTAACGCGATACTTCAACGTCCGGACTTCGATCTGAGGCTGGGATGATGTGGGAAAGTTGCGGTCAGTGTTGTTTGCACTATTTGGTGAAATTTTTCCGTTCAAATGAGATATTTGCTTGCTTAAGTGTCAACATAATCAATATAGGCACTAAGGTCTGTAAGATTTTATAAAGAAAAAGAATTTAAACTCAATACTGATGTTGATGGGGTTACTAAGCTGTTCTTTGTACGAACTGGGTCTCGCTGAATCAGAAAAGCGAGAACATTTTGACGTGGGCATCTCGATGGACCTATGATAGAGCCTTGTGGTATAGTAATGCAACTCTCTCGCCGTTATTACCTTTCTGCAATAAAATTTATCTTTCATCTCGAACAGCAGGCGGTCCCTCACGAGTTACCACAAATAACCATAAATATAGGTCCGATTTTCGGAAGATGGTTAAGCAGGGTCGGATTATTCAAAGTTCACTACCGGCAAACCAAAACTAGCACTCAGGCTTTGTATTTCTGTGGGCTCAGAATGAAGTTGCTGACGTTGACATGGAAGTGGAAATTGAAGAAAACAAGAGGAGTCGTCGTTACCTTACCCAAGATGCCAAAGAAATCATAAAAAATGTATACAATTTTTTGATAAAAAAAGAGTGCAGTGCTCAGTTAAAAGTGACAAGTGAAATGGTTGGTGTCCCCTACACGACTGTGAGAGATATTATTGGAGAAATTTCTAAATATATCAAAAGAGCTTGGAATAGAAATTAAAAAAGTGATTTACCAAATGTATAAGGAAAATAAAGTTCCAACCACGGCAAGCCTGAAATTAAAACTTTTGGAATTAGGATATGACAGAAGTTATTGCATTCAAAATTAATTAACAAGGCGCCAACATCAGCTACAAAAAATAGAAATAAGTGATTACATGAAAAAGAATAAAATTACAATTCCGGATGGAAAAGTTACCAAAAAAGATCTGTTGACACTAATAAGAAATCTCAACATAACTGATGATAATAATTAATATATTTAAGTTATGTCAGTGTAAACTTGTTAGACTTGTAAAAAGATAATAGATGTATGGAATTATTTTTTTGTATTTAGAGCTTTAGATAAAAAATATATGTTCTTATTATTTTCTTTTAAAATACTTGTCTTTTATTTACAGATTTAGTTATGTTAACTGTTAACCGCATGTTTCCAATAGCTAAAAGATTGTAAAAATATTAAAATGTATTGTTTGTAATTTTCGGCTAGCACAGCATTCAACATATTCACAGGATATAAATATTACAGAAATGTTAAAAATCAAAATAAAGATATTTAGGAATGCGCATTGAAAAATGCTCAGATGTGCATGTTGTTTAATTAGATTACAAATTTCATTATAACTAGATATATTTTGCTTGTGCAAAATACTGTTGCTACTCATCTAAAACTATGTACAATTCATTTTGAGACGTAAATAAAAACGATCGATGTAAAACCTCTTATTAACCGAATGATTAAAAACTACTTAGAATAGTATACACTATACAAACAAAAAAGGGGTTTTAAAACTGCTTAAAGCCGGCACTGGAAATTCGCAAAATCACAAAATGAGGGTTTGATTTATGAGGGGTCGCGTGCCGTTCCAACTGTGCCTGTAAATGAAAGGTAAATAGTATTGCAGGGTTGTAAAAACGGTAAGAGAGTCGCATATCCCTGTTGTAGCAACAAATTCATGTAGTGAGTTTTGAAATAGCCCAAATTGGCACGAAAAATGTCTCAACCTTCAAATCGTAATGACAGGTTTTCACAGCCTATTATGTTTTGATAAAATGGATTTTTTGTTTACACACTCACAGTTTCAGAGTTCATATCTAATTTTGAATACCTTCAACTTCTAGGTCTTTGTATATCTTTAGGCCAGACCCGAAGACATCATAAAAAATAAAGATCGTATGTAAAGAACTAAGCGCAAATATACTGTCAATTTAAATGGAACTTTATATCTTCAGATAAAGACAATCCCAAAGGTTCCTTGTTAATTTCCCTCCTCCTTCAAGCACATAAAAATCAAATTAAACTCGACAGATTGTCGAAACCGCCCCGGTAGGCAATTTGCTCATGGACAAAGTGGGCTGGTACTGCCACGTGGCAGTATTGTTTGGTCGCGTGCATATGTTTGCGGCATGTGTGCCGACGTACGCGCTTTCTGTTCATCGCGCTAATGCACCGTCGTTTTTGGATCGCGACCGCAAGTTCGGATCGGATTTCGCGAGAAAATGTGATACGCTTCCTCCAAAGGGACTTAAGTTCACAGGAGTCGTTCAATTTTTGTTGCGTCAATCTTGATCAAGGCATGAGGGCGTTTGAAATATGCGAAAAGTTAAATATAAATGAGCTTTGCTTTACAGTAGGTGCAAGTTGGTCAAGTAATTAGTGCTGTTCTATCTATTATGGATCCATCTAGACTTTTACATTAAACTTCATGTTTTTTAGAATAACCGTAAGTCCTTCCAACCACTTTAGCATGAGGCTTTTTTCCTTAAATTAGGTAAAAGTAAACCCCTTTAGAGATGTGAGACTTCTGTTCATTCTTCCAGGGTTGTCATGGCAATTAGAAAAGTGTACGCTTTGTATATATATAAATAAACAATGTTTTCCCTAACTAGAGCATCAGTTCTTCGTACTTAGCTAATAATCACTCTATATATCTACGCTCAGTATTTAATAGGATATTTGGTGTGTTTTTCTACCTACATATATTTATTTATTTATAAAGATTAACAAAAATAATAACAATACAGGTCACAAAAAAGCAGAAAACAATTATTATGGGTGAGTGACCGCAGAACAAATAAATAATGGTGTAGTTCACAGTAAATTAACTCTCCTAATCTAAAGTAAATCTTGCTAATAACCATTAACATACAAATAAGACATATAAACCTCTTTTTAACTTATGAGAGAAAATAACAAAATTTCCAATAATTTACTAAAACTTCATTATCTACTAATAATATATAAAACAATATAATCATATTCTAGCTATAATTTTTCTGAATCTGATTTTTTTATAATATGTCAAGAAATCTATAATAATATTTGCAATTTACTAAATACCTTATTACGCACTAATTCTATTTCAGTTATAAATTTTCTTGTTTCTACTACAATTTTTTTTGATTTCCTATATTTCTTAAATCATCTGGGAGCATGTTATGTTGTTGAACTGCCCTGTGTGGTTTTTGTTCTTCTTAGCCTAGTTTTTATATAGTTCATTTTTCGTGTGTTGTAGATATGTTGGTTTACTTCTAGCTCTATATTACTTTTAATCGCATTTTTAGTAATATTATATATGTATTTTCTTGTTCCACTTTTAATGTAGAGTATAGATTACAGATATTTGTTACTCTATATAAAACATCGGCATGAGTAAAGTAACTCAGATTAAAAAGATTTTTTACTACCTTATTTTATACCCTTTGTACCCTACTTAACAAATATTTAGGGGCGTTTCCCCGACACAGTAACATATATCTCAAATGACAGCAGATGTAACTATTATAAATAATTCTTTTACATTTTTCCGATAGTAAGTCTGAAAGTCTTTTTAGAGCACCTATGATAGGTGCAAGCTTTTTACGCATATAATCAACATGAGAACTCCATTTTAGTTGTTCGTCAATATGTAGACCGACATAATTACAGTTCTTCACTTGCACTAAACTCACACCGTTCATATAGAGGCGAACTTTATCACATAGTTTATTTTTTATTATCATATATTTAGATTTAGTTTCATTATTATTTCATCATTATTACTTTTCCCGATGTATGGGAAACGTCACGAATATTTCCAGTTTTTAAAAACGGTAATAAAGCGGATGTTTGCAATTATAGACCTATTGCTCTTATGGCCAATTTTGCCAAATTTTTTGAGTTGGTCTTGTCTCAAGTTATTTATCCACATATTGAGCCCCATGTAGCACTGGACCAGCACGGATTTGTTAAGGGAAAATCAACAACTTATAATCTTTGCGAATTTACACATATTGTATCTAAATCTCTTGATGAATGTGTACAGGTCGACGTCGTGTATACTGATTTGAAAAAGGCTTTTGATCGTGTTAATCACTGCTTTCTATTGAATAAACTGCGAAATTTTGGTTTTTGCGATGGGCTTGTCTCTGTCGTTAAATCTCTTTTGATAGATAGGTGGCAATTTGTTGAGCATGGTGGTTTTAGATCTAACACGTTTCATGCGACTAGAGGAGTGGTTCAGGGTTCGATCCTAGGCCCACAATTATTCGTAATATTTTTTTAACGATGCAGTGAGATCGCTTAAATGTAGTGTTTGTTATGTCCAACAGTAAGTAAGTAGTAAGTTGCTAGAATTGTTTGCTTAGTTTATAACATTTATTGGTGTACACTCACTCATGTATAATATGATTGTATTTTTTCTGATTTTGTAAATTTGTATTTTTTTGTGCTCTATATAGACAAGTATGTCTGTCGGGCATTAATAAATACTATTATTATTATTATTAAAACAAAATTAAGCAACAGCCAATTATTTATTTATTTTCGACAAATGCGTGTATTATAATGCATAGCTATAGGTAGCTTTGTCAACATAATGATTTAAGACAGCAAAGTAGTTAAGTAATAATTCTCTAACAATTAACATGGCGAAAGGAGTAAAAATAGCATTTGGTCAGTTCACAAATATAGAATGTCAGGAAAACGTTTGTCTTCTTTGGTGTTATCTGGCCTGTTGTACATATAATTATTTGCCTTTTTAACCCAGCCCATGTAAAGATGTGTAGTGTCTCCCACGTACTGTCTTTTTGGTTCAATATTTTCTTCCACTTACCCTTGTTTTTTGTTTTCCCTCTTGCTTCATCTTATTTAAAATTTATTATCTTCAGCTCCTCTGCCTCTGCCATGTTCTTCCACGTTTGGAATTGAGAACATGTGAAGATGTTTTCCCGGGTAGTCCTTCAGGAAATGTTGTAAGTGAGTGGGCATCGACTTTGGAAGACCGTATAGACGAGGGGGTTTTGGAGTTAGCTTTTTCCTGATACTTGACGTACTGCTGGATTCTTAAGCACCGAATTAAATTCTTTTTCAATTCTTGGAATCGTGTCATAAGAAGTGGGAGTTTATGACGATGTGTTGATCATTGGTTTAATCGTTCAAATATGGTCCAGCTTTTGTGTTAATTCTGCTTGCATCAGTCTTTCATTTCTTACTTTTAATTGTGTAATATCTCTATAAAATTCCACATTATTTTGTGTCTCCTTTAATACATATCTTGGTACAATTATCCTAATATCTGGCTTCTTAAGTACCTCAGTAACTTCTTTCAGTTGTGGAGCCTCACCAATGTTTCATGTTTGCAGAGACGTACTGAAAAAGCTGTGCGGTACCCAGTACAGGGCATGAGTGATAAGAAGATAAGAATTCCTCTCCTCCAGTAATTACAGCGAGTTGGAAGTCCGGTGACTTTAATAAGCTTCTGCCTCTCTGTGCGGTGGATCAGATGGAAATCGATTAAAGATGACTGCAGTTTTAGTTAAAATCTTCTAAATCAAAAGGCAAAGAACACAAGGTGTCTTGCGCATTGCGAAAAAACCCACGAATTTCGTGACTTTTGCATTCTCATCCACCGGACTAAGAACGTACACATACAAAAGGAAAAATCAATCTTTGAACACCGCTAGCTTCATATAACAATACCGATCTGCTCCCATAGTAACCCGGGTGTAATATAATGTATTTCGGGGTAATCAGGACGCGACGCTCACCGGCCATATAATGTCGAAGACTATCCTGCAGGACCGCCAGCCGACTGCACAAACATTAATTTTCAGGGATGAACGCGCTCACAGGAACTGACAAGTTTCTTATCCGGAGCAATCTGTTTCGTTCTTTTATTTCTGTCTTCGCGAACCGGCGGCTCCGCAACTTCGATTCGGCCGCCCCCCGCCCGCCCCGCGTTTTATATCGGCGCGGCATTGAGTAATGTCCGACGGTGAGGAGCACGTGAGCATCGACATGTGACGGGGTCATCCATCAGGGACATAATGTTGACAAACGAGCCTATTAATCCGGCGAGTTATTGTAGCAGAACGCGGGGTTTCCTAAGATGATTTGATGGGAATTCGTGTACGGTTTTATCGGATGGTACGGGGTCTACTTGAAGAAGATGAAGAAGACGAACCGGTGATCTTTTAATGTGTTAGTAGAACAATTAATAGCAGTGCCATGTGTTAGCCATTAACTTACTCGCGGACTAAGGTAAGGGAAGGGGGCTGGGGCGGTACGCCCCGGGCCACACTTCTAGGGGGGCCAATTTTCAGCTTTTTCAGAATTTAATATTTAATTTAAAATGCGGTAATCATATAAACCCAAAGCGTTATTCCTAAAAAATCTACCATTAAATATTAGTATTTCAGGAATTTCAGTAGACACCTTGGCCAACACTATGTATGTCAACTAATTCATTAGTTTTGCAGGTTATTGTGGGTGAAATTTAAAATATACAGGCTAACCCTGGAAAGATTGGGACATAGTTTGTATGTAGTGGAAAAGGGTAACACAAGTAGTTTATGCGTCGACGGTTAGTTTCTTATACTCCGTATTAAGCTAATATCAAAATCCCATCATTTAAATCTGAACCGTCTGCCTTACTTGTATGGTTATCGGGTTTAATATTACTTAGCTAATATCGTATTGTAATGGGTACCGGCCGTATGACTTGGTGCTTTTATCGAATTGAATTGAAGTGAGTTGAACGATCGCACCTGTATTAAATCTATTCTACGAGGCATGTTTTTTAAGTAAGTACCGTTTTGGAATTAAAAAAAGACGTGCAAAGATATCGCAATAATTTTATCTTACATGAAAGCCTGTACCTTAATCTATTCTTCTACATAATTTCCGTGAATATTAAGGCACTTGTGTTAACGTGGCACCAGTTTTTGAATACCCTCCTCATAAAATTCTGCCGCCTGACTTGTTAACCACTGTATCACAAATGTTTCGACTTCGTTATCGTCTTGAAGACGCTGACCACCCAGGTGTTTTTTCAAGTGCAGAAACAAATGGTAGTCGCTGGGCGCCAGATCAGGGCTGTATGGAGGATGATCTAGAGTTTCCCATTTAAAAGATTTGATGAGATCTTTGGTCCGATTAGCCACATGTGGACGGGCATTGTCATGCAGCAAAACGATACCCTTACTCAACTTGCCACGTCTTTTGTTCTGGATTGCACGACGCAGATTGTTCAATGTCTTACAATAAGGCGCTGCATTAATTGTCTCATTACGAGGCAGAAACTCCACTACTGTTCCAAAAAACTGTGCACATGATTTTCCGGGCAGAAATTATTTGCTTAAACTTCACTTTTTTGGGTGATGATGAATGTCGCCATTCCATGGATTGTTGTTTCGATTCTGGTGTGACGTAGGCCACCCATGTTTCGTCACCAGTAACAATTTGGTCTAAAAAATCTTCACCTTCATTGTGGTACCGCTCAAGGAAAGTCAATGCACTGCCTAAACGTTGGGTTTTGTGCAAATCCGTCAACATTTTCGGAACCCAACGTGAACACAATTTCCGGTAATGCAAGTTCTCGGTCACAATGCGATACAAAACACTACGAAAATATTGAGGAAAGCAGTCGCACAATGATGAAATTCTAAAGCGTCTGTTTTCTCTCACCTTTTCGTTCACTTTCTGCACCAAAYCTTCATTAGCCGAAGGACGCCCATTCCGTTTTTCATCATGCACATTTGTSCGGCTATCYTTAAATGCYTTCACCCATTTCCTTACCATTCCATCACTCATAATGTTTTGTCCGTAAACTTCACAGATCTCACGATGAATATCGATCGGTTTTACGCCTTTAGCACTAAGAAGTCGTATAACAGCCCGTACTGCACAATCGGCGAGACTCACGATTGTCGGAGGCATCTTAAACACTCAGTAAACAACGTATACAATGAAGAATCAAACTGTAATGGTGTCAGTGCGTAGACGAGAGATGTAGGTAAACAGCGCGCATGCGCGGAACGCCGACCGTAGCGCTGCGGCGGCGGAATCGCAAAACGGTACTTACTTAAAAAAACATGCCTCGTATATCAGTGCATTCGTGATCTAATGGAAAAATAAGTACCTAATGCATAAATTATATTAGCTTATTAAACTAGTCATAGTGTTAAGACACAAAACTCCTAAAATTTAATAACACCGTACATCTGTTGAGTATCAAAATTATTTGTTTCTGTTACTAATGCAGTTGAGTAGTCAAATAACAAAAGTATAACCATCAGGACGTAGAAACAACAGTAGAATAAAATCTAAACCGATCGAAACCACCCATTCTCAAATCTATGTGGTGTTTCTATAATCGGTTTAAATTATATCAGGTTGGCATATATTTTTATAATGTCTCGCTTTCTAGGTGATTTTTTATTTATTTTAAAAACTCCTTTAAATTGCATGTTTCAAAAATTCTTTGGAGTTCTTTGACAAATATGGCTGAAGTGATCGAAACGTCAGAATAGGAATCAGTTTTTAAATCAGTGACAGGGTTTTTCCGAATATATACCTACTGCATCCTTCTACACTATTATACTTGCCGCAGTAATATATTTTAACTGTAATAATAGAGGATTACTTACCACTTCAGTTCTTTTTAGAAAATATCGACAAAGGTATTGCTTGAGTACCCATTCAGCCCTCTTGAATAAGAGTTAAGCACTTTATTACCAATTCAGCTTAAACCCTAATAAACAAGTACTTATACACGTAAGAAAACAAATATGTGTAACGAATATTATTCAAATTCATATCTATAAAGCTGTTCTAAATGGTGGCACATCTTCTTTTCTAAACATGATGATAATTTCCAATACGGGACTGGAACGTTTGTAGATGACCCTAAGTATGCAAATTTATGGTAGCGACAAGTATCTGCGGTAAACACGTAATAGCGATTGTTTCCTGTACAAATTTACGATTGATTTCTACACCCTCTATATAATCTTATTCCAGAGGGAAAACTATACTTGTGAATACTAGACTAGTACTACAAACTACAGTTCTGAAACAAGAGAAAAATTAATCTCTTGTATATACCAATTTACCAATCAAGTGATATTTAATTTTTTAATGTAAACTATGATCTAAAATTGCCTTTGAAAAAACGGGTCGTCTCTGTATCTCTGTAAGTATAAGTAATTATATGCTATGGGTCACCATTCTTGACCGATTTCGATGACTTTTAATCGTTTCGTAACTATCAGAATAGAACCTAGTTAATTTTCACAATTATTCTGGTTTAATAGTAATAATGACATACAACAATTTGGAAGCAAAATTGTGATTAAAGAAAAATGTGTTATCTGTAGGTGAATGATTCTTGTGACCTATTTCGATAATCAGACACACTTTAAGAAATATGTATCGATTATGAAACTCATTCAATTGCAAGAGTCCTAACTAGTATCTTATTTAACGGTGATGGTGAGAGTTGCTGGAATTAGTCGTATTAAATATGAACACCTTTTTAATGTATACGAGTAGGTACATTTTGTTAATAGCGGACCTGTAATTAACGTTATACCTTATATTCTAGAGCAGAATATTACAATTATCTTTACTGTCATTTTAAATGGGATACACTAATACAGTTCTTTGATCTCGATTTTATCAATATGCTGATTTTTTCATGATGAAACGGTATGTGACGACCAGAGTACTTTAGAAAACAGTTGTAGAAAGGTCACATTACTTCTATTAGCTAAATTTAGATTGAGTGTTGGCTAGACACCAGAATTGATGAAATTGTTTCTAAATTAATTGACCTAGCTACTGATATTGTACGAGTACAGTTTTTGCAAAATTCCTAACGTAAAAAATATAAAAAATTACGAATACATTTCCGTACTGCTCTGGAATTATAAAAGCCAAGCCTTTGAAGAAAACCGCGCTMCGCCCCCACCAAAAAAAARCAATAAAAAAAAGAACAATAGGAGGCGTTATCTGGGCTAATCGGCCGTTCACAAAGGCACCGATTGTTTTCGCCATACAAATAGTTTTGTGTGTACCATCATGTGCGACCTAAAGGGTGCATGTCGGCAACCAGCGAAAGTGGTCGGATTGCGAATTAACGACCTCCGGCTTTCGAATGCTCGATCTGGACATCGCAAACCCTTAAAAGTCGCTCGCCAACATTCGAAACTTCCCAAACAGGATGCGACAAAAACTTGTGCAGGGACCTTCCGAAACGAAATTAGTATGGATTTGCGTGCCTGCCAAACGCCAGCGGAGTGTATCGCGCGTCTTGAGGTCCCCTATTCCTATATCCTTCCGTGTTCGCCGGCCCCCAAGATGTCGTCCACCCCTTGTCTGCCACGCCGTCTCCAGGGACACCATTTTGTAGCCGTCCCCTCACTATCAGCAGCACACACAATTCCACGGAAAGGAGCGGGACAGCGGCGCATCGAGAACGTTCCTCGGGAATACGAGCGCCGCAAAAGATGGAATGTTCGATCCAAGAGGATTAGATCGATCGAAAAATGATTGTGGAAGGGGTACTATTTTTTTACTTGTTCTGGAACGTGTTCACAATTAAAAAAACATTTTCCTGAGAGAGAATTAGACGTTATCAATATGAAATGTAATGAAATTTTAAGTAATTGAAACAACTTGGTGAAACAACTTCCAGTGTAAGATAAATTATGTAATAATTCAATGTGTTTTCGACTTTATTAAAAATTTTAATGAAGCAAAGCTCTTTGGCCTTGAATCTACAAAGGTTACAAACATTACAAATTAGGAAAAACAAATTAATTTTTATAGAAGTCAAAAGATAAAAAACAATGCATTACTAATAATTTAAAGAGGCTTAAAATATCATGTGTATAACGAAAGCAAAAATGAACATTTGAGAGAAGGCAAATATCCTTAGATAAATTTCTTTTAAGTTTATTAATAATAAATTTCAATTTGAGACAACTTTAGTTAAGAGATTAAGTTGTTTTTATTTAGGAGGAAAAAAAGGAAATAAATTTTTCATTATGCCAAAGGCGATTTGCCACATTACGTTCTTTTAATAAAGTGGAAAAAGCATTGAATTATTACATAATTTAAACATAGACGGATAACTGTCAGTCTCTTCGAATGACAAACATTTCCACGAATTCCCACCACTGGTACGCCACTGATGTTTAGGGATGAATGTGTACATACAGCTTCCGGAAGGAGAACTACACGTACCTTCTGACATGATCACTCCTTGCACGGGCGCGTCGCTCTTACACTAATTCAGGAAAATTCAACTCACCTGTCTATTATGACCGGATCTGACGGTGTTTCGTTTCGGTTACCACAGCTTTTCTTGTCGCAACATCGACTGAAACAAAAGAAAATTATAAGTTGGAGGAACAGACATGTCAGGATAACAAACGTAATGTTTTGCACTTTGTTAACGTCATTATGACAGCTAAAGTCTAGGGGTATATCAGATGCATTTGCCAGAATAATACAGGGTGGCGTGACAGAGATTGGTCAACTTATTAAAAGTTGGTGGTGTATTTATACACGGCTTGATCATTTTGAGAGTAACATCCTATTTATTAGTAAACAATTATTCTCCATTAAATTAGATATGCTCGTAAGCAATCCCTACCTAAGTGACTGAAATGCAATACTTTCGATTTGTTTAACGTTCTTTGAAATATTTTATATTTGCACTGGATTACGTAAATGAATATTTTCAAAACTGCACTCTTCACTATTATTTAAGTTACG
This sequence comes from Rhyzopertha dominica, assembly GCA_025024175.1. NCBI lineage: Eukaryota > Metazoa > Arthropoda > Insecta > Coleoptera > Bostrichidae > Rhyzopertha > Rhyzopertha dominica. Next base: position 1,960,556 of record QCXZ01000137.1, on the reverse strand, counting down.
TACCGTCCAATTTTTAGATTATAATCCTGGGTTATCTATATATAACTATGTTAACATAATCAGAAACTCATACTTTTGTGACTTTTTAAAAATATATCTTGGTCTAACTACTAGTCATATAATTTTGGTTAATAACATTAATGTCCAGAGTGAAGGTTATTAAAAATGATGTCCAAAATTTATTTTAAACCAGCGTTTAGCTGATTTATTTCTATTTGATGAAAACATGTAGACAGACAACAATATAAAAGACACAAAAAACTCAGTTAATAAAGATTTAAAACATACCTAACTATAGGAAGGCTAAACCACCAAATAGTACACCTAAAAACATGAATTACCGTYTGTAACCATAATTTTCTCCGACTATAAAGCAATAATTAAATGCTAACTTCTTTCTTGCAAAGCATGCAAAAATAATTATTAAATACCATTAGTATATAACATATAAACTAGCTAAATCTTGTATTTAATACAATTAGTATGTTTTGTAACTTTATATTTATTTACCTGTATACTTTAATAAATCCATCTGAAACTTAACAATAATAACAGATATGGTTATAGAGAACAACGTCATATGCATTATTACTACGGATTACCTCCTAGTAATTCTTCTTAAAGCAAGACGTTTTATTTGCAGCAAGATTTCCAATTAGTAGGATGCTGTTTACTACCATTCCTAGAAGACTAGGAAAGTTTTTATCATGCCAGATCTTTTTCGATAAAAAAATTTAATCTTCATGGTCCAGATGGTTTCAATTATCTGGGTATCTTCCAAAACGAAACTTTGGAAGTGGTACGTTAATGGTTTGGGGATCAACATGAGAGTACATTCAAGTTCTTGAAACCTATTTAATGCCTTTTTTAGATAACAATTTGGAACGAGATTTCATTTTTCAACAAGACAATGCGAGGATTCATGTCAGTGGTTTGCCAACCAAAATGTCGAATTGTTAGAGAGCCCTCTTGTTCACCTGACATGAACCCAACTGAAAACCTTTGGGGTGTCGGCTTTAAGCCGTTTTAAAACTCGTTTTTTTGTTTGTGTAGTGTATATTATTAGTAGTTTTTAATCATTCGGTTAATAAGAGGTTTTACATCCATCGTTTTTATTTATGTCTCAAAATGTATTGTTCGTAGTTTTAGATGAGTAGCAACATTATTTTGCACAAGCAAAGTATATCTAGTTATAATGAAATTTGCACTCTAACTAGACAACATGCACATCTGAGCATTTTTTAATATGCAAAGAAAAATCTCGCATTCCTAAATATTTTTATTTTGATTTTTAACATTCCTGTAATATTTATATCCCGTGAATATGTTGAATGCTGTGCCAGCCGAAAATTATAAACAATACATTATAATATTTTTACAATCTTTTAACTATCGGAAACATAACTAAATATGTAAATAAAAGACAAGTATTTTAAAAGAAAATAATAATAATATATATTTTTTTACCTAAAGCTCTAAATAAAAAAAATAATTCAGTACATCTATTATATTTTTACAAAAAGTCTAACAAGTTTACACTGACGTAACTTAAATATATGAATTATTATCATCATCACTACTGTCAAATTCTGAATCACTGCTAGCATCATCATTAACATGTATTATAAAAATTTGGGGATACATGGCTATTTTCAGTTTCAATAACATGCTTAATACGGCTTTTCCACAGTTCTTTCGTTATACTACTTGCCTCTCTACGCACTAAATCTACAACTCCCGAACTTAAACGCGGGCATGTATTGTTTCTTCGTATTCCTTTTTTAAGCGTACTCCACACTAATTCAATTAGATTTAGGACGCAATAATACCGTGGCAAACGCATAACTATATGTCCATGTCCTTTCGGTAGTTCATTAACTCGATATTGTTTAGGTATGTTGAGATTTTTTTACTATTGTCAACAGATCTTTTTTGGTAACTTTTCCATCCGGAATTGTAATTTTATTCTTTTTCGTGTAATCAATTATTTATATTTTTTTGTAGCTGATGTTGGCGCCTTGTTCATTAATTTTGAATGATAAGTCGCGTTATCCATGACTATAACAGATCCTGGTGGTAGCCCTGGCTGTAACTGCTGCTGAAACCAAGTTTCAAAAAGTGCAGAGTCCATGTCCATGGTGCTTGCAGAACGCAGTTATTTGTCCCATCTGTCAGACCTTTTTTTTCAAGTCGTGGGTGTCGTGTCACTTTTCATCCAAATATACGATATTACAATTTTCTTGGCGGTACCTTCTGATTTCGTTTATATAATCCCATCTCATTCTTTTTAGTCGGGTTGATTCCATTATAGACAAACGTTGGTTTAATGTACTATAATTAAAACCCATGCTCCTCAAGTATTTTCTGAACCACTCTTCGCAATAACTTATGTCATACCCTAATTCCAAAAGTTTTAATTTCAGACTTGCCGTAGTTCGAACTTTATTTTCCTTATACATTTGGTAAATCACTTTTTAAATTTCTATCCAAAGCTCTTTTGATATATTTATAAATTTCTCCGAATTGGGGTGATTTTCTTGAATTGCCTTTATTTTCAATAATATCTCTCACAGTCGTGTAGGGGACACCAACCATTTCACTTGTCACTTTTAACGTAGCACTGCACTCCTTTTTTATCAAAAAATTTTATACATCTTTTATGATTTCTTTGGCATCTTGGGTAAGGTAACGACGATTCCTCTTGTTTTTTTCAATTTGCACTTCCATGTCAGCCTCAGCAACTTCATTCTGAGCGGTAATTGGAGCAGCTTTTTCCCGAGGACGGAACATTTTTCGCTTCTCTTGTCTCGCGCACAGAAATACTAAGACTGAATTCTAGTTTTGGTTTGACCGGCAATGAACTTTAAATAAATCTGACCCTGCTTAACCATCTTCCGAAAATCGGACCTAAATTTATGGGAATCCGGTTATTTGCGGTAACTTGTGAGTGGCCACTATACAGTTATGACTGACTATTGTGAGTTTCGGTGTATCCACCTCTACATACGCTATTAGCACTTCATTACTGTGATGTTATATATCACAGCATGAACTATATTTTCCACCAAACCTAGATATTTTGTAGAAGCTCTTCAGTTTAAGATTTTGAGTTTTCCTCGCGAATATTATCTTTTATCTTTTATATTTCACCGCCACAAACTAAAACTCCTCATTCATCCCCACCCAGCATCGTGCTTTTCTCTAGCCACGTGTCCCTTCGTCTTTCAAGATCGCGTGTGCGTTCGGAAAAATGGCGGTTCGGTTTAGTAGTGATGCAGTCTCGCGTAGCCCTAAATATCTTCCCCCTCGCTGCGGAGTAATGCCGGCGGGGCGAGGCGGGCGCTTTTCCCCGGGGAGTCTGTATTTTCCCTATTCCCCGGCCTTGCCATAACAAACATCGCTCTCACTCCGCCAATCTCGGCATGCATCATTGTGCTCCTCATCTTCCTTATGCGTTTAGCGTTTAAGTCGTTCGGGAGACAAAGTGGCGCGCTGACGCACCCTGGTAAACAGGATTTTACGAAATGAGAGCCGGGAGAGGGCAGTGATTAGTTTAAAAGGGTACAAGATGTTGTTTTGGTCGGAGGTGTCGGCGTTTCTAGATAGAATCTTGATAGGTGTCGCGGAATCATTTTGGGGATACCCGCTCGCCCATTTGGTGTCACCATAAAATGATTTGCGTCTATCTATTTGGAAATTTCGTAAATCTTCCGATTTTTAACAGTAAACAAATGTACAGTTCTTTAGTAGTTGAGGAATACAAGCTTCCAACTATGATTTCATCATCGCCTAGCAGATTTATTGCAAATAAACTTGGATGCCTCGAAAGAGCTGTATTTTCCTGCTTTCATTCGGGAGTCATAACCATATATCCTGTATTCGACACTCGTATTTACATATGTAAACTTAAATGAGACCCCTCCGTGTAACGGATGCTACAATGTCTGCTTTCTACAGACGTTCCGCATTGTTTGTAGTATGTTGATTACCTTTTAGCAACTTTTAGATAGCCCAAACGAGGGTGAATGCCTCCAACATCCATAATATCAGATAATTACGAAAGAAATTCATTAATCACGGTCCCTGACATAGAAAGACATAGTCTCCTTGAACTTGGATGCATTTGGTCCAATCATATTCCAATGCTCTGATTCCTCCAGAAAAGAATTCTTGTGGTTGGTCCTCTAACCAGTCGTTTMMTGCTCTCATCACTTGATAATCATCGTCATAKCTGGCCCTACGTAGATATTCTTTCAAGTTCGGAAATCAGAAGTATTCGCTGGGAGCTAGATCTGGCGAATACGCAGGGTATTCGTGCAATTCAAATCCTGCGTCGTGAATAGCATTCATTGCAATATGGCTTTTGTGTACACGAGCGTTATCCTGATGGAACAACATTCCTATCCCCAATTTTCCCCGTCGCTTTTCTTTGATGCGCTCGGGCAATTTTGAAATTAAGTTGGCATAGTAAAAACTCGAAATTTGCGTGGTGGAGGAGAACTCTTGTGATGCCACTGACTCTGGGTCAAAGTGGTGGCCCATGTTTCGTCAACAGTTACAAGTCGAGAGAGAAACTCATCCGGGTCTGCTGAAAACTTTGCCAGATTGGCTTCAGAATGCAGGACTCTCGAACGTTTCTGATCAGGCATCAACATTCTAGGAACTTTTTTGTTGTGCCATATGAAAAGTCTGTAATTTCAGCCATCCGACGAATGGTCAGTCGCCTATTTGCCATTACCATGTCATGTACACGATTAACATTTTCCTGAATAGTGACAGTTACTGGTCGTCCGACACCCTTTGCATGTTCACACGTTTGTCTTCTCAATTTAAATTCTCGAGACAAATTTTTTACCACTTTGTAAGAAAGAGCATTCTCACCTAATCCACCTACCATATCTTCATGATTTTTTTGGTGCGTATCTCAGATTTTTTTATTGTTGAAAATTATTCAAACATATAAATGTACTTTGTCTTTGGTAGAACACAAAATTTTATCTAAATTATAATGTGAACTATTAAACACTAAAACGTCTAAAATTTTTAGTGCTTTAACAACGCCATTATAGGACTATACTTTGAGTAGGAGTGTGTTGAGGTGTGGCATGTAAATATCTGTCTGTGTGGGTGCAAGTTTTGTATCCTAATTCTAATTGACCAGTGTTTATATTCTGTTAATTTGTATATCCAATTACTTTACCTTATTAACTACCCAACTCTTCTATACCCATAAAAGTATTATCTACATAAGTATACCAACTTTTTGGCTTACACTGAAAATTATTAATCGCGACCTTTATTTGGCCACTACTGGACTTAGAGGTGAACCCATTGCATAACCTGATCTTTTATCATTAAAATTTCCGTTCCGTAAGATGTAGGTGGATTTTTTTAGACAGAGCTCAGGTAATTTGGGTATCGTATCACCTAGGGTATCTCTACTAAGATTTTGGAGGTATCGTCGAAACGTTAGATTAACAAACTTGACAGTGATAGCGTTCTGTTTCGAAAACATAATTAATAATCTTCCACTGTCCAAGTAATAACATTACTCATTCGTTTGATTTACTCATAAACGCAATAACAAGACAGGCAATAATGTTACGAAAATGTAATGTCGAACAAGCATAAACTACAGGCTTACCTGCACATAATCTCGTGTGTTAGCAGCACCCTGCACATCTCTGGGTTTTTATCCTGTCCTTCGTACATGATGGCCTGTAAAAAAGGGCGAAATGAGCTTACATAAAGAAAAACTCGGTAGTAAAACAGAAAGCAATGATAATATTTGAGGGACCAGGGTGATACGATATAGATATCGGAATGACATTCCTTTTCAGTTTTACCTTATACGATACTTTGGCATAGGAACTACATGAGATATCGAATATATCTGTATAACACTCATAATCGTTTTTAACAAAATCTCTTAACCGCTTTGCTTTTAGTTAATATTGAGAGGTTACTCAACAAAATCAGGGAAAGTTCTCATAAAGATATTGATTACTAAAGCAGATATGAAGACACAGAAGAGAAGTATAKCTTAATATAGCAAYTCGAGCATAAATACGTAGGTATGTATGTTTAAAGACGAATTTGGTTTAGGCAAATAATCATAATTAATAATTAATAATGTATGGTCCTTCTTTTATGCCAGTCTTTCAGATTTTCATAAACCTTCTATGAAAATAACTTCATAGCATTCTTGATCGTTATTTTCTCTAAAGACACTCGATGCTTTTCGGTTGTTGGCGATATTCACATACTGCTAGATACGCTAATCCATCTTCATATCATTGAGATCGTGGAACAAGATAAGAGGAATGGAAATGAACTATTTTTTCAACGCATTTAGCTCCTCCTCATAGTGCTTATCTTGTCTGGGATTTTCTTGATAACATTTTTAGGGGAATTGCATTGGACGGGGAAGGCCCAGCAAGGTCTACAGATTTTATACCTCCAAATTTTTAAAACGGAACCAGCATATTTGAGAGAAATAGTCAAAGAATTATGTTTGTGTGACAGGAGGAACTCCAGATAACTCAGAAATGACTCGACATTTGCAAGAAAGGTCGTTGTTTTTTATGCATTATCAAAGAGGGCTTTGCATGAAAGACCTCCAAAATGAGGTGTTATTCGGCACCCCTTCTAAGTGTCTTAGATGTTAAATAAACCTCAAATTTTACTGCCTGTCATAGGCAGCTGAAACGCATATTTGATGCTTAAGGCTGTTTATACGTACTACTCTATGTACATAGTTTATGCAGGATAAAATCCGTATTTTTCATCATATCATCATCGTAGAGGTGCAAGAAAAAAATTAAGATTAGAACAAACAAAAATAAGACGAGAGCACCAGAGAAAATTAATTTTGATACGTAAAACATCTGTTCTTTTCTTTATCGCAGCAAAAATAATGCATCAAATTTGAACAATTTTAGCACCGAGGGAGTTAACCTTTAATGCTTTGCGGGGCGGAGCTTCGTGCTCGTAAACTATGCAGATGTATCCCTTGTTGCAAACTTTCATAATTTGCAGATGGATCATTGTGCTCGTAAATTATATGTATTTATTGTCTCTTCTTAAAACTGGCACCACTTTTGTTTTTATCACTAGGGAAATCTTAGATGCTACTTGAAGGTTTTAGTTTTGAATACACACGTGGAAAGAGTTCTTTTGGGGGTTAAAACAGGAAAATTGCTATACACAGGTGTGTGAAACAAATTTTAGATCAATTGTACAAAGGCAGAAAACAATCCCAGTGCAGAGTACAGATGCACAAAAAATTGGAAAGGAATATTTACTTGAATGGAATCCGATATAATTGCTGAAAATTTCAAAGTATTGATATGCACGGCCTGAAGTATGTAAAATTGATAGCTGACGGCGACAGACTTCTGACCGTAAAAAACCTTACGGACCGCACCAACTAATTCGCCAAATGCACAAACCATCTGCTGAGAAACTGTCTCAGAATTGCATCAAATGGCAAAAAGTKGTTTAAGTTCGACAAAAATAAGGTTTACCTGTGAAGCTGCGGAAAAGTTTGAAATCTAACATAGAGCGAATGAGAGGAGCAATAAAAAAGCCCTAAATTTCAGGAAAACAGAGGATGTTTCGTTTGATGAACAATTGGCAGTATTATCTACAGACACTGAAAATTGCCCAAGGCATGTATTTGGTGATCATAAAAATTGTGAAAAGTACTTTTGCACAGAACCAAAACCAAACGAAGAGAACTTCATTTCTGAGATGGACGAATGTGGTTTGCTTGGCGATTACCCGACATGCTCTAAAAGATTAGTGCAAAATGTTCATAACCTTTTATTAAACATGACTAGCAACGCAACAGAAATAAATAATAATGCCAAACGAACCTCCGGAAAATTCCTAAGAGGAAACGAGATAAAGCTTGTAGAAAACTTTTCGCAGATGATGAACCATAAAAAAGAAAAACAAGCCTGTTAGTCCCGATTCAGATCATGGCCAAGTCAACAGTGAATCTAATGAAGATGTCATCGATGATGACTATAAAGAGAAGCAAATGGAAGAACTGCTTTCAAAAATTTAAACAGGACTTGATGAAATAGAAAAAGATAGCATAGGTCACTCTGCTAATCTGAGGTGGTTCCAAGAACGATCATATAGATTAACTGTTTCGAATATTGGTCGTGTTGTATTTCGCCGGAATCCCAATACCTATATGATATTCTTGCTAAAAGTTTTGTCCATTCTCCCTTCAAAGGTAATAAATATATGCGTTGGGCGGTGATAATGAAGACTTTAACTGGATCTAAAATTAAAAACTGTGGTTTATTTGTGCACTGCAATCACCAAAATATATTAACAGTAATTGTCTACATTACTTTACAGAAACAAAAATATTTTTTTATGATTTTGAGTTTATATTTAACCGGCTTCTCTCTTTATGTACATAAAAATCGGCGATTAGTATTATTAATAGTAAAAATTCACGTTTCTGAGTTTTTCAAATATATTCACAAACAAAATCTATCTTGATTGTATTTTATAATAAAACATACTATTACTTACATTACTTTTTTAAATTTAGATAAAAGTATTTATTTATCAAAAAGGTTTTACTTGGGGGTAAAAGGTACAAGTCAGAGTTGTAAGAATGCAATAAATTTACTTTGTGTAAAATTGATTACACGTAATTCAATTGGATTAAAAAAAAAGAGGTTAATGGTGAATTACCGTGCTCATAAACGGAAACGTGCACTGAAAGAAAGGATTTGTTCGGCTTACTTTAAATTTAGTATTGTCAACAAATTCTATTTGTAGCTATAGCCTCAACTAAAAACTTTGTAAAGACAACGAATTATTTTTGTTGCGCAAAATATTTGTTATTAGAAGTAATTTGTTATTAGTAGCAACAAAAACGATATTTGTTAAAATAACTTATAATTTATTAATCACAATGTGTTTGTAGTAGTTACAATAACTAATTATTTTGTTGTACGGGCAAGTTATACGTATTTAAAGCGACTGATGAACTGTTAGTTCTTCCAACACTCACTATTACTTACATGTACAGAAGTACAGATACCTAATATTTATGGAGGCAAATGCACAACATGTTGGTATAATAAGCTATATTTATTAATTTTCAATCTGGTTTATTTATAAATGAATACGTACTTACCACTCTTTGTTCACATTTAATTTCTGAACAGCCGCACATATGCAAATTTCATTGCAAACATGGTACAATATAATAAAACAAGACTTCATTCATGAAACATTTATTAACTAAAAGAATGTATTGCTGAAAATAAAAAAATACATATTTCCATTAACACAAATTCTAAAGTTACGTGTCCACTGGCCGTCGTGGATATTAGTAAATGTAGCGTTGTATGAACATGGACTGGAAACGGGTAAAATAAGATGTACGAAATAATAAAAAGTAACAAAGGGTACTAACAATCTGGATTTTTTACTAATACGGATGAGTCCAATCTAGATCCGGATTACTGTAGCTCTACTATAGGGCATACAAGTAATTAAAAACGCTTCAATTTGAAGCCACTCTAAAAACTCATAAGAAATAACATAAAGAATTAATTGTACTTACATTGAAAACCTCTAATTAGATTAGGATTCTGGAAACCCCATGTTTCCAAGACCTCCACAACTAATGCACCCAGTTAAAACACACTTTTGAATATTGATAAATCCTATTCTACAAACATGCAGCATGAAGCTGCACTGCACGCGTCCGTACTCATGGCATGTGGCATGGCGTGTTTCGCTTTGTGCAAATCGGGCTGCCGATGCCGACAGAATTGCCAGTATTCTTCAGCAGTATGTCCCCATCCCTATACTCGGCAAAATGTCATCCAGACTGATAAAATGCAGATTGCTACCACCATTACGAACACGCTAAAACCATCATTGATGGTCGTAGCATACAATCAAATTAACATAACGAACAAAAATTCAATAAAAATAAATTCAAAGTAGTTCTGCATGAACACATACGTTATATTGTTACAACGTTTAATAAACCAAATGTAGAGATATAGTTTTGTCTTTGAAAATCCAAGTTGCTAAATACGAATTCTTTCTCTTTGGGGATGAATCGGCAAACCTGGTAACAACGAATGGCTTTAGCCACATTTTCGGTTATGACTTTATATAGCAATGGCGTGATTTAAATGGTTGTGATTGGCTAGAAAATGACAACAATTTTTTTTGTGTATGTAACTCATTTAATTTGTTGGCTATATCATATATATTATTTGCGGTAACAAAATTTATCTTGGTACAGGCAACAATATGATTTTAGTAAATCGAAATAACAAGGAAGCAAATTTATTTATTTATTTTATTTATTTATTTATTCAATACACAACCCAACAGAAAAAATATTCCAATTACAGGGTCGGAAAAAAAAAACAAACAAGAAATCATTACAAACGAGACGCGCAAAATACACCTACACAACTAAAAACTTTGATTTTATGAGCCCGATGGTGGTGTTAAAAATGTCTATATCTTCCTCAACTTCTTCATAACTTCGACACATCCGGTAAAGTGGTGAGTACATTAAAACGTTAGTTCGGGCACTTGGAAAGTAAAACAGTGATGTAGAGCGAGTCGAAGCTGTTGACGCACGAAAATAGATTTTTTGAAGTATGTCCGAGGAGTCAATCAGTCCATTTAACAGTTTAAATAAGAATAACACTCCCTGCMTGTCTCTACGTCGAGCCATAGAAACACAATTAAAACGAGCTAACAACTGCCCCTGATCGATACCAATGTGAGGGTACTGATGATCCAATTTAAATGCCAAAAATTTTAAGAATTTTCTAAGCAAACTTTCTAGGGTGTTAATATGTACATCATAATGTGGACTCCACACTGCGCTTGCATACTCAATTTTAGGTCTTACCAACGCATTGAACAATATGAATAAAGTATTTACATCACTAAAATCGTGAGAATTGCGCATAATAAAGCCAAGGTTTTGGAGACCCGACTTAGAAATACTTTGCAAGTGGTCTTTAAAGGACAGTTGGTAGTCAAAAGTGACTCCCAGGTCTTTACAAATAGTTTCTCGCCTCAAAATATGACCATCGATGCTGTAATTAAAAGTTATTTTATCAGTTTTCCTGGTATATGAAACAACATTACATTTATCTATATTCAACTGCAAACCATTATTGAAGCACCATATCTGAATATTGTTTAAGTTGTTCTGTAAATTGCAACAATCCTCAAAACTCTTAATACTACAAAATAACTTCATGTCATCCGCATAGAGAAGTGACGAGCAACTCAATTCCGATACAATGTCGTTAATAAATAAATTAAATAATAGGGGCCCCAAAACTGAACCTTGGGGAACACCTGATAACGTTGGAAAGCTATAAGACTTTCTACCCAAATACAGCACATATTGCCTTCTCCCCGTCAGATACGACTGCAGAAAAGCAACTAGGTCGGCGTGAAAGCCTATAGAACACAACTTAGTCAAAAGAATTCCATGATCAATGCGGTCGAAAGCTTTACTGAAGTCGGTGTATATCACATCAACCTGGCCTACTTTCTCCATATGCTCAGATAAATATTGTGTGATAGAAATTAAGTTTGTATTAATAGATCGATTAGTCATAAACCCGTGTTGATTCTCGCATATAATATGTTTGACTTGTGAGTAAAATAGATTATGTAGTACAAATTCAAATAATTTGGCAAAATTATTTATAACTGCTATAGGACGATAGTTTACAATTTCAGCTTTATTGCCTTTCTTATAAATAGGACAAACCTTAGAAATTTTCCAATTATCAGGAAACTTGCTTGATTTAACAGAGATGTTAAAAATATGTGTAAGCGGTGCTGCCAGTATACGAGCACAATCTTTTATAAAAAATGCAGGAAGTCCATCTGGACCTGCAGTAAATCTAGGTTTAAGTTTTTTGAATGCGTTTAAGACATCTCTTTCAGTTATCACTCCTAGTGTTATGCTTGTACTAGTACTACTCTCATTCAATTGGCAATCACTAGATTGGATGTGAACTGAACCAAAGTAACTGGCAAACTCATTGGCAATATCTTGTGGATTATTAAAGATCACATTATTGTTAGACATTGATTGCGGATTAGAACTGGATGCTTTCCTAAAATTCAAATAAGCCCAGAAACTGCACGGATTATTTGATAAATTTCTTTCGACTGTTTTCAAGTACTCGCGGTGTGCGTGCTGTACAGAAACTTTAATGCTATTGCGTAAAGCTTTAACACTTTCATATTCATGAGAACTGCCAGACCTTTTGTAGCTCTTGAAAGCAATTGTTTTGCGGCGAATATCTTGAATAATTTTTTTTGTAAACCATGGAGGATACTTATTTTTTGATATGGTTGTCTGTGGTACAAACCTGCTAACTGAGTCGTTCACAAAATTATACAGAAAATTTACAGCATCATTTACATTATTAATACTATATATATCACTAATGGTACTCCTGCATAAATCCGCGTAGAGAGACTCAAAATTTGCTTTTTTAAAATTATATCTCTTAGGCATGGCATTGGCAGAATCATTGACGCTAAAAAAGTGGTGTATATCTATGCTTAGAGGGGGATGATGCACATCTTCTCTCAAAATTTTAATATCAGCCGCAGTCACAGTACATGTTTTATTGTATAAAACGAGATCTAATAACCTGCCAGATGTATTAGTTATCATGTTGTATTGAGCTAGGTCAAAAAAACTACACAAATTTTGCAGTTCTGATATTTTTGTCGTAGGTGGCAACCTGTTGGTCAGATATTCACTATACTCAGGGATGTTAAAATCTCCAATTATTAACAAATCAGAGCCATATATTTCGTACATGTTAGAAAGACAATCAAAAAATGAATTATACAACTGCGTATTGGAATTTGGTGGTATGTATACCACAAAAACAAAAAGTGTACCAGATTTTAACATAATTTTAACTCCCACAATGTCTATATTTGAGAAGTTTGTATGCAAGTGTTCCAAATTTACGAGATTTACAGTAAACGTTTTATTTATCATTATTAAACAACCTCCACCTCTAGTCAAACCAAACAGTTCGTATTTTCTGTCACACCGGAACACATGGAATTTGTCGCAACAAATTTCACTATCATGAACATTTGAATTCAACCAGGTTTCTGTTAAACACACCATATTACAGTCGGTGTGAGTAGTGTAATTGAATAAATCAACAACTTTAGTATTTAGGCCCCTTACATTCATATAATATATATTCAACAAAACGAGTGCAGAATTTTCTTGATGTCTGACATGAAAAGGTTCAGCAAGGGGACAAGCTGACTGCTATTGAAGACCTAATATTGAGGATTTTAATGATTTTATCTTAAGTTTATACACAAAACAATTGTTCTTGTCCATCGCAGTGTGGTTACAATCAATATCTAAGTTTTCATTACTTTTTAAATGCAGATTTTTATAATTAAAGCAATTAATACATTTTGTTGAGTACTCATCCTTGCAGTCCGTCAGTTCATGCTCCATCGAGCAGCGAGGGCATGCAAATTTGGCCTTACACACCGATGCCGAGTGATTAAAATTACTGCACTTGTAACATCTGAGCAGTTCAATTCCGTCGTATATGCGACAACGATCCAGACCCACAATCACGAATTTGTCTTCAGCCATCATTATGTGTCTGTATGTAACACAATCAACTTGTACAAGAGCTTGCATAATGTTACTCTTCTTCTTGGTACTCCAAAATTTTAGCAGAACGCACTCTGACTCTTCCTTAAACTTGTCAGGATTCTGTAGCTTTAAAAATCTAATAATTTCTTCCTTGGTTACTTCGCTGCAGATGCCCACTATTTTTATCCTTGGTTTCGGATTGCTCACTTCAGAAATATTATAGTTCTGGGAAAGATTCTCATCGACAACTTTTTTTAACTTTAAACTTCCATCATCGGAGCCGCACGTAACCAATATACCTCCGCTATTAATATGTTTCACCTTAGTTATAGGAACGGTTGTAGCTGATTGCTTTAAATTCTCGAGGACTTGGAGTTTAGTTATGCTAACAGCTTGCTTCTCATTTTTGGGTTTAATAATCAGCGATTTTTGTATATTCTTGGCAACATCGGAATAACTTGGAACGGTGATATTTGTGGTACAGTTAAACTTAGCATTAACGGTGTCTATTAGTTCTGACTTCATGACAGAAAACGCATTTTCGAGTTTTTGTAACACTCCCTGGATAGATTGTTGCACGAGATCCCTGTACACGCTCCCCTCATTTCTCAAATCCAAGCAGCCCTGGCAAAACCAGAGACATCCAGGTTGGCCTTTATATTTTAGTACATCAGCTGATAAATTGATACACGCCAGATGAAAAGAATTCCCGCAAAACCCATCACAAGAAATGCCAAGCTTGCGACCTCCGGTTATCGGTGAATCACACTTTGCACACGAGTTAGTCATTTTTGCACCATAACAGTGACTCTAGTCCAGTCAAAACCAATTTAGAAAAAAAATGTATATGCACTAGGACGCCACAAAAGAAAATGTCCACCGAACAAATGTAGCTTGCACAATTAAGTTTGAGTTTATCGCACAGAAAACACCGAACACAACAGGAGCTGATACCATGCGACTTATCATTCCATATCGTATCCGATTGTTGTTTGGTATTTACAACAAATAATTCTTTACTATAACAAATTTGTACGTAACAAACGGAAATTTGTTGTTGTTGACAATCAACTTTTTTCAGTGATGGCTGTCAATACTAGAGTGACAGGTTAGGGGTCATAACTTATCTTGCAGACCAATAGTGCAGCTGTAATATAGTGACAGGCTTTGTCACGTCCACGTGGACTAATTATGTTACCGCCCTAAAAATTTTACTTGGCCCAAAACGTATGAACAGCCTTAAGGACTACAAGAAGTATGAAAATTATATTTCTGGCTCAACTCGACGCCTTATAGGTTCTTGACTAAAATTACTGAACAATAGAATAACGAATCCCATGGCGCATTAGGTATGTAATCTGCAATGTCTGAGCAAACACTCGTTTATCAATTCCCCGTTGTGACCCAGCGCCGGGGCATTAACTTCGCATCTCGCGTAAGTCTCCCATTGTTGGCGTACGCGCGTTTTATTATAATAACAGAAAAAGAGATAAGATCGGCTTATAAAGGCACCCCACGAGCGCGAGTCATCAATGAGCCAGGAATAACCCTCGTAATTACCGGACTTACCCTCGTGCGGACCCGAGTAATCCGGCTATTTTGCCCGGACCGATAGTACGCGTATCTATCCGCGAGGGGGGAGGATTAAGGTGCTTTGTGTTAGAACAGTTGATAGATTTTTGTTTAATTGAATATGTAGCGCGCACCCCGGTTTACCCCGGGCTCAACTAAGATTAAGGGACACCGGAGCAACATGTGTCGGGATAAAGATGCACTAATACCCCTCTAAGTTGGATAAAATATGGTTTTTCTTGGGGAGGGGCGGGCTGCTGGTCAGGACGCTCACCTGAGGCTCAGATGAGGAAGTTTAGCCTCTTGGAGTAAATTGTCATCTGTGTAGCAGGTCATCAAGAGAGTGAATTGTCCAGGAAACGTGTTAATATAATTAAACCGCCAGTTTTTTTTTTAAATAACTAATAAATAGCCTGTAAACAATCTGATTCTTTTAACATGTGAAACATGTGCAGAATTTCATCCACATATTTTATTTTACGGGGTTGTAAAAAATTTCTGGGTCTAGGTTTGAAGATTGACTTTATAACTTCGGTAAAATCAAAGTAAATATTTAATGGTTGGTTATTATTGATTGGTGCATGGTCGGATTATTACACCTGACCTGAGTCAAGTTTCTATTACAGACATTTGCTTTCTCTAAAGTGAAATAGATCTTTTTATTTAGTACATTAAGAATATATGAAAACACCCACCTGCCTGTCAGTTTGCATCCAAATACAAAAAATTTTATCAACATATCTGGTTCAGAATAATATATTTTCATTCGACATAGAAATTTCAGCCAAGATTGAAGATATATGAAAACCCGCTGACAACCCTTCCTCTTGTTCACAGCATTTGTTTCTATGGATGAAATAGCTATAATATATATGCATCATCTCACAATGAATAATAGCTCAGACTTTTTATGTGCTTTATAGGAAAGATATTTTATTTTATTTCTGACAATTGCTTAGGAGGCATAATTAAGAAGATTGGACACAAGAAGAGCGTTGTTTGTCACTGATAATTCTTTGACATAGTTTGTGAAACTTATGGAATTCTTCAACTGTATTTGTAGTTCAACATTCAACTAATCATATAAAAATGTTGTTGACGAATTTGTACCACTTATACGATAAATCACTGATATAAGAAGATTGTTTAATTTGGACTTTTTCTTGCTTGATATCAAGTATTTAAGATTTTAAATATTAGTGATGTCTATCTGGAACTGGTTTGTGGCATCTGAATTAAATTTAGAAAAGGTGTTTGTGTTTAATAAACTATTCAGCTTAGTTTGGTATCTACGCATCTGTTTTCAAAGTGCCAATGGTATTGCCTTTTTTATTAACTTGATTACAATATTTGATCCGTTATATTTTATTCGTATTTATTTGAAGACGTGCCTGCGCTCGTGTATTTCTAGCAGTCTAAATGTCATGAGTTTTACGTATTAAACAAAAATGGACAAAAATCAGGTGTATTACAGCAAAAATGATCTACTAATACGGTATAACTGTATAGTTTACCTCATTCAGAGCAATAAAAGAGTGAAATTAAAAAAAAAAATTATTACACAAATTCAAATAAGTGCTTTTTTGTGTCGAGACGTTTTTTTTTACAAATTTCCACTATTTCTATATCATTTTATAATGCAGGTATTAAAAAGATTATAAACTCAGAATTCAAATTCTGTTGGTATGACCAATATATGCTAAAGTTAAACAAGAGTTTGTTTATTTTGATTTGGATAATTTTTACTAGTTAGGTATGGTAAAATCTTCAATTGCTACACCTTTATTACTGCAAAATTTAAATAGTTCAATTAATATTGGTTTAGATCAAAACATACCTAATTATATCTTTCCTTGTTGCTCTTTGACCTTCTGATTTGAATAGATCAAAGCAAATTTTAACATCCGCTGTAGAAAAATATATTTGCAAATATCTAATAATCTATAACCTGCTTTAGTTTTATCCATCTCTTATGGGACACTTTGTATAGTGTGTTTGAATGTTTTAACCTTCCTAAAACAAAACAAATGCAATGTAGGTGTAACGTAACCGAGGGTAAACACTAAGTAGGTAAAAAAAGCAAATTTAGATGAATTTCAGGTAAATCAAAACTGACATCTTCTTGACTGTTGTCTGTATATATTTTAGAACCTAGACTTGGCACAAATTTCAAGTATGCGTTTCTCTTTCACCGTTAAATACTTGATGTGTAATTTTTTTACGTAAAATACTGGTATTTATATGACAGATTGCTGGCCTTTTGCAGAAGGTTGTACTGAAATTGATTTACGTGAAAAGTTATACGCAATAGAGGTTCACATACATTTAAAAATCGTAAATATGTGTTTGTTTAAGAGGTTTAAGAAAAAGCCTTAATTTTTGGGTCAACTAAAAGTGAAATTTGGTTATATGTACTACATACAGTGTGTGGTTTTCTAAATAATGTAAATTTGATTGTCGAAGAAAGTTTATAGATGTGCATATGTACGTGCTTACATTCTATATTTGTTTTTGGTGTGTCACTCTGTCGTTTCTTTTATTTATCAGTTATCAGTCTATTCGTTGCGTTGTTAGCAGTTTCTGCATTTTTATCTATCATATTTTGTTATAGTTTTCAAATAATCTTACTGTAAGTATTACTTAGTCTATTGTTTACAAGTCGTTTATGTATGTTTTCCTGCTTGCGACTCATTTCTAGTATTAATCTTTTTTATTTATGTTGGCCTGTAATAATTAGTTTAGAGTTGTTAAAATCAAAGTGGTGTTATTGCTGCTCACATGGTTTTTAAAGTTGTTTATTCGGTGTTGTTGTCGTTCTTCTGTTTTTGAGATATTTTCCTATGTATTTTTATTACACTCCTTGCAGTCTTTGGAATAAATTGTGTGAGTGGTATAGTTGGTTGCTGTTTTCGCTTCAAGTTTAGTGAAAAATTGTTTGGTTGTGCTTGTGGTTTCTGTAGGTATGGTTTGAACAGGTTTTTTATTTCAAGTTGGGGTATGTAAGGTAATGTAAGATAATGGGTTCTCTGCCTTTGTGTTGCCTGTCTTGTCCTGTTATAAATTTTGTCATTATTCTAAATTAGGGGCTTGTTAGCTGAATAGCACGTGTTACCATGTAGCTGACGATCATTCTTCTGTGTGTGACAAGATAGTTTGAGTTGTAATTTAGGTATCGTCCAGGATTCCGTTGTCTTGTTTTTATAATCATCAAGTTGAGATAATTGAGTTGTTTGTCTTTTTCTTTTTCTATTGTGAATTGAAGTTTTTTTGTTGTAGTTATACAATAGCATAAAGCATAGCCTAGCTTCTTCCCTGTTGTTTCTTCTAGATCTTCCATGATTAACTGTGAAATATTACTTAACATGGAAGCAAAAAGCAGCGAAAAGAAAAACCTGTTTATAAGTTTCCTTTAAGTTGGATCGACTCACTGTTTTCAAGGTTTTTAAGGTATTTTATAAAACATTTGCTACTATGCAATGAAAGCCGTAGCCTTCACGCAATCATTCCCCTAACAAGTACGAATTCCAACCTCCCAGCCTGCCGCAAACCCCAGGAGATCGCACAACATCCACGAGGGTTCCAATCCGCAGCTCATACGCCATACGTCGCCCCCTCCCCCGAAAGAAACTCCAGAAATATTATTATAATCCCTGCGAGGACGGACCGGCCGGCGCTCGAGAGACCATCTCCAGGAGTCGGGGCCCACGGGGGCGGCGTCGGCTCGCACCCGGCGGACCAGTTAAATATTCCCCGGGGAATTGACTTACTTATCGCATGTGCGACGGTCGCGCGCGCTTTTCCCGGCGATTCGAATTAATTAGCCGCTCTGCATATTCATGCAAAAAGTTTTGCATGTGTGTGCGTGGACGATCCCCTGGGAATTGGCGGGAAGTCCGGGATGCGCCCGCGGGACATAACTCAGACGATAAGATAATGGCGAGGATCGTTTTGTTCCGTAGCGGAAATTTGCATACTCGGGAAGGGGTTGGGATCGGGGGTAGAATTTGGCTACGATTGGAGATTACTTCTGGAGGAGCTCGGTGGAATTAAACTTGTCATATTTTCTTCAGTTTCACTGGAAATCAGACTTAAAAGTCTGAATCTCATCTTTGCTGGTGATCTTAAACTATTCAATACTTTAACTTCTCCAACTTGATCTTAATTATCTACCTAAATCTATGGTGTCTCTCAATGTTTCCAAATGTTTTGTTCTCTCTTTCTCCAGAAAACACAATACAGGATGTATAACGAATGATAATGAACCTGACGAAATTAAAAATGCAACCCAAATTTCATTCTCATAGCCAATGTCGTTATTTTACATAATGGTATTATTTTAAAAATAAATTGGGAATCCATGACGGCTATGCGTTATGGTTCCTGTTACTGTATTTATTAAAAGTCAAAATGTATTCAAATGATGAAAAAACAGATACGATTTTGATTTAAGGTGAATGCAAGAAAAATGCTTCCGCTGCTGCCCGTTTATACAGAAACGTTTTCCAAATAAGAGCTCATGCCCATACAATTTTCAAGAGAAGATTAACTTTAAGGACAAACTGGCCACCACTGAAAAACTCAAGAGCAGCAACAAACCCTGACAATGAAATTAGAGTATTGGAAATGATTGACGAAAATCCTCATATTAGTCAAAGGGTAGTCTCAAGAGCAACCGGTATTCATCAGTACACCGAATAAATAAAAGCAATCAATTTCATCCTTATCACTTGCAATTGGTTCAGGCCTTGAGGAAGACAGATTATCCTAAAAGACTGGCTTTTTGTAACTTTTTTCGCGAACACCAAAATTTGATTGTGAAATTTTATGACAACATTTGCTTCTCAAATGAAGCAAGATTTTTTAATAATGGTGGAGTTAACAAACATAAAATGCATTATTATGCGCAAGAAAATCCACGTTGGATTCGAGGACATTTTCAAACTATCTACTCGACGAATGTCTGGTGCGGAATATTGAGGAATCAAATTGTTGGGCCCTATTTTTTTCGCGGTAGTTTAAACGGCAATACTTATGTAAATTTTTTAAGAAACATTTTACCTTTACTTCTCCAAAATGTAAATTTACAAGTAAGACAAGATGGGGCACCTGCGCATTATCATTGACTAGTGCGAAGTCATCTTGGTTTGGTTTTGCCTAACCGATGGATAGGAAGAGGTTCACTGAGAAGCCCAGACCTTACTCCTTTGGATTTTTTTCTGTGGGGAATGGTAAAAGGGCAAGTATACCAAACACCAATTGAAAGTGTAGAACATTTAGAAAATTAAATACGTGATGCATGTAGATCCATCACTCCAGAAATGCTAATGCATGTTAAAAGATCGTTTTGGGCACGAATTCAAGCTTGTGATAACAGCGAGATTTTGAGCATTGATTACATTAATGTTTTTGAATAAATATTTTTCAAAAATAAAATTTGTTTTACAATACCGGATTTACTTGGAGCAAATGATTGAAGTTTATGTCAAAAATTTACGAATTTATACAGCTCTCTATCTTTTATATTATCAATGTTACCTCTGCAACTGTATTTTGTGTATTCGTGAACCATCCTGTATATTGTAGACAGGTATGATGCAAAGCGATTATATTTATGTTTCCTGATGTAGCAACATTCTCTGCTTCAAAGCATCATGGGATAATATTTCCGTAATTTTTTGATAAAAACTTTATTCAGCACACTCATTTATATATGTTAGAAATTTTAGTGCTTAATTAGCAGCGTACTATGTTTTTTTCGCCAGCAGCTGCACCATTTTCTTTAAGCATTTTCTGGTTTCCGAATGAAGACTTTTGATTATTTTTAGTGTCGTAGATAAGAAATCGAAAATTTTTGCTATACCATTAGGTCAGCGAAAAATAACAAAGGAATCAAAAAAGTTGCTTATCTAAAAAAAGCAACATATACGTATTTCCTTAATGCTCTTTACCATTTTAAAACTTTCTATAGTCGATATCTTGAAATAATGTCTTAAAAACATCATCAACATATCAAAAATGTGTTTCGTTCGGAAAGTTGTCATCTTCAGAAGTATAAAATGCTCAGTAAGCAGCGGAACGGAATCAAAGCAATATTTCCTCGTACAGCTTGTTTAAAAAAAACCCGAAATCAACAACACAAACGATCTCTCTGCCCATTCAAAGCCGTCAATCGTTCGGAGCCTCCCGCTCGTCCCGGAATTCCCGATTCGCGCCGCCAGTAACGCGTTTAAGTTCTTAAATTTAATTTTAGTCAATCATCTAATTCCGAGACAGTTTGAGGTGAAATTTAATTTCGCCCCCGTCGTCGAATCGGGCCGTCGTCGCCGGGCGCGTCGCGAGTGACGAAGGAGCTTTCATTTGTTTCTTATTGCATAATTCATTTAATTATTTCGCCGTGGGGCGGCGCCGGCGGCGGTGGTGTTTCGCGTACTGAGTGCGTGCCTCCGTTGCGAAACCGTGCGTGAAAACTCAAGCGGTTCATGGCGGCCCGCTCGTACCCCTTTAATTAAATTTGGCTTTTTCCGGGCCGGGCGACGAGTGCTCCTAGAGCGGCGAAAATGTGTCTTTGGAATTGTTCGCTGTTTGTCTGGAACGGCACCCCGATTAAATACGTGTTGGATTGCCCTCGTTTGTGTAAATAAAATTTACGGTAACTAAGTGAACTGGCTCTCTTTTTTAAGTGAAGAATTGGGGGTTGGTGTATTTTCCGGTTACGACAATACAAGTTCATGGATATGATAGTTTGACAGATATTTTTAATGCAATAATGGGAGCTACGTGGATTTAACCTGCTTGTACTTTGCGTTCCTTTCAGCTCCAGTAAGCACTCGTTGAATATCCTAAATTAATAACAGAATAACATCGACTAATATCAATGGACAATGGTTCCAATGAAACTGAAAGAGTTTAGAATCTTCTGATTAACTACTTTTACACACGGCGAAAGCAGTATGTAAAAGAATGCCGCCAGAAGATAAAGGGAAAAGAACAAACAAATTGGTAGAATAAGAAGATAAAACAGCAGTTGCATGAAAACAGTATATGTAAAGGGGACCAAGGAAATATTACTCGACATAAGAGGAGAGAGTAAATGTTAAAGAATTAATAAGAGCAGCTATAAGGGAATCTAAGGACAATTTGAAACTAGAATTGAGGTAAATAGTAAACGCAAACACAAGAAAAGACAATAGTCAATAAAAAACAGGAAAGGCAGCGGGGATGACCATACTGCACCAGAAATGTTAAAAAAATATGTGAKCAGAAGTGGTAAATTATCATGATTTCGTTTAATGAGATTTGACTCTTCGAATACATCATTTTCAACATTATTGTCAAAAACATCTTCCGCCATTTCGACTTCTTCAACAACATCTACGTTGATTTAACCCTCTTGTGAGTGGAAAGCATGCATCCACCCCGTTTCACGGTCTCCACATTTTTATGATAAGTAATTGCTATAAGAATATTTCAACATGTAGTGTCTTCCAAAAATTTACTGCTATTATAAAACACGGCGAAACACATGAACTTCGACAAGAAAACATGATTGTTTCTAAATTTGACACAGCACAAGATGGCATTAAGAGACATTAAATAGGTTGATAGTAAATACTTTAAAGAAGATGCTGATTCATTTCCAGGAACTAAATTTCTGTAGACACGAAGGTTTACGATC
This sequence comes from Rhyzopertha dominica, assembly GCA_025024175.1. Taxonomy (NCBI): domain Eukaryota; kingdom Metazoa; phylum Arthropoda; class Insecta; order Coleoptera; family Bostrichidae; genus Rhyzopertha; species Rhyzopertha dominica. The sequence goes on along the minus strand of QCXZ01000137.1, from coordinate 1,937,625 downwards.
GGATCGTTATGAAATGCTTAAACAATAAGAACCATATTCGCAGGACATTTCTAGTCTGTCTTCATATAAAGGAGAGATGAGAGCAAAATTAAGAGAAAAGTTGGAACCACAGTGACATGAAGCATAAAGTGACAAAGATGCCAAAGAAGAAAGCCTCAACTGGGAAGAGGCTAAAAGAACAGCAAAAGACATGATTAAATGGAAGAAAACAATGCACCAAAAAACAGTATTTTAGGACCCCTCACGTATCTTTCGTATGTTAATTATTCTCCGAGACACGTAAGAAATTTTGGAGAAAGGTTTCTATGTTGCAACGAGTTCTCAAATAAAAGGCTAGCGGCTTAACGTTCGACGAAAGCTTAACAGACCGCATAAAAAACTAATATTTCAAGATTGCAATCCTGTCGGGCAGCCCACGTGTTTATAGATCGGCTAAACAAAACTCAAAAAAAATTATAGTAAATTTAACTGCAATTGTAATAATCTTTACCACAAAATATAGTGCAAATACGACTAGAAAAACTGTAGAAAATTATACTATATTTTTGTAGATTAACTATTGTAGCTGTATTTACTAAAAATGTAGAAATTAGTACTTACCATTTTATAGTGTATGTTCTTAGAGAATGCAGTACAGTTCAATACAAATTTTGTAGGATTTACTAGGCAGGGTATCACAAATTTTTCTACAAGATGTAGTGTACTTTATTAGTGTTTTGTTTATTGTAACATATTATAATAGTCAAATTTAATATTCCAGTATGCTAAATTTTACTATGTTAAATCTTTTTCTTTACTATAAATTAGAGTTATAATTTACTAAAAATATAGTGGATATAGTGCAAAAATAAATGAAACCAATGCAGCATTATTATGATTTTATTCATTAGACAAACAAGGTTTATTCTCCGAGACACGTAAGAAATTTTGGAGAAAGGTTTCTATGTTGCAACGAGTTCTCAAAAAAAAGGCTAGCGGCTTAACGTTCGACGAAAGCTTAACAGACCGCATAAAAAACTAATATTTCAAGATTGCAATCCTGTCGGGCAGCCCACGTGTTTATAGATCGGCTAAACAGCTTATGATAACAGAGTAATGAGAGTGGGCACTTCCGTGGGGTCGCGTGCCTAGCACGTGGCCTCTGATTACGGGCATAGTGCGCCCCAGATTGCCCCCGATCCTGTTACTGTTTTGTAATGGAAAAACGGGCGAAATGGTTACATAAAAGAAACGTCGAAGTTGATTAGCTTGGTCATGCACCGCTGAAAATTTAAATGAGGATGCAGTTTCAAGATACTCAGTWAAAGATAATTACAATTACCTAATTTGCATCAAAATAAAAACGTTGCGGTTAGTGTTGTTATCTGCGCTACTTGTGTCTTTTTATTACTATGCAATGATCTAAAACATAAAGTTACGGTTGCAATTTTATTTATTTAAAAATAGAAAACACGAGGAAGGTAGTTTTTTAATTAACGGCTAAGTCTTTATTTAAAAATCAAGCAAAATGCCGTTGAGAAAACCCATTGCAAATGCTACAATATATCGGGTGTTCCAATTAAAACAACAAAATCAGCTTCTACTTCCGGTATAACCGAAGGTGGGAAAAAATTATGTAGCTATGTGCTTTGTCTCACTTGATTTATCAGATAACTCTGACGATCGTTTCGACCATGCGGCCATTGTCACAAAAATAACAGCGTTATGCTATACTCAGATGAGCAGAATTTTGTTCAGGTCCCCTTTTTTACTTCTGAATATTTTGGAAATTTGCATAGATCGAAGTTATTTTACCTTCAATGACACATTCTACAAGCAAGACGATGGACTGCCAATGGGTTCACCTTTGTCTCCAGTATTGGCCAAAATTTTCATGTCAAATTTCGAAGAGAAGCTTTTTGCAAAGAAAAATCAAATTATTAAAAATATATTATTCTGGACTAGATATGTTGATGATATTTTTTGTATTTGGACTGGAACTAACAGGCAATTGGATGTATTCTTAAAATTCTTTTATACAATAAATAAAAAGATTTAATTTACCCTAGAAAAAGAAAAGGACGGAGTTCTCCATTTTCTGGACTTATCAATGCCGGTAAAAATAGTGAAACTGACTTTGAAATTTATAGAAAACCAACACAGTCAGATGTTATAATCCCGGCTTCCTCAAATCAATCATTACAGCTTAAGCATTCCGTGTTTTATAGTTTAATAAACAAATTAATCAATATACCACTTAGAAAAGAAAGTTACGAATAAGAGTTGACAAAGATTAAACAAATAGCCTTTAACAATGAATATGACACAAAAATTGTGGACCAAATACTTAAAAACCAATATAAAGTTAGAATACAAAAAATGCTGTGCAATGCTAACATCAACGAAATAGAACATTTTTCGCCGCAGTAAATTATGTCAAAGAAATTAGTGTTTGTGTTAAAAATAGGCTGAATAGGTTCGGAATAAAAGCTATAGAGTTTAATAAGTGCAATTTGGGAGGTCTTTTAGTTACAATAAACCAAAATCCAATAAATTGAACAAAAACGGCATCTACGAAATAAAATGCATGCAATGTGACATGATATACATAGGACAATCAGGTAGAGCTATTAAAAACGGAATTAACGAACATTTTGCGAACATAAATTCAAACAAAAGCACGACAGGTTTTGCTGACCATTGCATAAAAAAATAACCATTACTTAGATGAAAACGACGTCTAAGCCTTACATCGCGAAAGGAAAGGTAAAAAACACAAATAGAAATTCCCACGTCCAGTACTCCTTTGATATTACCAAAATTATAAAGTCGGCCTGTACTTTACAACTGTAAAAAAGGGGACGTAAACAAAATTCTGCACATCTGAGATTAGTATAACGCCGTCATCTCTTTGACAATGATCTTATGGTCGAAACGATCGTTAGAGTTATCTGACAAATCAAGTGAGACAAAGAATGCACCTTTGAATTCAGTCGAGATAAAGAAATTTTGGTTGATAAAAGACTTTATCATACTTATATATAACAATCTATCACTAGTAAAAGTTAGCATTACCTATTTTGCAATCGTTAACTGCGTCGCCGCGCGCCATTGTAGGTGAATAATTAAAAATATAGTTAATGGAAAAAAGCCGCCGGACTAACGGTGATGCTTTATTCAGTTCGCGTTGTACACGAACGGGCGCATCAATATAATTTTGAATTTGGCGTTAATTCAAAACAAGTGCCGTGCGAGCCATGATCCGCCGTTAAACTTTTATCACACAATTATGCGATTAATGGCTGAACTGGCGCTATGCTAATTCGGCGCGTTGCATAAAAGCGGAATTTGACGCTAGATTTTGTCGGACCGCGGCATCGCGACGAAGACACGGCAGCTCTCGTTAGTATTGAATTTGCGTTGCGCCTTTTAGAGTTTCGAAAGCGCAGCGAGCAGCAGGTTTTTTGCCGATTCACTTTCAAAGTGGCTGGTCGGCATTAAAATAAAATCGTACGTTTTTTGTTTAATTCATTTATCCGGGAAAGGGAATACATAAAATCTTACCTGTTTGGTCACGGAATCTATTAGTCGTACATAGATGTCCTGCTCCTGTCGCACACCTGCAAACAGAACGTTGGGTTAATGTCGCCGTTTTGCCAGCAGAACGTAAAGCACTTAGAGAATCGGGGACTACATATTCATGTGCTGCGGTTGGGGAATTAATGAGATAATATCGTGTCGTGTTTGATGGAATCACCGTGGTTCTTCAATTAAACATTCCACATTTAATCAGAAGCCGTTTGTACTGGCAGATGTCTAGCAAGGTTGCACTATTTAAAACAATCTCTGCTTGAGCATGATTAGTTCTTAAGACTAGGTGAAAGGGACAGCCGTACTCAATTTTAGGATGTTGACCATGTCAGCCCGGTCGGCCTGGGGCGTTTATTGCGCTGCTGGTTATGCTGATGCCACAACAAAGAGTATTTTTGATTTACAACACTTTGTGGGTCTATCTGATGCCTGTCTTTATAAGATATTTATACTTACTACTGAGAATTGGATGTTCGCTTTTCACAGACATATCAGTGATATTACTCATAAAGTTTTAAACAAACGGTTTTTTATTTCGATATTGCTTTCAAATTTATTATTAAAAATTATTAAAAATGTCAACACCTCATGAAAAAAAAATACTTTAAAAAATATTTTTTTTAATAATAGAAAATATAATAAACGTTCAAGAAAAAAATACATATATTTACCAAACATCAAAAGCATATAGTTAATGTTCACAATCTGTACATAAAATTATCTTTACAGCAAAATTATAAATGTGTGTATTAAAAACATATGAACAAACATCAACTAGTTCTGGTAAAAGAGAACGGAAATAAAATCTTTGAAGTTTTGGAAGCATTTTTTCACTCCAAAAATGATCTTTTTTAACTATATATAACTATAAACTACTAAACGGATTTTTAGAAAAATTCTTACTTGACGGTGTTTGATAAGAGAACCAATATTTCCCCTGTTTCTTTTTTTTTGAAGGCAAAGTTCTTCCATCACCTTTTCGTCTTGCCATCTTTACTAATGTTCTTTCAGATAACGTAACACTAAAGTCACACAGTCACACAAAATCTCAAACAGCATAAATGGTAGGTTTGAAAAATTCTAAGGCTTTATATTAGTGAACCCCCTCTTTCATTCTATGGGGGCGGTTGCCATGAGTCAGTGGAAAAAGTTTTCAGGTTTAGAGGTACAAACAGTTTCATGCAGATTGTCTTCAATAATACATATTCTGGTCCCAAAAACCGATTATACTTACCTTTCGCAAAACTGATGTTTAGTTGGAATTCCGGATGAGAAATTACAGCAACTCAGACTTTCAGTCGTATTGAAGCGATCATCAACCCTTTACCTGCCAATATACGGTTTCGTCATATTTATTTTGGTCCTAGGTGCTTTCGCAAAATTGATTAAAATTGTTTACGTTACCAGTTACCAAAAAACTGGTGTCCAATTTATCCGACAGTCAGGCGCCTGACAAAACTGTATATTTGCTACCTCGACATGGAAATATATTCTTTAATTTATGAATAAAAGTGTTCCTGACGAATCCGTTTTTAAGCGGATAGCACATAAGATATAAGAAAAACACTTTGGCAAATTGATTTTTAATAGTTATCATCAAATTATGTTAACTTATTCATATATAGTACATATATGCATAGCGCAATTAGTGTCGTACTGATTTTAATTGACTTTGTAAATATGAACTTTTGGGACTACACGCCCTGTATGCTTTCTATGTGTCCCAACGACATAAAATTGCAGAGCAGAACTTAACTCCTTATCTAAATAACTTTCGGCATGGACAAATAATATTGCATAAATATAAAAGCAGTAGTTCAAAGAATCGTTTCGTCATCCCCAGTACCTGCGTTTTTCTACCATTCATACCTGAGGTTACCCTCCCGCCATAAACTGTAATGGCTGTTTACTCAAGTGCCGTCAATTGGTATGTTGTAAATCAACACTGGGTTGGGCCGAAAAGTTTAGCAAAAGTATTGAACAGATATTTTTATTATTATTAACGCTATCAAAAAACTAAAAACAACATCATACTCAGAAGACAAAAATCTATCATTCGGTCGAAAAAAAATTTCAAATAAGTCATTTTTACGTTTTTGAGCATTTCGCGTTCTTAAACAAATCGTAATTATTTTTGCCGTAAGTTTTTAAAATTTTTGATTCGGCCATTTTGTAGATAATAATTGTCAGATTACACTGGTTTTTGAATAAAATTAATATCTCTTCAAATATTTTATTCAATACTTTACATTGGAAACCCCATAAGAGAAATTCCTTTAACCTAGCCATAAGGTTACTGTTATGTTATTCAGAGAGTGTCAATAAAACAATGTCTACGCTACTTTAGCACTAAGCAATGACCTCACTAGGAATATAATTTCCCATTAATGCAAATTATTTACTAAACCATTCTGAATGTGTAATAAAATAAGATTGATATTCAACCTACATTGCTATTTCCTACCTACTGTATTTAAAAAATGTAAAGCAATGTTGCAAATACATAAATAGGTGAAGGACGAGCAGCAGAATAGTAAAATGAAGAATACATTGCATCGGTTCGTGAATGATCTATCCGATTACAGGTTCAGTTACAAATAAATCAGCGTATATGTGAATCATAATACTGATGAAGGTCTCAGAAAGGTAATTAAATGCACCATCCTGCTTTGCACATTTCAGTTGGTTATATGAGTTTACGTAATAACATTAAAGAAAATTTGCATCCTAATGTCGGCGGCTTTTATTATAACTTTCGTAAAGCTGATCTTTCTGCGTTATACTCCGACATATTGGACACTGACTGGTCTTCTGTCTGCGAGACTGCATCTGTGGAGGCTGCTTGTAGCGTCATGTACTCCAAAATCGATGCGCTCCTTGATAGATATGTACCAAAAACGAGATTCCACTGCTCATCTTACCCACCCTGGTTAAATCATCTATAATCTCTGATTTGAAGAGGAAGAAAACACTATGGAAGTTATACAAGAAGAGCGGCTTGGAATACTATCTGCATCAAGTGAATAAGCTTCGGAAATTAATCCGTTATAGTATTCGTCTTGAGTTTACCAAATACATAAGTAACGTACAGAATGACGTGTTACGTGATCCTAAAAAGTTGTGGTCCTACGTGCGGTTAAAAAGGAATGTCTCTGGTCTCCCTTCAACAATGCGTTATCAGGATAATCTTGTGTCGAATCCAACGGATATTGTTGAAGTTTTTGCTGACTTCTTTGGTAGCGTTTACGTAAAAAAACAGTGATGATGCACAGACTGCTGGGACGGACAATATACCGTCATTTATCTTGAAAGATTGTGTTAGCTGTTTTTTGAAGCCGCTCCGACACATTTATAATTTATCTTTACAAACAGGTATTTATCCAAATGTCTGGAAGAATTCCAAGGTTTTTCCGGTTTTCAAGTCCGGAGATCGAAGTAATGTTAAAAATTATAGAGCAGTAGCCATAAGCTGCAATTTCGCCAAAATTTTTGAGTCTCTTTTTACAAAGTATCTCTATAACCACATATTTATAAATGAAGGTCAAACGGTTTTATAAAGGGTAAATCTACTGCAACCAATTTATGTGAATACACGCAACTCCTTTCTGATAATTTAGAAAATAAGCTACAAACTGATGTTATTTATACAGATCTATCAAAACCTTTTGATGTTGTCGATCATCGCATTTTATTGCGGAAATTACAAAGTTACGGCTTATGTGATTCTTTGATACTGTTTCTTAATTCTTTGTTGACAGCACGATTTCAATATGTTGAATATTTAGGTTATAAATCAAAGCCATTTCAAACATATAGTGGAGTAGTGCAAGGTTCAAATTTAGGACCACTTTTGTTTTTGTCCTTCTTCAACGATGTATTTTCTATATTTAAGTCGCATGTGTACGCGGTTTTTTTTACTTGCATTTACTTGCAATTGCATTATTTAGGCTTATCAGTTTGCTGGTTGTACTGTCCACGGCAACTTCTATTAGAAATCATATTATTTAATTTACAGGCCACCACCAAAAATTTGTAAAAATGATCTCGAGCACTTTTATCTTTTGGATTGCCTTGAAGCTTGCTTTGTGGAGTTTAGATATCCTTCACCTTATTGTTCGAGCCAGCTAACTAAGAGAGCAATCTGAAATCGTGTATTTGTACTCATCTATTAGCATCTTGCAATCTAACATGTACAAACGTCCTTCCTGATGACAGAATCCACATTGTCAATACTTATACCTAATATAAAAGCGCAAATAAGTTTGTCAATTTGATAGTCGCAGTTTTTTCATCTATCTTAGGTAATGTTTTAGCCCTAAAATTGTGCTTCATGCCTTAGGCAAGTTTTAGAAAGATTTGTCTCTTTTTTTCATTACAAATTTAATAGTAATGGCTTTCACGGACAGAGAGTTAATTTTTTTAAGGCTTACTATTGCAATATTTCTTTAATGGCGACTACTTCTCCCCATGTGTCTTTTTCGGCAGGAAATACAAATATAATTAAAATTTAAACAGTTCTCATGATATGGGTTGCTCTAATATATACGTACAACAATATTTAAGTAGTCAAAGCACTTTAGCGATTGTCACTAGGATATTGGACTATTTGTGAATATATGTTCAATACCTATTCCATTTATCTCTTAAGTCTAAATCTGCTGCAGTTCCTGAACCCAAAAATTTCGTTTGTTAATGTTGCTTCTCTCTCACATTTTCCTGAAAATCATGTTTTCGAAACATTAAAGGTTGATAAGAATTTTTTACTTAATAATATTGTCGCCAACAGTTACAAAAAAATTAGGTTTTATTTATTGAAATTGCACGGACTTTCGTAATATTCACGATTTAAATGCACTGTTTTTCTCTTTAGTTAGATCCCAGATGAAATATGCGGTACTCATTTGGCATCCTTTATAAAGCATGTACATTTAGCTAATTAAGGCCATACAAAAGCGAGTCTTAAAACCTCTTTCGTTAATTTTTGATGGTGTTTACCCTTCTCGAGGTTGCGATTACGACATTTTACTCGCCAGATTTAACTATATTTCATTAGAATCGCATCGTAAAGTATTAATTGTGAAATTCTTATTTGGTCTACTAAWTAATCGCATTGACTGTAGTTTCTTATTGTGTAGATGTAATTTTGCGGTTCCTTTTTTTCTGAGAAATACGAGGCATGTTTTTTAAGTAAGTACCGTTTTGCGATTCCGCCGCCGCAGCGCTACGGTCGGCGTACCGCGCATGCGCGCTGGTTACCTACATCTCTTGTCTACGCACTGACCCCATTACAGTTTGATTCTTCATTGTATACGTTGTTTACTGAGTGTTTAAGATGCCTCCGACAATCGTGAGTCCCGCCGATTGTGAAGTACGGACTGTTATACGATTTCTTAGTGCTAAAGGCGTAAAACCGATCGATATTCATCGTGAGATCTGTGAAGTTTACGGACAAAACATTATGAGTGATGGAATGGTAAGGAAATGGGTGAGAGCATTTAAAGATGACCGCACAAATGTGCATGATGAAGAACGGAGTGGGCGTCCTTCGGTCGTTAATGAAGATTTGGTGCAGAAAGTGAACGAAAAGGTGAGAGAAAACAGACGCTTTACAATTCCATCATTGTGCGACTGCTTTCCTCAATATTCTCGTAGTGTTTTGTATCGTATTGTGACCGAGAACTTGAATTACCGGAAATTGTGTTCACGTTGGGTTCCGAAAATGTTGACGGATTTGCACAAAACCCAACGTTTAGGCAGTGCATTGACTTTCCTTGAGCGGTACCACAATGAAGGTGAAGATGTTTTAGACCAAATTGTTACTGGTGACGAAACATGGGTGGCCTACGTCACACCAGAATCGAAACAACAATCCATGGAATGGCGACATTCATCATCACCCAAAAAAGTGAAGTTTAAGCAAACGATTTCTGCCCGGAAAATCATGTGCACAGTTTTTTGGGACAGAAAAGGAGTATTGCTAGTGGAGTTTCTGCCTCGTAATGAGACAATCAATGCAGCGTCTTATTGTAAGACATTGAACAATCTGCGTCGTGCAATCCAGAACAAAAGACGTGGCAAGTTGAGTAAGGGTGTCGTTTTGCTGCATGACAATGCCCGTCCACATGTGGCTAATCGGACCAAAGATCTCATCAAATCTTTTAAATGGGAAACTCTAGATCATCCTCCATACAGCCCTGATCTGGCGCCCAGCGACTACCATTTGTTCCTGCACTTGAAGAAACACCTGGGTGGTCAGCGTCTTCAAGACGATAACGAAGTCGAAACATTTGTGATACAGTGGTTAACAAGTCAGGCGGCAGAGTTCTATGAGGAGGGTATTCAAAAACTGGTGCCACGTTATGACCAGTGCCTCAATATTCACGGAAATTATGTAGAAAAGTAGATTAAGGTACAGGCTTTCATGTAAGATAAAATTATTGCGATATCTTTGCACGTCTTTTTTTAATTCCAAAACGGTACTTACTTAAAAAACATGCCTCGTACCTTACTCTACTGTTTTGAAGTCTTGTACTAAACAAGCCGATAGTCATTAAAAATCTGACCACCCCCCCAGTAAAAAATCTGGGTATTGGACATAAAGTTACCAAACTGACAGAGCTCAAATATATTTTGCATTGGAAGTGGGTCAAATTTGAAAGCTTCCGTTCCGTTTTGCAAGCGGTGACAGCCTTTTTCGACCACATCGAAAGAACCTCTCGTTCCAGCATCGCCATAGGCGAAAGGTTTTCGCCCGAGCCGCGAGAGCATCTTCTTATACCTCAGTTCTTGCGAACGCGGAGAAAGGCCGGTCGGCTTTCGTCCCGTCGTGGTAACAATTAAAAACCGATCACATACGCGCCGAGCTCCCGCAGACGCAATTAATTAATTAATTAGTTTAGTGGCCGGCTTATCCGCTGACAATTACCTCTGCCGCTGCTGCAGGCCGCCCGGCCGCTTGCCATATACATCTCGGGAGAAAAACACCATTTACACTTTAGCGCAATAAGTCGGCGGGCTTATATGGGCGGCCGCTGGTTGCCCGCGCGTACGCAGACGGAATCGTAAGCGAGACGCAACTTCTAATTAGACGGATAATTAATTCAACCGGTCAATCAGTTCGGCCAAAACGGGCAGTTTTCTTTGGCCAGGGCAATTTGTTTTGTAAATGTAAACAGTTGCGGCGGCGGGACGCGCTCTAAAGGGAGATTCTGGTATTGCAGGATCGTCGAGCAGGAATTCGCTCGACGGCACGTGTTCCGCTGCATTGCGAGGATTGTACTGAAACCACGCTCTGTTCACTAGAATCTGGATCTTTTACCGTCGTCTAAGGCTTTAACCAGCCTCCGAAATTGTTTTCCGAATAAAATAATGGATGTGAATAAGGAAATATCCATTGGATTTTCTGAAACTCCGTATTATCCGAAACAGTTATTAAAGAATCGTTTTCCGATCACTCAAAAAATTTCTGAAGAAAACTGGGCATCCGGTTAAAGCTTTGCTCTTGACTGATAAATACAAATGGCCAAGAAAAGACAGTGAAGGGGAAGAGGAACGGCCAAAATCCTCACACTAGGAAGGAATTGAAAGTATGCAAATAGGTGTGTTGTATGTTGAACAACAGCCAGAAGCTATGGCTACCGATATTTTCCTAATTAAAGAATGGAAATATGTTCAAAAGCAAAAAACAGTCCACATTATTTATTTCATCCATGTGCATATATTTTTAAAACCATTTGTATCATTATGTGTTGCTTTTCTAGATAAATAAGTATTTCATATACGAGCCCAGGCTCGTAATAGTTCGGCCGGCTCGCATGTTCAGTTACATGCTTTAAAAAGTTCTGATACCAACTCAAACTGTGACAAATTGCTGCAAAACTGTTTATACTACATTAAAACACATACCTTGAACTTAAAAAAGCAAACAACTTTATTTCATTTACGTGAACGGCAATAATTACAGAACCAAAAATGTAATTCGACTAACGGGTCATAATAGTTCGGCCACGTCAACTGACGGGTCATAAGAGTTCGGCCATGTCTCCCATTAGCCATGGAAACACGAGGCGGCCTGCCAAAACAAAACATATACGGAATAAAGCAACAACTATCTGTCAAGCGTAGCTTATACTTTATTTTGCAACAGTTTTCAAGTAAAATGCCTCGCGGCATGCCTGTTAGTGAAGATTTGCGTATTTCTATGTGTAAAGCCCACGACCAGGGCATTTCGGGGCGTAAAATATCTGCTTCGCACTCACTTCCACGCTCTACAGTGCAAGACATTATCAATTTATACAAAAGAACTGGCGGGGTCCATCAAAAAGACAAACCTGGCCGACCAAGTCAAATTACCGGAGCAGATAAGAAAGCTTTGCGTAAAATTATCAGAACAAACCGACGGTGCAATGCTAAAGAACTAACAGTACTATGGAGGGCTCGCAGTATAAAAGACGTTTCAGTATCCACAACAAAGAGATGTATCAAAAAAAATAGGTTACAAATTTTATAAGGTATTATTACTTTTCTTTTGGAGTAGAAGCACTTATAATTTAATTTCATTTTTCTACTAGGCAAAAGAAAAACCCCTTTTGACCAAACTACAGATGAAGAACAGACTAAAATGGGCGCGGGAACACAAAAACTGGACACAAATGCAATGGAATAGTATCATTTGGAGTGATGAGTCGAAATTTGAGGTATGTGTGGGTGACACGCGAAAAAGAAGTTTACGCACATCTTCAGAAGCATACCACAATGACTGTTTGGTAAAAAAAGTTAAGTTCCCAGGGTCTCTGATGGTTTGGGGTTGTATGTCTGCTAGGGGTGTGGGTAGTCTGTGTATTATTGAYGGMACTGTTAACGCGCAGAAATACAGAGACATTCTCGAAGAAAATTTTTTACCCTTCATCCCGAATTGTCAAACGGCCGAAGGCGAATTTATGTTCCAGCAAGATGGAGGGCCGTGTCATACGGCAAAAATAGTTCAAACATGGTTGCAAGAACATAAAATACCGGTATTAAAATGGACCTCTTCCAGTCCGGATTTATCTCCAATTGAGACCTTGTGGCATAATATGAAGAAACAGCTTCATAGAACTTCAGCGCGTACCGTCAACGAATTAAAAGCCACCTTGCAGGCTATATGGGACAAAACGCTACCAGAGGAATGTGCAAGGCTCGTGGCTACAATGCCTAGCAGAATTAAAGCCGTTATTGCTAACAAAGATGGTGTTACACAGTATTAAATGTTGGCCGAACTCTTATGACCTGTCAGTTGATGTGGCCGAACTATTATGACCCGTTAGTTGAATTACACTTTTCGTCCTGTAATTATTGCCGTTCACGTAAATGAAATAAAATTGTTTGCTTTTGTAAGTTCAAGGTCTGTGTTTTAATGTAGTATACACAGTTTCACAGTAATTTGTCACAGTATGTGTTGGTATCAGAATTTTTTAAAGCATGTATCTGAAAATGCCAGTCGGCCGGACTATTATGAGCCTGGGCTCGTAGGTATTTCTAATAATTTTTGACAATCAAGGGTCTACTGTACTAAAATAATCTGTCAGGTCAGGTCAGGTTTGATCATTTCTACACTCTGAAAAATGACTTACTTGTGATGACGAATTTTTCATTGTTAATATGAAATTTTTGCATGAACATAGAGAAATTGCTGTTTATAATAAACTTTTGTTGCTCTAACAGTTATCAAATGCTTGTAATTACTCACTTTTACTTTAAATACTATATTGTTGTGGCCAACAGCATATTAGTAATTCGAACAAATCATACCGCTTGTCAGCTTCAATGATTAACGTTATAATCAGAATCGGTAAAGATCGGTACAAAACGTGCCCTGTTTGTTAGCAACAGCATAAGCATAATGTCCTTGTCGTACCTCGTACGTCTTTCGTTGTAAACGATAAACATGTGATTTTGCCATTTCGGTTTTCGTTTTCCATCTTTCGGTGTATGCTGGTGTCCTAAATACGGTAAGTACACTTTATTCCGTAATTATTTTGTTACTATCGAAGTATTTGCTTGGCTGCATGTCTGAAGGTGTAGCTAGATTATTTGACAGGTTAAGCTAACCTATAAGATGACAAAAACATTATACACAAGGTAGCTTTGCTAAACTTATTTGATCATTTTTACAGAGTGTGTTTACTGCAGGGCTGCTTTGCTTCACGATAACGATCATGGAGGAATATAAGATATTCTGGAAACCATGGGATCTTGGTATTGCACACGTACATTAATTATTGTTGGTGAGTTTTATTTTACTTTATTTATTTGAGCCAGTTTTACTTTTACTGAAATAATTCGAATATATTTCATTCATATAATGGTAATATCTTACTTTTGCAAATACCTACAGGTTATGTAAAAAGTTGCATAGAAAAGAAAGAGCAAATGATAATAGGTACAACATTTTTTGCGACAATATCGATGCTTCAGTCTCAGATGTAAATATATAAAATGTTCCAAAAGAATAAACAATTAGAATAGTATCAGCTTTGTCTAAACATTGATGTTGATCTAAATCGTATCTATGCTATGCTGCTGTGCACAATATGAGGAAATATTGTTATACATTATATATATTATCATTGGCTTTACTCTTTTCTATTTAATTTTTTGGTCTACTGGGGCGAATGCATTTCAAATGAAAATTTAGGGGTGTACATTCCGTAATACTTTTACTAAATACGCTCAAACAATTCATTAAAAAATCGTAAGGTTTATTTAGTTGATATGCCAATTCTTATATTGCATGTAGACTAAAATTTGCTGAGATTACTTATGGCTTAAGTGTTTGTATGACAGACTAAAGATGATAGAAGATGTTTAAAAAATTCTTAACCATTATTGAACATTGTTAAAAAGTGTTTTTGTTTTTATTAAGTTGGTTAGTTAATAGTCTGATCAATAATAAACAGTATATGATATTACATATAAGAGTTGATCTGTTTGTTGATATTAATATAGAATGTTTAAAAACTATTACTAGTTTTTTTAATTGTTCCCATAGTACTTATACATAATAGACACGGGCACTATATGCATAATTTTTATCAAGAAAATTATAAATTAAAGATTATACTCTCCTTGTCCGAAATCTTAATATTTTTGTTTCATTTTAGGAGCTTGAAGAGTTGCAGACGACAACCAACTCATTATTTAGATTGTTTAGATAATATATCAGATAGTTAAGTAAGTGTAAATTATTTATTTATTATATTTTGTATCTTTTACACCGTCACTAAAGTTTTTAAGAATTTTTGTTAAATTTTAAGTATTTTGAATATTTCTCTCATTCAGTATGTTATGTTCGGAATTTCAATAGTAAAGTAAGATAATATCGCAAGCTATTTGAATAAATAAGTACACTTAAGTTTTGTTACATTTAGAAGAGAAGTTTTGCTTTATTGTTGAACGTCTTTATACTGTTAAATATTTGGAGAACTTTGATGTTTTTTAGATTAAGAAAACTTAAATTTTGTGTTTATAGCCTTCTGATAAGTGTATTCCCATATCTACTAATAAGTAGACAAAAAAATCTTATTTTATGTTAGAATGTAAAAGTTTTATCTTAAATCAGGTTCCTTAAAAAGCATGGTTTTACTATTGTTACATCGTTCCTGATTCTGATTTCTGTTTGCGTATCTGGCTTTCTGATTTCAGAAGAAAACTTCGGTTATTACTGTTTTTATCGTTTATTGTCATATATAGGTCTGGTGCTAGGGTTTCGTAACGGACCGTTTTGTATACTTATATCTATATATGTCAATAAACAGTAAAAATAACACACACTTTATTATTGTTATTTCTATTATTGTGTACTCTCATTAATAGGTAGGTACACAAGGTTAACAATAACAACAATAATAATAAAGTATGTGTTATTTTTATTGTTTGTTACAAAATGTATATAGACATGAGTGTACAAAATGGTCAGATATGAAACCCTAGCTCTAGACTGTATATATAAGTGATAAAGGCAGTTATAAGTTATTTTATTTTATTATTATTATTATTATTATTATTATTATTATTATTATCATTATTATCATTATTATTATTATTATCATTATCAAACGATAGTTAGTACAAAAATATTGCTATTTACTACAACACTTTGTCTACTTTGCCGCAAAGAACAAAAACTGGTTGCCGTGAGAG
Organism: Rhyzopertha dominica; assembly: GCA_025024175.1. NCBI lineage: Eukaryota > Metazoa > Arthropoda > Insecta > Coleoptera > Bostrichidae > Rhyzopertha > Rhyzopertha dominica. Next base: position 1,921,875 of record QCXZ01000137.1, on the reverse strand, counting down.
CATAATTTGCAACCACGACTAATTTATCACTCCTGGTAAGTGGTCATCTATACAAGCAATAAGAAAATGCAGAAGTTACCTGAAATGATTAGTATTTGTAACCGTGACAGGTATTTTGTTGGGCTTACTGAGACCGTCCACAACTGAAAAATATTGTTACGCCAACAAATATTTTAGTTGTGTCCAAATGCAATGAGATTTTTTKTTGTAGTAACTAAGACCCGATTAGAGGCAACAAAGTCCTTTTTCAGAGTGTAAACGTCAGCGATCGATTCATTAAATTTCTAATGAATATTAATTTTTTAATATCTTTAGTATCAAATTTATTGTCTATGATACTTTCAAGCATTATAGTCGGGATATCAAAGTTATTAAGAAACATTCGAACGGGCCCATTTGATATTTAAAGAACACTCTTGAATGTGTACTTCATATTTACGCTATTTCAACCCTTAGAGACATGTAGCATATACTATACCATTGCTTTGGTATATAAGCAAAACCAGTTCTATGCCGTGTTGTCTACACTAGACCTAAACTGCATTGATGAGCTGTAATGACAGCGAAATAGTACTATCTGCAGTTGGTTGAGGTGTAGACAGCACAGCACATACATGCATTTTAATATACTATACTTTTTATGGTAATCTCATCACAGTATAGGTATGTGATAGGTTTTTCTACACAGGGCATACTATAATGAGTTCGTGCTCAATGAGAGACAACAGTGAACGGAATACGGTTTTCAGTGTCAGGATTTTGAAATTTCATCGGAATCTCAAGGAATACAACTAACACACAACTAACTCTTAAAATGACACCTAATATAAAGTACTTAGAAGTGGGGTCGTTAGTGTTTCCGATTTGACACAATATGCTTTTTTAGTCAGGCGTAATCTGTGTCAGAAGAAGCACGACATTTTTAGAAAAGAAGCCATTTTTTACATCGAAATATTTTTTTACAAGAGTGTCAATGAACTTCAATCGCACGCCTAATAATCAATTTGAATATGACTTTACTTCATATACATATATAAGAGAGATGTCCTTTAAATCTTGTGTTCGACATCGTGGAATATTACACCAGCAATAGATGATTTATACGTATAGTACTATCAAGTATATGACCTCTAATGACTATCAGTCAATCCTTTCAGTTGAAGCTCATCATCGCTCTCTAGGAGCTATGAATTCATTCAGAGAGACTTTGTAAAATGGATGACATTACAATGACTACACTTATATTTGTACTGATGTTATGCAAAAATGAAGGTTTCTCGACATTACTTTATTATGTACGTTTATGTATTGAAACGCGAAGATGGTAGATAATGACGAACATACACAACAGATCTGAACCAGCTTTTCCTGGCTGGTCATCGAACATGATGTGATTGTAAGGATTGACGGTCCTCACACTCTAAATATGGTGGGAGATGAACTTTAGAAATTTGGTTAGCATCTCAACGTCCGTTATATAACCCAGATCTTTCCTCACGTGACTTCCACGTTTTGGCGAACCGAAAAGACATGGCCATCTGTTTCATTCGGACGAAATAGTGGAAGGGTTTATATTAATTTGGAATTACATTTAAATAAAACAAATTCCGTTCTCGCTTTGTAGTGGCCGTTCGGTTTTCGTTTGACTCTCTCTAATGCACTAGAAAATGTTATACGAGCATCTGGCTCAAAGTAACAAAAAAAATAAGTCAGCATGATTGATGAAGGGCATTATTTGCTCTTGAAAAGGAGACAGACGATATAACATCTATGCAAAAAGACAGCTAGTGGCAACCCGTGTCTCTTGAGGTGGTCCACAGCAAATTTTTGAATTCTGTAAGTACACGGGATTTTGTTTGAAATCTAAACAACCCGTTTTGACCATGGCCAGCTGACCAGCACCGCGCACAGCGTGTTTACGCTTTAAAGCCGAACGAGCAGACGCGCCCTCCGGCGGAGGGTTGTTTAAACTTTCAAAGCGTGAGAGCAAGCAACGGGCTGACCTATTGGCGCGGCCGGTTGGATTTTTTATGAACTGCCAGCGTGTACGCTCAAATGAAATTTAGTGATTTCGCTAATTGGGATTTTTCTGTTTGCCAATTCCGGAGGGGAAGCTGTTCGAACTGTGGATTCCTGCACGCCGGGGGTGGTTGGTACAATTTTTTTGGTGKATTTGTCAATGTGATGGGTGGAAAATTCGTTCGTTTCTTGAAGGATCAGATCGTCAGATCGTATCATTATTTTGCGATGGAATAATTTTGGGTAATTTTCATTCTCTTTGTTATGTCTACAATGTAATTAATGAAGATCGTGAACCAATTGCCAGATCAACAGTGAATAAAACATGGCAACGTTTTGACGAAATCGGCGGTATTAAAAATCGTCAAAAACTAGGACGTCCTCCAAAGGTTGCTACGAGTGAGGAAGTAGCTTGAATGTCCTTTAGATGTGCAAGAGAATCCCAAGTGTTCCGTACAACAGCGTGCTCACTCCTCATATTAGCAGAAGATCTGTTCAGAAAATTCTGAAAAAAGCGAAGTTTCATCCATACAAAATTCACTTATTACAAGAACTGCGCGAAGATGATTTCAATCGTAGGATAGAATTTTGCGAAACTGTTATGTACATGATAGATAAAAATAAAATAATTTTAAATTGGATTATGTTTTCTCATGAAGAACTTTTTGCCGTTTTCCCAAGAAAATATTTAATATTTCATAATAACAGATATTGCTTGGATACAAATCCACATTGGATGGAACAAATCCACCCACAACACTCTCAGAATGTGAATGTATAGTGTGGTATTTATTGGTGAACAAATTAATGGGCCTTTTTCATCGATGGAAATTTGAATGCGGTCAAGTTTTTACAGTTCTTGCGCGAACACATTATACCAGAACTTATTCGCCTGTTCCCTACTCGTGAAAATGCTGCGTGTTCTTCTGAACAGATATGGTTTCAGCAAGATGGTGTACCGCCCCATTTTGCAGTCAACGTTCGTCGATATTTGAATGCGATATTTCCAGACAGATGGATTGGCAGGCGCGGAGCGATAGAATACCCAGCACGTTCCCCTGATTTGACGCCGCTTGATTTTTTTTTGTGGGGGTATCTGATAAAATCATATTTATGCTGATCGGCCACATAATGCAGAAGATTTAAAAGGACGAATCAGATTAGAAATTCAGAACTTACCTACAAATATACTACAGAAACTTTAGGAAACTTTTACTCAAGGCTACATTACTGGCCGGAAGTAAATGGGGAACACTTTGAGCATCTTCTGTAATGTAATCGTAAATCTGATAAAATAGTGCATTTATCACGAAATCTTTTTTACTTTTAGGGTACCCGATTCGCAATAAATTGATCAAACTAGACGAAAGTTATCACCAGTCAAGGAAATGGTAATACCTGCCTTTTTTGTCTATTTTAGCGATAAAGAACATTGTTTTCATTCTTTTCGTTTTTTTTTGTCAGGTTTAATTATTGTATTACACTTTTCTAGATTGAGAAGCAATAAATTGTACAAGTGTGATACAGTTCTGAAATCAATAAAAAATTTTGACCCTCCCCAGAACCTGAAATATCCTGCTGGATCCATACTTTGTAGCGACTAGGGTTGGCATGATTACAACAAAATGTTTAAAACAGAATGTTTTAAACTTGTTTAAAACAACGCATTTGTTTAAAACTTTGTTTTAAATAAACGTTTAAAACGTTTGTTTTAAACTGTTTTTTGACGACTATTATGTGTGGTTCATTAATTTTTACTATTAAGTTCGTTTACCCTCCACAAATAGATAGACAAGATTATTAGTAATTACATATCTACATGTCACCCCACATTTGCATTAAAAATGAATTGAATGCACAACCAGGCCCAGTTAGAAAATACGTAAATGTTTTTTCAAACTTAAAAAAAGAAGAAACATGCAGTATTCTGTTCGGTTTTTTATTGATACAACAACAGTTATAGAAATGAATAAATTAACTTTAACATCTTTATATATATATGTAATTTACAATTGCCCCAATACTACAAAACAATAAATAAGACGTTCATTCAACACTTACTAGATAATTATATCTTTAGTACAAAAAAAAACATTTGGTTATCAGAACTTGGGAATATAAAAAAAACAATAAACAATAATAAAAAAAATATTAGCATTTTTACTTTTTTTTACTAGTGTAACCATATCTTTTTTGCACTTCTTGCATTGAGCTTGCATTCTATCGTTTTGCACCTTAATTTTGTCAAAGTTATTCCACACTGCATCGTTCCTACTACGCCATAGTAATGGTTGAACTTTAAACTTTTAAAAAGACAATGTCGGTTCCTATTCTCTTTGTTAAAGTTGATATTAGCTAAAATCAACCCAGTAATCAGGACTTAAATTGAGGTATGTGATTGGTCTAGATTTTAAGAACAGTGTTGTATCTAGCTTAAAATAGAAAATAGAAACCGACTCATAATAACTAAAATTGGGATTTTTGGACAACTACAACGCTCCGCGTCATCTGCTCGTATTTATTTTCACTAATATATATAGTAATCTGCATGAAAGTTCATGTTTAAAACATGTTTTCAACTAAGTTATAGAAAAACATGTTTAAAATGATTTAAACACGGTTAAAAAAACTGTTTGTATTGTTTAATTTAAAAAAAACCATGTATTTTGCCAACCCTGGCTAGCGACCCTGTATGTCATCTTTCTTTCCCAAAGGCTGTCGAACTGCGCTCACAACCTCCGAATTCATTCACCAAGTGTGAACAACGAGGTCCAGACAGTGTGGCCAGCGCAATCCTTCTCCGCACAAACTCCTCCCCAGCCACAGTATCCTCGGCGACCGCAAGATGCCCCTGCAGACGGCCCCTCGGTGAACCGCCCCCCTTCGGGGACGTCTGCGAAGACCGAAAATCCGACCGAAAGATGCGCCCCCGACCGCGGATGGCTTGTATAGCCTAGTTTGTCTGGAAGACCGGAGGTGGACTTCGCACAATCTCCCAATTAGGAGGGTTTCAGAGATGGTCGAAACGAGGGGGGGCCGGTTTACTAAGTTTTCGTATGAACGGACTTCGAACATAATTAATGTTTTATTGAAACTTTAATGCAGTTGCAGAAAAAGTTGGACTTTGTGCAGGGACAGGTTTTCAGATGAAAAAGAATAACAAGGCTTGGCATTACTAACGAAAAAGAGTCGAATAGAACAACATTACACTTCACCAAATAATTATTAAGCGCTAACATTGTTAACCAAGACATGGAACAACATAATAAATAAAATAAAACTAACTTGTAGCTATACCTGATTTTGATTCTGCATAGTATAAGCAAGAATATGATAGCACGTATCAGGGGACAGTTATATTACTCGGCCACTATATGATATACTTACAATAAAGTCTAATTTAGCACCTACTCAAAAACTAAACAACCTGTAGAAATACTTCATAAAATGAGAGGAACTTTCAGACATTATAGCTTTTATGTGAATCGAAAGATTTTCCCAAGATTTGAAATAAAACCGTTTAATGGTTCAGCTCTATAACTGGACCACTCCAGCATATTTGTGTCTCCAATTTGAGAGATGAGACTTGAGATGAATGTACTGAGGATAGTAAAAAACCATTGAGCATAAACTAACTGAGATATTAACTACAGTTTTGTGATTTTCAATAGAACGACTCCATTCTGTATAACGCATTTGATAGGGCACATGAACTTTAAAAAGAAATACTGAGGTACCGCTACCCTACAGTCATTTGTTTTTGAGGTATTTTATAAATTATAATAGGGAAAATACCCTTATGTGGAGCATAGGAAATCCCTAGAAAATTGCACAGATCAATCAGCAGAGTCAAGTTTCTGTAATAGCGCGGTGTGGAATTTTAAGCAATAAAAGTATTAGTCCAGACTTATATGAAGGGACAGGTACCTACATGGAATTATTAGGGGAAAAGTTACCAGAACTTCTAGAAGATTTACCATTCCAAGCAAAAGATTATATCGTATACCGATTTGATGGCGCTCCGTCTATTTTAAACAGAAAAATCTATGTATGGGCCGAACATAGTTACCCCGCTAGGTCCGTTGATTTAATACCGTTGAACTTTTGGTTCGGGAGACACTGAAAATGAAGTATACTCAGACGAGTTTAGTAATTAATGGATCGGATTTTATGAGTAAAACATACCATATAAATTTTTGTTCCAACCTAATTTTTAAGAAGCTCTGCAAATATGTATTTAAAAAAATGCAATAGTGCTCATGAAGTTTTAATAGAATAATCAATTCAATAAGCTCTAATCGCATCACTCTGAATTTTGACATTTTAGTAATAATCCACTTCAATTTACTCACAGAAAAACGCTTTTGTTTACTCGCTAAACAGAATCAAACGTAACAACGTTTGATAGACCTAGGTTAGCACGGGTATCCATTGCGACCATCGTTCAGGTGCTGCAATATAAGGATTATCTTAAGTTGAATTAATAAGCACAAGTACTCAAAAGTGTATTAAGCAGGACGACTTCAGACAAAATGTTAGTGGGCATATACAATTATGGAGCGGAGATTTTAAGGAAAATTTYTACTATTTCAAGAATAACTGCATTAGTTTTAGGATATTTATAAACGCCAAAGTTTCTATCAAACCTACACATTATCTTTGCATGTGTGGAGCTGAAAATCCAAGTTAAAATACTGGGAACACTGGGAACACAATAAAACTACATTATTTGAACATTATAGCATTTTTAAAGAAGGGTTTCGCGTCTGCATAGATGAGGTGTGTTAGAATGAGTTTCCAAAACTTGAGAGAGACGAACAGTTTTTCAATTATTGCTGACATAAGAATCGCCTTTTTTGACTTCATTGCAGTCTAAATACCTTCCTATACTAGTTAGATTTTTTTTGCAATTGTGTCCCATTATGCTTAATTCCTGGGTTCGACTTCTATTTGAAATTTATATTATTCCAATGTTGCCCAAAGGGTCGATAAGAAATCGCGAGATTCGCGACTAAATTGGGATGTCTGGCCCTACTCCATCCTCACATCGAGATACTAATGGCAACAGCACGATGCTACTCAACAAATTCATCATTTTACTCGAAGTTCGGCGAAGAAAAGTCATGTTAAGTTACAGGATGTTTACACCAAGTTCAACAGAAAGGCAGCACCGAAGTTAAGAGCATACTACCCTTGTCAACTGTGGTCAACGGGAGTTGATGAGAAATCATTTGCTTTTGTCTCGAGCCAAAAGACCAACATTTGCTCAAAGCGTCCAGAAAACCGCTCCTCGTGCGTTTCTCCCCCGTATTTCATTAACCGACGATCTGGAGCGGCGCTACTCGGAGCGATCTCCTTTAAAATGTAAACAAATTCAGCGAGCAGTTCCGCAGAGCGCCGTACAAGAAGCCGGGCGCTACATATAGTGGCCATTACAGTATCTCATTTGCCGTAGCACACCTCACTCCGGGTCTTCCCACAGGGACGCTCCCGTTCTCCTTATTTGTAATAAAATAACTCCGCAAACGCTCTCGAAGGACCGAAAAGATGGCGGGGTCTTTGTTCGCCGCTATCTTATCAAAGGGACGGGCTCCTGACGCGCCGTAAACTTCGGCATTATCATTTTAATGATTTAAGGGATGGACTCGAGACGGTATTAGGTCGTAACGGTGACAAACTCGGCGATAGGGTGCACCCCTTGCCGGTACAACGTGTCGGTGGTGTTATCGCGCTCGTTACAAGAGTTTCCGGTGGAAAGAAGCCACCTGATGGCGTCGCCGTATTCAGAAGTTGAAGGAAGCGCTGATAAGTTTGTAGGACCTCGGAATCACTGGAATGGCTATTAAGTAATGATTTACTGCCCTCTATGGCGAAGTTTCACGGCTGTAAAATGAAACGACATCACTTTTCACTTCGTGGTAACTACAACAAGTTAATAAAGTCGAGGGTGGCCTTTATAAAGGCTATAATTGCCGCAGCAAAACGAAATTCTTCGTTAAAATAAGTAGAACGGAGAGATAAAGACGTGAAAAACCACACAAGTAGTTCAAGTTTGTTGAATGCTTATTCTGGTTACAGACATCAGAATGAAAAGCTCAATTCATGGCAAAGAGAAGGTGAAAATTGACCAGAAACTAGGTTTTTTACAAACTCTCCACATTAATCAGCAAATGTTCATTAACACTACGAAACACGTTGCGTATTAGTTCTACTGTGTCTTTGTCAAAGACAAAGAACATCAAAATTTGCCTAACACAAGTTCAAACAAAATTTTTAAAGTAAATAATTAACCAAGGAAGCGAGACGTCATAGAAACAACGTGCCAACCTGATAAAAAGAACCTAACGACAAAAAAGGAACTACCTACCTACTAGATAGACACAAACTACTTGATAAAAGATAACTACAGACTAGCCTTCCAAATGTCACCTAACTCATAATTTCCACAATCCCTACTAAAATTATTAGTATTCCTACGAATTTCTATAGCTTCTTTTATTAGACGTTTGTGATAATATTTTTCTCTGTAAAATTTTTGTTTTATCAAATTATTCAGCTAAGGAAGAATTATCTATCTGTTGTAGCCTAGTAGCACGTACGTGTTCTTTTAGTTTGACCTATGTAACACAACGTAAGAACAAGTAATTTTGTAAGCACCTTCACTCTTTAGATGTACTTTATCTTTAGTAGAACTTAAAATTTTATCTAAATATTATATGTAGTATCAACAACTAAAATATAGTGTTTTCTAAGCATCATCTTTATTTTTTCCGAAAGGCCTTGTACATAAGGCAAACTCAACTTCAATTTACTTTGTCCTGGCTGAGAATTTACTTGATTTGGATGAGCACTTTTATTAAAAACTGGCCAAATATTCTTATTGCTATAACCATTTCTCACTAGCGCTGATTTAAGATGATACATTTCTTTTTGTAACAAACTTTCATCTGAGATCCTTTGTGCTCTAACAAATAACATGTTTATAAGACTATTTCTTTGAGAGGGAGGGTGGTGAGATGTGGTATGTAAATATCTGTCTGTGTGTGTTGGTTTTCTGTAAACTTTTTGTCCTAACTGCCCAGTGTCTATTCTGAAAATTTGGACATCAAAGAAAGGTAAACTGCCATTGCTTTCTAATTCCATAGTAAATATTATGTCAGGATTTTGACTGCTCAAGTGATTTTGAAACCTAACCAACTCTTCTATGCCGTGGGGACAAATAACAAAAGTGTCATCTACGTACCTATACCAACATTTTGGCTTAAACCGAAAACTTTATCGCTACCTGTTCAAAATTTTCCATAAACAAATTGGCTACTACATGACTTAGAGGTGAACCCATTGCACAACCTGATTTTTGTTCATAAAAATTATCGTTTTATAAGAAATAAGTAGACTTTAAACAGATAATCTGGCTATCGCTGGATTTGACGATATCTATCGTTTCAGTGATGGGCCCTGAAAGCATTCACCCTCGTACTACATACATTTTAAAATAATAAATTCAATGTTTATATTCCATGTAACCAGACGTGGTATAAATACAGTAATATTTTAGTGCAACTTGCCCCTACAAATGAATGAATTAAATGAACACCATCCAATTTCCTGAAGCACTCCTAACGTAAATTTTAGGTTACACACTGTATAAGATGCATAAGGTGTTATATCTTCAAATCTTCTTAGCGAGACTAGGAAATAGCAACACTGCTAAACAGTTATCTGCGATTCCCAAAAACATAGCTACTGACTTAAAACACTCACCGTTTGCATAAAGAAGCTGGAGCCGGTACTGGATGCCATTGTTTGTCTTCTGGCCATCGGCTTCCTGAAAAAATACGGACAAAATTATTTCCGACCCAAACAAAGCTCGCTTTATTTATACATATAATTGGGCTCATAGGAAAACGAGCAAGTTCAAATCCCACTTCCTCACTCTCGCTAATTAATGAACACGCTTCACCCCTGCCTATCGATTTTACCTGAAACAAAACACCCTTTTCACAATTTACACACACGCGGGCTAAGCAGGCTAAAGCAAATTTATGTATTTTATCGGCCGAACCTTCGGGAAGTTAAGTCGAAAAGCTACACCGAGCTACGCAAACAACGCTTTGAGGGACTCCCCAGATGACAAAGCCAACTGAAGTGTTTTATAATGACACAAGCGATCCATATTCAGAATGAGGGGGGCGGTTTAAAACTCAGTGGAGGGTGGCGTAAGGAATTGCAGGTGGCCAATGCAGATTTGAAATAAACTTCTTTGTTGGCAAGTTGGATTTTCGGCTCGGGCCTGCTGCGGACCTTGAATTTCGTAGACGCCTACGATAATTATGACCGGAGCTCAGCTCTGGTTTAGGTTTCATGATAAATGTTCTGCCCGGCTCGCGCCCTAATCTCCTTCATCGCCACGAACACAATTACGTACCTTTCGCTTCTGGGGATGGTGCAGGGTTGGCGTTAGACGCAGTAAGCTGAGGAAATTGTTCGAAAACAGGCAGACAGAAAGGAATACTTCACAATCGCATTAACATTGCAAATTACAGATTCACCACAGCGATAAGAAGTCAGAATAGTTAGGGGGAAATTAGTATGACCTAAAATTAAATGAAAGTCAATATTTTGTACAAGATATTGTGATCCAATTGCTGAAAATTCGGAACGAACTTACAAAGTTAATGCACATTTTAATACAGAATTAACTAATAATTTTAGATGAATTAGTCTCAAAAACTAAAATATTATGTAGAACACATTATTGCCTACTCTTTCCTTTCCGCAGAATGACCACAATTTGATGGGAGTTCAAGCTTCAGGTCTTATATTTACGACGATTTTGTGTTACCGTGTATTAAATTAAAATTACGTAAGGCGCTCTGTCTCCGGTACGTGCGCTGCACACTCAAACATCTGGCTCTAGCAATACAGTTATTGTTTCACTGCAACGTAAGTGCATTAAGAAAACATATTCATTAGGTTACTCGCATATTTGTCGCACGTTTATGACTATGTAACCATTTTCAGTCATGTAATTCGAAATTATTAAACGTCCATAGTACAGTCCGGTCCTGCGGCGATCCTCTCCCAATGCCGAATACTTATTCACCTCGCTTTCCTCCCGCTGCACATTTTACGAAACGGTAGCTATGGAAACGGCGACCGCCGCCACAAAAGCGTCCAGGCAGAGTTGCCAGATTGTTCGAAATTTCAGCTAATTCGAAGAATTTGTGGGAGGGTACATTTTTGACCCATCAGTATAGTGCCCTGTGCATGTAATAATTACAGAAGCTAAAAGTTTAAGAATCGTCGACACTTTGGCATATCTAAAATAAGTTGTCCAGGTACGTACGTGAGGTCAAGGTCAACAGGGCCATCATTGTTGAGTCGTGTTTTTTCCCCTTAATTTAGGTTAGTATTTTATTTAACGACGAATTCAAGCGCTTTAAGAATAATTATAGTAGTCGTTCAATTTCACAAATATCTTCTTCTTCGTATAGAAAAGTTGCAAGCGGGAACAAATTTTACTAAACTCAACTTTACTAATGTTTATCAGATGATATATAGATGATAAATCTTAAGAATTACTTTGTATAGGTCTTCATAGGGAACTCCTGGATCAAGATTGGGATCCCTTTGCGACAGCTAGTATTCCTTCTGAATTTCTAAAGCTAATGGAAACTTTGCTCCAAGGCAATTGATAATCTAGTTCCTTTCTGGGTAGGACGACATTTTATAATAGGGAAATACATGTCACAACATTGTAACCAATTAACCGCAATGCTAGACAAATTTAAGTGGACTAATAATATCATCTTTATAATTTCACATTATGCTACACAATTGATAAACTTGGGCTGAGTGAGAAAATCTGAATATGTGTTTGATGGATGAAATGTAATCTTCAGTAGAAATAAGGTATGGTATTTCTTAAAATCTTTTACAGGATTTATTTGGAGGATAATCTTCTTACCAAATTTTCAGTAGAAATGAAGTTAGGTGGATAAAACGTGGTTTTTTGTAACACGTATCAAGCGAGAAACTTGATTGAATCTATCTGTCTAGTTAGAACAATTCTGATTTCACAATCGGTCCCAAATCTGAATACAAATATGTATCCTTGAATAAAAATGCTTTAAACAAGCAACAAGGGGGGTAAAGACAATGTTCATCCATTAATTAGGAAATTTAGGACCGAAATTGTATTGAAAAGAATATTGCGATTCTTTGATTGTTTATAGTTTCGTGTTTGCATTCTTTCTGTATATGTGTTGACCTTTACTAACACCAACGACATCCAAATCTAAGAAGGGAAGAGTTCTTTTTCCATGGTGAAATTACAGCGGAAAATTCAGCTTTTCAGGAAGTTATCAATGTCGCATTTTTATTGCCAAAAATGACAAAAACGTCATAACATATTGTTTTTTTAATTCTAGGAAGAACACGCATCTTAGTCATAGTTGCATGGATTTGAAACATCTAACTTACCTATACTTCAAGACAGATGTAATGATATTGTGACACTTAGTAATACATTTCTTGTTGCTTCAATGTACCTTCTTGGAAAAGGCCATTGACTCTTTCAATCTTTGATCAGATAAAAGCACTCTTTATCCATGTCACTTTTAATGATGTCATGATTTACTATTTTCCAATGTTTTGTGTTTGTTTCGTTTGTTTTTAATAAAGCCCTTATTAGAATGATTCCGCCCCCACTTAAAATTTGGAGAGGATGACCACATTTGGCAATGGCGCGGTCCTCGGCATGCCGTGAGCGCGTTGCACTCCCGATGAGAAGATAAAGCGCCCGCTTTTTTAATCATACAGAATGCACGCGTACGACATGTTTACAGTTGTTTCCCTTTGATGTCTACATTAAATTTTCCACTCAGCGTAATTACTCCAACGCCGACTCACCTGGTCCTTCTCGATGAAGCCGATGAACGCTGTGCGTTCGATCTCCACCGGTTGGCCGGCACGATCGTACAACGCTATGACGAAGTGGAAGAAGTTCGATTTCCTAAGGTTGCTCGGCGGCTGCTTCTCGAAATGAGCGCGGCCTACGCCGATCCTGAAACGAGAAAATGATGTGATGAGTAATGTGCAATTGTTATGTCAATGAAAATGTCCTAAATAATGTGTAGACATTGCTGCATCTCGACTGTATGTATATATTATGCTGGAACGCAAATAGTACAAGCAAATTAAGAAAACTGAAGTAGGTAAATAACCTTATTATTCGTGATACTTGCACATTATGTGTACAGTGTCGCAGTACTTGCAAGAGTTCAATAAACCTTCATATAGTGATCGGGATTGTAGAAATGCGTCCTCCTTATTAGTAGGGTATCAACTACAAAATATTGAATTGAAAAGCTTTCCCAGAAAAACTAACACAAAAGCAAATGCCTGACGAAAATATTTTGAGGAAACATTGTATCGACTTTTATTCTGACACATAAATTTGTATTTTTCTTATGTGTAGATATATGCTTTTAATTTTTCAGCGTAGTCCGAGGATGAAGTTAGGTGATAATTATATCGAAGCAATAACAACACAATAACTAGATTGATTCATATAGGGCTAACATATGTACTTTTTTCCCAAAAACCACACCACACAAAAAAATATTTTAGTGTTGGATGATTGAGCGCTTTGTATGTACAAAGGGTCGCAAAATTTGAAAATATTTGAGCTCATATATGAGTTGATCAGCACTATAAAAATTGTTTTTGAAGTCACCTATAAATCTACGGGAATCCGTAGAATAATAAAAAAATGGTGTTAGACTAGAATTAGATCCAAATATTTCACCTAATTTAATATATCTTGTTCAAACATTTATGTTAGATAAAGTAGTTTCGTTTTTTTATAACTAGTAACACAAAATATAGCAACGAAAATAATTTTCTTAAAGCCACGTGTTTTGACCTCCAAATATCAGAATCCAGGATTTAGTTCCTAGCGTTAGATCATTATTAAGTAAAAGTTTTTAAAAGTGGACTGATCGATCGTATTTAAATCACTTCAGCAAACAGCTTTAAAATTAGCGCTGTGTATACAGAACTGCAAATTATCTTACAAATTAAAGCTAAAACATCTACTTTCTTATCCGCACGACTTATCGGACGTACCCCTCGACAAAACCAACCAATATAACCGCTCTCTGATCGTCCTTTCGGTGTTTGTTCATTCATGTTTGTTTGAATCTAAGCGCAAAGCGCGGTTTTTAATCGAAATTAATAATCCCCCGAAACCAAACAAACGCGTTTCGATTCCTGCAGCGCGCCATGTGCTCCGCTGTTTGCTTATAAAATTTCTAGCGGTTAAACCGGGGGTGGTCTTGGAACCAGGGTTGCCAAGCGTTTCTGTGAATTTTTATACTAGTGATAGCGTTAGTCAGAGTTTCATTTTTTTACTGCACCTTGTTTAGACGTGAAAAATTCGCCCTCAGAATCAAGTAAAAATCCTCAGGGCTAGTAAAAAATATGGTATAACAGGTTATTAAAGCAATTAGATTTGACAGAAAAAGTTCTCTAAAGGCTGCATCTATTTAAAAATATTTAAAATTTATAATTTGTGGATCTCTTTATATTTTTTTCTGATATCTCTCTTTAGTTATTTTGGATAGCAAATTCATACTTGCTGCGCAAGATTCTTCTAGTATATCAACTGTATTTCCAAATTTTTGCTCAAATTCTTCAATACCTCGCGTAATATGGTCTTAATGACGCTAATAACTATAATATCACTGTGACTAGACAAAATGATTTGTTATTGTAGTATATTGAGATAATAGGTCTCTGTGGCACAAGACTTATTGCCTTTTTTCATTCTATCATCGAGATGTTACATTTTATTTCAGAAGCTGCAACTCTCGTCATTTGCAAGCAAGAAGGCCACCCCAAGTGCGCAAACATCGTCGAACAAGATGCAGCATCTGGTCGCAAGCCACCAGCTTATCCGATCGATTTGATGCCCACAATTACCGACAAGGGGGGAAGGAAGAATAGCCCGGTTTGACCGATGGATTGGTCACGAAGGATTATGGATGTTTTATTTAGGGGTTGCGCGCAAGCAGGGAAGCCTTATTTTTAAGTGGAGGAGACCAGTGTTTAATAATACATGAAGACGGTAGATATAAAATTGAAATCGAGCGCTGAAGATGACATTTACTTTATATTTTTTGTGGTGGATATTGTCAAATGAGCCTTTATTATTTTTTAATGATGTTTTGGCCTGTGTTAGTTATCAAGGGTTATTTTTGGCGACGATTTTAAAGTAATCAAATGATGCTGTTTGACGTGGTTAATGAAAAAACTTCATTTATATCATTTTTCGACACGGTACGGTAGTTTTCTTATACTTTTGACTGCATGCCACCCATGTACAAATACTTTCTTCTTCTTGTTCATAAAATCTCACATTCCAATTTTGGTGTTCCCCAAAAAGTTACTAAAAGCCAGTCTTTTAGGATAATCTGTCTCCTTTAAGGCCTGAAACAATTGCAAGTGATACGGATGAAATTGATTGCCTTTAATTATTCGGTGTACTGAAGACTAGTGCGGGTTGCTCTTGAGACTACTCTTTAACTAATATGAGGATTTTCGTCAATCATTTCCAATACTCTAATTTGATTGTCAGGGCCTGTTGCTGTTCGATAATAGTGTTATCGGTAGCAGTATGAGGTGTCCAACTTCTGTGGTCGTCTTTAACACTAGTCCAACACTATGGAACGCTTACTCCATCAAGTTACTGTTGAACTGTCCACACACGACTCCTGGCAAGCTTCTTGTAACGCACCGTGAATTTCGGCAACCGTTTTTTCGCGCAGTGTTTGAATTTTGATATACGCACATTAATCTGCTGCAGTGACGCGTTACATTGCATCAAACTACCCCGATTTGAGAATTTTCTACACATACACTGAATTAGCTACTCGCACCCTATATACAGCTAGGTGATATTCTTTTTTCATAAGCGTCTACAAGGTTCTTTCAAGCTCAAATTGAAGATTGCAGGAATTTATAATTTTAGACCGTCACAGAGAATATATTATTTGTCGTCCTTGCAATCTGAAATTCCAGTGTACTGTAGCCAACGCCAAATAATTATACGAATATTTGAAATTGATTCCTAAAAGCAAAGTAACAAGGACAGTTGGTTCAATTTTATTCACTCTGTAAATCAGCCTAAATATTGAGTTCTTGTACAAAATAGAGTACGTTTCCGATCATTTAACACGTCCAGTTATTTTATTCGTTTAATTAATCCCATTTAGTATTTACATCCTAATTCTACTCAAAAAAAAAACTAGGATATTTTGAAACCTTAAACGCGTTTTCATGTAATTGTTTTATATCCCATCCCGATGCTATTTTTGGTCGATGTCTGTACCTCTCCACACGTTATTTTCGGAGCTGCATAGTTTTCTCTATCAGCTGTTGCCCTGTTGTCGCTTAATTCATCGCTTCATTAATAGCCACTTCGCCCCCACCTATTCAAACATTCAATAATTACCTGATGTCATGAGATAAGTCGCACAATTACCTAAGTAGCGGGGTATCATCGACATTTTTGTGGTGGCCAGCAATTAATAAAACGACAAGGAGTGTTTGCTACTAATTTCGTAATGGTGCATGGTCTACATGTCGTTACCCCAAAAAAAAGTTGATTTGCAGTAATCTATCAGTGGCCACGTTTGCGTGATGGTGAGAGTATCTGCCCTTCTTCTATTTTTTGTTCAGTGTTTTAAATACAGTAGTAGACTGCAGTAGAAAAATAATGTAGAGATTCAAAAAAAATAAACCCACCAAAAAATGAATATTCTAGTTAATAAAGGTGTAAATGTTTTTAGTTATAAAGTTACATACTATTCTGACTTTTCTCTTCTTCAATTGAGCTATATATTTAGTCTAAAATAATTCGTAACAATTTTTACATATCATTGTTTAGAGATAAATGAGCATGAGCTCTCATTGAAGAGACCTTTCAAATCTCTATTCAACCAGATATTGATAAATAATCGACTATATACATTGTCATCAATTTTTCGAGTGTTTTAGCCAATTTAACCGAGTCCAATTTTGGAGCCCTGCACTCGAAGAAAATTGAGACAATGTAAATGGTCGCTAATTTATCAGGATCGAATTGTATTTGCAGGACCATTTCGTGAATCAAATTTTAGAATAGAGAGGGAGAGGATAAAAAAGATAACTATCGCCATCGAAATATGTCTCCCTAGAAACAAAACTTGACGTGTTTCAAGATTTTTCCCAGAACATAACAATTATACGAGCCCAGGCTCATAATAGTTCGGCCGGCCGGCATTTTCAGTTACATGCTTTAAAAAATTCTGATACCAACACGGACTGTGACAAATTACTGTGAAACTGTTTATACTACATTAAAACACAGACCTTGAACTTACAAAAGCAAACAATATTATTTCATTTACGTGAACGGCAATAATTACAGAACGAAAAATGTAATTCAACTAACAGGTCATAATAGTTCGGCCACATCAACTGACGAGTCATAAGAGTTAGGCCAACATTTAATACTGTGTAACACCACCTTTGTTAGCAATAACGGCTTTAATTCTGCTAGGCATTGTAGCCACGAGCCTTGCACATTCCTCTTGTGGCGTTTTGTCCCATATAGCCTGCAAGGTGGCTTTTAATTCGTTGACGGTACGCGCTGGAGTTTTACGAAGCTGTTTCTTCATATTATGCCACAAGGCCTCAATTGGAGATAAATCCGGACTGGAAGAGGTCCATTTTAATACCGGTATTTTATGTTCTTGCAACCATGTTTGAACTATTTTTGCCGTATGACACGGCGCTCCATCTTGCTGGAACAAAAATTCGCCTTCGGCCGTTTGACAGTTCGGGATGGAGGGTAAAAAATTTTCTTCGAGAATGTCTCTGTATTTCTGCGCGTTAACAGTGCCGTCAATAATACACTAACTACCCACACCCCTAGCAGACATACAACCCCAAACCATCACAGACCCTGGGAACTTAACTTTTTTTACCAAACAGTCATTGTGGTATGCTTCTGAAGATGTGCGTAAAATTCTGTTTCGCGTGTCACCCACACATACCTCAAATTTCGACTCATCACTCCAAATGATACTATTCCATTGCATTTGTGTCTAGTTTTTGTGTTCCCGCGCCCATTTTAGTCTGTTCCTCATCTGTAGTTTGATCAAAAGGGGTTTTTTCTTTTGCCTAGTAGAAAAATGAAATTAAATTATAAGTGCTTGTACTCCAAAAGAAAAAGTAATAATACCTTGTAAAATTTGTAACCTATTTTTTGATACATCTCTTTGTTGTGGATAATGAAACGTCCTTTAAAATGCGAGCCCTCCATAGTACTGTTAGTTCTTTAGCATAGCACCGTCGCGTCAGTTTGTTCTGATAATTTTACGCAAGTTCTTTTGTATAAATTGATAATGTCTTGCACTGTAGAGCGCGGAACTGAGTGCGAAGCAGATATTTTACGCCCCGAAATGCCCTGGTCGTGGGCTTTACACATAGAAATACGCAAATCTTCACTAACAGGCATGCCACGAGGCATTTTACTTGAAAACTGTTGCAAAATAAAGTATAAGCTACGCTTGACAGATAGTTGTTGATTTATTCCGTATATGTTTTGTTTTGGCAGGCCGCCTCGTGTTTCCATGGCTAATGGGATACATGGCCGAACTTTTATGACCCGTCAGTTKACGTGGCCGAACTATTATGATCCGTTAGTTGAATTACATTTTTGGTTCTGTAATTATTGCCGTTCACGTAAATGAAATAAAGTTGTTTGCTTTTGTAAGTTCAAGGTATGTGTTTTAATGTAGTATAAACAGTTTTGCAGCAATTTGTCACAGTTTGAGTTGGTATCAGAACTTTTTAAAGCATGTAACTGAACATGCGAGCCGGCCGAACTATTACGAGCCTGGGCTCGTAGTATTATACGGGGTGGCTCATATTACACATCAGTATGTAAGATACAGAAGGATTTTTTATCTTGCTGGCACAATCCTCTCCTGCCCGGACGAAATATTATTATTCCACCTACCCCATCTGTCACTTCTTCAACCCTCCCCTAATAACCCCTCGGATCAGACCTAATTCCATTTCTTTCGAGGACATTCTCGAGAACGCCCATCGACATCGTGTCACGTTTTGGGTTCATCGATAGCACGAGTTGCCAGCACCTGGGACCTCCAGCCACCCCATCGGTTGTTACTACGTTCATGGATGCACCAATATTCGATACACTTTAAGCGCGCATACCATCCGCACTTCTATAAAACGAAACCGATGTGCGCACCCCTGGGGCGAGTTTACAGTTATGGTCCTGACTATTGCGATTAGTTTTCTATTGATGTTTTCGGTTTGTTGTATATACTTGACAAATGTACAGTGCTGAAAGAACTGGGGAAAATTGTATTTCGCTGATAACACATGAACTAAGTAATACATTGATAACACTGTCTAGCTTTGTTTGAGATCAACCGATTGATTAAAATAAACATGACTTTATTCTGATTATCTTTGTTTGTGGCATTCAGTATCATTTTCTGGTCAATTTTTGTATTGAGCGGTGTAAGTTTTCAGGAAAATCTAGTGGTTTACAAGTAATGAACGAAACCTCAAAATTTATAAATTTATTGGTATTTTTAAGATATTACAATAGAATTCTTTTGTAAAACTTTACAAAACTAACTTGAGTAGAAACTATAAGTGATCATATTCAACATGTCCAAGGCATCTAAAAGTGACGGTCAAAAGTGAAGCAGATGGAAGAGTAGCTCATTTCTAATCGAATTGATTGCATATGTCACTATCCAGTTGTTTACGATTTTAGAGTTACAGGTATTTTTATATACGTTTGATTTAATGAACGAATGTAAGCAAAAACGAGGTAGTAGTATACCTAAATATTGTTATAATGAGTGTTACTAATCAATTCAAAAAGATTATCTTGAGTTTTCACGCCATATCTGATTCAGTGTGTCAGGATAGTAATTTTCCGAAAAATATCTATATCTTTATTAATAAATACTCAGTTGCAGTTTGCATCCTATCACAAGAATTACCAAATGCATAACAGACTAAAATACTACAAAAGGGCATACCTTTCCCTATCTAAAATTACTTAAGCTCTGATAATTTTCGAGATCATCAAACTGGAGAAGAAAACTCATGCTGTATATACCTGAAATAATAAGCTTCCTTCATTCTTAAGCCTTTATAGGCCAGATTTTGGCAGCACAGTAGATGTAAAATGAATCTTATGACACATAACTTTACCTACTAGCATAGTGTAAAAAAAGATATAATTTATTTTATAGCCCATAACCGCAGGTAAAAATTCCAGGATGGGATATTCAAAAAAAACAGGAAGCAAATCCAAATTTTTTTATATCTTTAAAACACATTTACAAGCAAAACTAGAGAAATATAATAATATTTTCAAGTGGGTAAATATTAAAGTCTTCTTTTAATTTTTATTACATATTTAACACACAATGTAAACAAGATAGCGTCCGCTACTTTCCGTATTTCGTTTGCGTTATTGGTTATGTTTGAGAGTGTTCTCGTTTGCTTTTTTATGAATTCAACAATATGTCGTCGGAATGCTTTGTTAAAGCGGCTTCGAACAATTTGCCGGCTGTAGATATGTTTATAGTCACCGAATTTATCAAGAGCGACCCACGTTTTAATGCTGCCAAAATCAAAGGCGCTAAAGCAGCAGTATAAGTAATTAATAAAGCAGCTTAATCTGCAATTTAATACATTATGGATCATTGATATTTTGAACGAAATGCATCTTTTGTCTAGTGCAAGTCGTGAGCAACACGGAGATGCAGCTATAGATTATTTTCAGGTGAAGCGAGAGGGGCCTATATGTATACTGCAGTCCAAGATATGCCCGGAACACAAAGTTCGTGCAAAAAATTATGCAGTTACTTTAAGTCTCACAACAGTAAAATGTAGATTTTGTCTTGGTCATACCCCTTCTGGCTGCTTTAAACCATCTCCGTTTGCGTTCGTAGTCTCCGGGTACACTTACGAATATTTTGTTGAGACTATTGACGGATGCATTTGAAATTTGAACACTGGCACAAAGCACCATCTGCTGTTAGCTTCTGGTTTGTACATGTTTAAACATTCTCCCAGTCGTTAGGAGGAGTCCGTTAAAAGTAAGAAAACAACTCGTTTCACTCGGCACGATCAAAGGCACGTAGGTAACATAACCTATATTCTTTGTTTACATGCGGTGCTACGTCACACCGTCTCCATCCCGAGACACTGCGTTTGTGTGGTCAATTTTTATATTAGAACTTCAGAACGGTTTTTTCTAAAAAATGCGAAAACACCCAATTACGTCGTTATCATCACTATATTATTAGTGGACTCAAATGCTTCTTTTATGTCATACGATTTGTCGAAGTTTCCTGAACGCCAAAGAGCCATTTTTATAAACACCACACTTCTGTTGCGGACTGAAAACTTGAACTAAACAAAACTAACCGTACCAAATTTGAAGCCTCCGTGCCAAGAAGTTTTGGAAATTACCATAAGAATATTTTAATCCAAAATAAACAAGAAATGGCTGTAGCAGCACACAGTTTGTTTTCTGGACGGCTTCATTTGAAAAGGGGCTGAGTTTCGAACTTGCCTAGTCGAGAAGGAGGAGACAAAAKAGGTGTTTTGAACTKTTATAGTGGAATKGATGTACCCCAAATAGTCGCTCAATCAACTACMTTCCCGCAAATTCGTCAACGCTGCCGGGCCACCAGAGACTGTCGGGATAATTCAATTTGGCATCGGACAATAATGCGGTTAAACGCCGTTATTGGGATTGTCACAACAGCATCTGCTGGAAAGGGTTCGGCCATTGTGCCGCTGTAATTGCACGGGTACCACTCGAACTCGCCCCCGTAACAAGATAACCCCGCTGGCTCAGGTACTAAACACCTGATTAGCCACGAGGGAAAGCGCTCGACACGTCACAATCGACTTCGGAGGGGCCTCTGGGACCGACCGTCCACCGGGACGGGAAAAACTGTGTTGGTATACGCGTGCTTATGTTGCTAATACTCCAACGGTGAGGTTTAACCATTTTTTTATGATTCTCGATGACAGAATTCTAATTAATAGTAATAATAACGTTTATTTTTAGGTATACTTGATAGTCCATACAGGGACGTAAATGCGGATATACAAAATTAATTTAAATACTTTCAGAAAGCTATACAATAACATAAAATAAAAAATTATCATCCAAGACAGCTCTCTGTACTCGTAGAACTAATAATTCATCTCTAATGAATAGGAAACTAAAGTTATTATGGAATATATCAAACTGATCTTTAATACAATTGCGTAGTTTAAAAAATAGAAGAAGGTAACTATAACAATGAAAATTACTGATATACAAGATGTTTCACGAATGATAATGACCCTGACGAAATTAAAAATGCAACCCAAAATACATTTGCAGAGGTAACATTGATAATTGTTCGTCCTCTTAAAAAATATAAAACGTATAGACAGCTGTATAAATTCGTAAATTTTGACATAAACTTCAATCATTTGCTCTGAGTAAATTCGGTATTGTAAAACAAATTTTACTATGAACAATTATCAATGTTACCACCTCTGGAAATGTATTTTGGGTTGCATTTTAATTTCGTGGACTAACGAAGCCGTCTATTCTAATACTGGAGGCATAAATAAGCATATTACCCATTACTGGTCTCAAAATAATCAGCATTGAATGCAGAATGATGATAACCAATGTAAGAGCATATCCAGAGCAACTATTTCTGAATCGATGGATAGATACAGACATATTGGTTCAGTGCCCACCCAGATCCTCAGATTTCGCTGTGCTAAACTTTTATTTATTGGGAGGAATCAAATATTATGCTCCGGAAACCACCAACTACCCGAAATGTCATGATTCAGAGAATTCGTAATACCATCCCGGAAATTTCAGGGGCGAAAATAGAAATGTCTGCGCTTGCTACTATGAAATAGAGCGACCATTTATGTTCTAAAGAATGACCGGCATTTTAAGCTTCTATAAATGATCATTTAAAAAAAAAGTAGAAAAAATAGCATTCTTAAAGAGCTAAAGCTCATCAAAATTGACTGATCTGATAAAGTATTATACTCAATTTTCTCAAGATACGAGGCATGTTTTTTAAGTAAGTACCGTTTTGCGATTCCGCCGCCGCAGCGCTACGGTCGGCGTTCCGCGCATGCGCGCTGGTTACCTACATCTCTTGTCTACGCACTGACGCCATTACAGTTTGATTCTTCACTGTATACGTTGTTTACTGAGTGTTTAAGATGCCTCCGACAATCGTGAGTCCCGCCGATTGTGAAGTACGGGCTGTTATACGATTTCTTAGTGCTAAAGGCGTAACACCGATCGATATTCATCGTGTGATCTGTGAAGTTTACGGACAAAACATTATGAGTGATGGAATGGTAAGGAAATGGGTGAGAGCATCTAAAGATGGCCGCACAAATGTGCATGATGAAGAACGGAGTGGGCGTCCTTCGGTCGTTAATGAAGATTTGGTGCAGAAAGTGAACGAAAAGGTGAGAGAAAACAGACGCTTTACAATTTCATCATTGGGCGACTGCTTTCCTCAATATTCTCGTAGTGTTTTGTATCGCATGGTGACCGAGAACTTGAATTACAGGAAATTGTGTTCACGTTGGGTTCCGAAAATGTTGACGGATTTGCACAAAACCCAACGTTTAGGCAGTGCAATGACTTTCCTTGAGCGGTACCACAATGAAGGTGAAGATTTTTTAGACCAAATTGTTACTGGTGACGAAACATGGGTGGCCTACGTCACACCAGAATCGAAACAACAATCCATGGAATGGCGACATTCATTATCACCCAAAAAAGTGAAGTTTAAACAAACAATTTCTGCCCGGAAAATCATGTGCACAGTTTTTTGGGACAGAAACGGAGTATTGCTAGTGGAGTTTCTGCCTCGTAATGAGACAATCAATGCAGCGTCTTATTGTAAGACATTGAACAATCTGCGTCGTGCAATCTAGAACAAAAGACGTGGCAAGTTGAGTAAGGGTATCGTTTTGCTGCATGACAATGCCCGTCCACATGTGGCTAATCGGACCAAAGATCTCATCGAATCTTTTAAATAGAAAACTCTAGATCATCTTCCATACAGCCCTGATCTGGCGCCCAGCGACTACCATTTGTTCCTGCACTGGGTGGTCAGCGTCTTCAAGACGATAACGAAGTCGAAACATTTGTGATACAGTGGTTAACAAGTCAGGCGGCAGAATTTTATGAGGAGGGTATTCAAAAACTGGTGCCACGTTATGACAAGTGCCTCAATATTCACGGAAATTATGTAGAAAAGTAGATTAAGGTACAGGCTTTCATGGAAGATAAAATTATTGCGATATCTTTGCACGTCTTTTTTTAATTCCAAAACGGTACTTACTTAGAAAACATGCCTCGTACATTTGATCATCCTAGTTATAACTAATCGCGCTGAAGCTGCTGAAACACTAAGTCTGCATCCTTTAAATTTATTGACGCATGATTAGATAAACTCTGTGATATCAATGAATGTATCATCGGCGGACTCCTCTGCCAATTTACCAATTTGTTCCGATAGTTTCGAAATGCTCACTGAAAACTTAGTTCAATTTCACCCATCTCGAGACCGGAGCTCCAACGTTATTAAATTAGTAGCGCATGGAAAACAAAGCGGTCGTTTACCACCTTCATTAGGAGCGTAGTATAAATTATCCGGTAGGCATAACTCACGGCGGCCCGAGGCGTATTTCAGTCGCAGGAGTCAGGCGTCGGGTCCGACCACAAAATGCCACTGATTGCCATTGATCCGGTCCTGGTGGGGCCCTGCGTTGCCCAGCACCAGGTAATGCAAAATGCAAATTCGTGGGCCCGGGAACATGCGACGTATTTTGTACTCGAGGAGGCAAGAGCGTTGTTGCCTGAATATCGTGTGGAGAGAGACCATGTCAGCATTCTAAACAGTTGTTACATGCGATTCCTTGAAGCATATCATATCAACAACTTTAGAGGACTTTGGTTTAGATCTGGTTAGCTCAATGTCACTTACTGAAAGTGCAATGCTGTTCAGATGTAGTAGATTTTGATAGGAATTAGAATGAGTTGTACATACATACAAACATTTGTACAAATGTTGGTGGAGACCAAATTATGAAAACGACTAGAAAAATTATGAGAAATACTTGCTAGTAGATTGTTTTACAAGTAAAGAAAACCCACTTTTCTTACGCGTGGAACACGCATTTTTGAAATTTTAAAAATAAGTTGTTTTTCCTGTTCTAAAAGTAATCTGTATCAAATAAGATAATATTTTGTCGGATAGATCGCTGTCTATGGAAAACACTGACAAAACATTAATAGTCTGACGTTTCGATTACACCTGTAATCTTTGTCAAAGACGAAGAACCTCAAAATTTGCCTGACACAAGTTCAAACAAAATTTTGAAAGTAAATAAACAAATCACCCTCCTTCCCAAAAGAATAGTCAATCAATAGGACATTATTTGTTAGAGCACAAAGGATATCAGACGAAAGTTCTGTACAAAAAGAAATATATCATCTTAAATCAGCGCTAGTGAGAAATAGTTATAGTAGTAAGAATATTTGGTCAGTTTTTAATAAAAGTGCTCATCCAAATCAAGTAAATTCTCAGCCACGACAAAGTAAATTGAAGTTGAGTTTGCCTTACGTACAAGGCCTTTCGGAAAAATTAAAGAGGATGCTTAGAAAACACGATATTTTAGTTGTTGATAATACATATAATAATTTAGATAAAATTTTTAAGTTCTACTAAAGATAAAGTACATTTAGAGAGTGAAGGTGTTTACAAAATTACTTGTTCTTGCGGAAAGTGTTACATAAGTCAAACTAAAAGAAAAGTAGGTACACGTTTGAAAGAACACATACGTGCTACTAGGTTGCAACAGATAGATAAATCTTCCGTAGCTGAACACTCATATTTGACTAGACACATGATTGATTTTGATAAAACAAAACTTTTACATAGAGAAAAATATTATCACAAACGTCTAATAAAAGAAGCTATAGAAATTTGTAGGAATACTAATAATTTTAATATGGATTGTGGAAATTATGAGTTAGGTGACATTTGGAAGGCTATTTTGTAGTTATCTTTTATCAAGTAGTTCGTGCATATCTAGTAGGTAGGTAGTTCCTTTTTCATCGTTAGGTTCCTTTTTTATCAGGTTGGCACGTTGTTTCTATGACGTCTCGCATCCTTGGTGATTTGTTTATTTACTTTCAAAATTTTGTTTGAACTTGTGTCAGGCAAATTTTGAGGTTCTTCGTCTTTGACAAAGATTACAGGTGTAATCGAAACGTCAGACTATTAAATTTTTTGTCAGTGTTTTCCATAGACAGCGATCTATCCGACAAAATATTATCTTATTATATTATGGACGCTGAAAGCATTCACCCTCGTATAGGTAATCTGTATCAAGTTTGTGCACACTTGTGTAAATAAATAATTTGTGATGAAGCTTTCCTGCAAACTGTACAATGAATTAATCAGGTGAAATTGAGGACAAAATTTTGGAATTAGTATCAGAAGCAGAGTCAAGTCTAAAGCAAAGTACGGGAAAGTTTACCAATAGCTTTGTCCTTGGAGAAATGAAAAAATGTGCAAGGAGCAAATGAAAACATTCTAATTGCGTACTTTTGTGAAAACGTTTGTTTCATTTATGAAATTTATTACAAGAACTAATTTCAAATATTCTTACAGATAAAAACTCTTAAAGCTTTAACACTCTGGTCTGTGTATTCAATGCTACGAAGCACTATACAGTCAAACGAAAACGTGGACATTTCTGCTTATAAAAAAATGCTGGCCAGGTAGTGGACACTCTCATATTAGATAACCATAAACGCTAATGCTGCAACCAACTATACACGATTACTGTTATGGATACAACATTCATAGATGGCACTCTGTGCTGTGTGTGAAGCACGGCTAACGCATGCACGCGGGATTGCGTTTAAATCAAGGTATGTTCAAATCAAGTTGATGTCACGCTTTGATATCTAGCAAAAAATTGTCGCAAGTTCCCAACGTACCTACTTATACGATATTTTAATATGTTATAGTTATTATTATTTTGCAACCTGTTAACCTTTTTGGTGGCATTTTTATGTTTAAAGTTACAGGTATGTAGTATATTGTGACATTGAAGTTGAATACGAAAAAGGTAAGACATTTGCTTTAATTTTGTGCCTTGAAAAGTGCTAAAATTGTTAGTTTCGAAAATGCCGAAGGTATCACACAGAAAAACTGTGCGGTAAAGAACTGTAGTAATAAATATTTAACAAACTCAAATATCACATTTCACCACTTCCCAAGAGAAGAACAGGTAAAACGGACAAACAATTTGGACGTGCAGTCTCGCAGCCTTACATCCATTCGAGCATCATTTGTGGTATGTGGAGAATACTTTCTAGCTAATTGCTTTTAAATGCCAGAGCAAAATAAACTAAATAGAAGAGTAGTTCCCACACTATAAATAATAAACAATGGTGCAAGAGAAACATTGTTTTTGAATCTTATTTCTGGTAATTACATTTACGACAATTCAAATAATTTGCAGTTTTTTAAAATCTGGCATTTCCTTTGCCACTATTTTACACGAAACGAAGAAAACAACCCTATTAGTTGTTATTTAAAGTAAACCTTTCTGACTTAACTTTTTATGAAGTACACATTTGCGTACAAAGTCAGCATAATATAAAAAAGTTAAGTTAGACATGCTTACATAAATTAAAAAGATTGTTTTCTTAATTTCCTGTAAAATAGTGGGCAAAGTAGATACCAGGTTTTAAAATTAAGGTAAGAAATAAACGTCAAAATAAATGACATTTGTATGACTCGGAGTTTCTGATTTACCGACTACACCTGCTGGTCGTTTCATTAATGTAGTTCACATACAACATTCACAGATGGCGCTGTAACTCATTCCACAAAATTTATCAACTCTGGCCATTCTTGTTTACTGATATTCTTTGATGCTGGCATATCTTAAGCGTCAAAACGAAGGTTATGTCGCAAAAAAGTCAAGAGTGTTATCAATGGACAATGTGAAGAATTTCATTAATAATGCTTCTGATAACAACTTAATCCTTATGAAGGTTGTGACAGTACTAGAATTGCACGGAGCCTGTCGCGCGTTAGAATTGCGACTTCTGACAGTTGATGACGTAGAAGATTGCGGGTATACTTAGTAGTTACATTACACGACACAAAAACAAGAAAAAAAAACGTGCCTTCATAGGAAGTGTTTGAAGCTAAGACCCAAACATATTTTATAAAGAGGGAAAAGGCACAGTGCAACCACCTTCTACAATATACCAAGGCAAATTGCCACGTTCTTAGGTCTACCGGAGCTGAACAGTTTCAGAGGACATTGTTTCCGCAGAACTTCAGCGACTTTTTTAGCCGACAGTGGAGCCGACATTCAAGTTTTGAATACACGGTGGTTGGCGTAGCAGTAAATTTGTAGAAGGTAACTTGCTGGCTATTGAAACCTTCAAAAATCTTTTTATAAAAAAAAACAGTAAAAACTGAAGAGCGCAAAATCACAAGTATCACTTCGTTTGATATTATTATTTAATGGTTTCTCCTTTGTCATTGCATTTTCTATCAAATATCACGTCTCACACTCATTATCTACCACCTCACTTTAACAGGTAATTTCTCCGCGTGCTTCAGGTGTTGCCCGGCGTCCGTTAAAAATTCATCACCGCAATTTAATGCCTTGTAATTGAAGTTAGCCCCGTTTGTTATTAAAACCGGTGTACAAAAAAGGCGTCATTTTTCCTAATTAGCCCCATGAATAATGCATGTCGGGCACATTTGTTTTGTTTTTATTAATGCGTTTGTAAAAAATATGTCGGCGTTTTTTATCTCTCGCCCGCTCTACTCGGGCCGGGGTGGATATAAATATTTCCGGAAAACACGTGGTGAGGGTAAAGCCTCTGAATTGGTATTTAATTTTCGTGTGTTTGTACTGCCAACAAATCTTGCTTGCTAGGAAAAAGTTACGAGGTAAGATCGTTACAAAAATACCTCTTTCACAGGTTGCGGCATCACAGTATCTACTATGTGGAAAATTTTAAATAGCAAGAGGAGTCAAGTTACAGTTCATTTGAAAGCCACTTTCATTATCTGCATAATCGCATTTAGTAAACTGAAATCTGATAATTCGATATAATATTGTGGGTGCTCCATGGCTATGCTAAAGAAATTTTTCGAGTACATAGAATTAAATCCATATCATTTTTAGTTACTACCAACCATCAAAAGATACGTGTATAAATCTGACAGCTGTCGGACTATTAGTTTGTGAGATATACCATTTGGAGTGCAGAACTTTTGTTATTTTGTAAGAAATCGATAAAAACGAATTTCGTATGCCAATGAAACACTATTTTTATAAAAAATGCTGCTGTTACCAAAAAGTGGTTTGATTAATGTTATCTAGCAACAAATCAGCTGGCAGAGTTATGGTGTCTATATTTTGGGACGTTTTACGAATGATAATGACCCTGACGAAATTAAAAATGCAACCCCAAATACATTTGCAAAGGTAACATTGATAATTGTTCATCGTCTTAAAAAATATTAAACGTATAGAGCTGTATAAATTCGTAAATTTTGACATAAACCTCAATCATTTGCTTTAAGTAAATTCGGTATTGTAAGACAAATTTTATTTTTGAAAAATGTTTGTTCAATAACATTAATGTAATAAATGCTGTAAATGTCGCCCTCCGCTGCACAGTTAATACACAATGATACAGTAAAGTTTGTCCTCCAAAAGTTTACGAAAAATTTTATAAACAGCTTCCAAAAATAAAAATTGTTTTGCATCCGACTGTATGCAAAACCGTGTATCTGAGGTGACCGAAGAACAGTTGAATTCTTATTTTAACAAATTGTTTCTAATAATGAATAAGTGATAAGCGCGTAGAGTTAAAAGGCGAATACTTTGAAAAACAGTAAGGGCGATATTTTCTTTTTATTTACTATTTATGGTTAAGGTAAAACCGATGGTATTATTAGATTCCGTCCTTCTGAATACGAAAAACATTGAATCTGTTTTTCACAGAATAGGTTTGGAAACAGGCCATCAATTTTTTCTAAAAAATAGGAAAGTCAATAAAAATAAAGTACTTAGCAAACATTTTAGGTGTCTGTCTCCAGTTCTTCCTAACATCTGTTAGTGTTCTGTAGCGTTCTGAAGATGCCTTGTGTATCAGTGGGCGAAACGTATCTTTCAACATATTTTAACAAGAAGAAATCGAAAAAATAATGTGTAGAAATATTATCATATTAAATCTGAGAAATAGAACCGCATCGGAAATCCGTTTTTCCTTGTTAACATGCTCATCAATGGAGCATTGAATTTCCCAACACCCGGACATCATTAACGGTCGCATTCGCACCATCGCATTTATTACTCGGTCGCAATCATTTCGTCCACCCCGGCAGATAAATGGGTAGTTTTGCGTCTGCCGGGGTGGCGGACGCGTAAATCACCGCAGATATGCGGCGGCCGGCGTTCATTTCAATATGATCAGCGTCTATTGGCGTAACCGCGCGCTGCTCAATCGGCCGCACCGGATAAATGAGCGAGAAGCCGACATAAACACCACCATTATCTGAATCGCGAATCCTATAAATACGGCGTAAAAATAACGGGCAGGTGGCCGTGACGCCGGCGACGTTAATTGCGTCGTTTGTCAAACCAGCGCGATCGTTTGTTTCGTTAAAAATGGGGATGATCTGCATGGGGTGCGACGCTGGGCCGGTGCAGTGAATAACAGTCGAATGAACTGGTCGGAAAATCGTAGTTGGATGGGCGTTTTAGGGTTTATGGAAAATGATGACGTTAACATTAAGCGCACATCGCAAAACTAAGAAATTCAGATGCTTAAATTCATAGGTATAGATAAATGAAATCTTAGTCTCTTGCTCGAAGCATTGTAGGACAAAACACGCCGCTGTGTGTGAAAAATCCTTCCTAGTTTTACTTCCACATCCAACGGACGGGAAGTATTGCATCGCGAAAAAAATTTTCAAAAATTTTTATTTGCTCATTCGCTTTGAAATGGCCGAAAACGAAAAAACAAAATTTGAGCAAAAAAAATTTCTTCTCTGTGTGTCTGTGGTATTGTTTGTGGACACCATAACTTTCGAAAGACTTAATATATATGAACTTAAAATTTGGTAAACGTATAAATCTCAACTACCCAAAGCGACCTATTGTTTGTAAGATAAGTAGGGTATCGGGAATGGGGCGAAATTGGGAGGCAACTACCCTTTTTGCAAATTTTTATTTTTTATATTTTTTTTCGTTTTAGTATGTGATTAGTAGTATAACTGCGAGTATTATTAGCTCTCATAAATTTTCGGTACAGCAAACTGTTTAGAAGATATTAGCAAAAAAGCGTCACTTAAAAAAACGGTTTTTCTTAAATATCTCCGAATATATTTAATATATTCAAAAAATGAAAATGCCATCAGATAGGAAATGAAATTTCTTACAAAAAGTGTCTTAGAAGATTTATCAAAAATTTTGACATTTTCGAAATATTTCCAAAAAACCTATTTTAGACCCTGCTCGTACGATTTTTTTTTAAATTTTGCTATTATATAGAATATCACATTTCTGATCAGAAAGCGCTCTTGTAATTTTTTTGTTAAGTTAATAATTTTCGAGTTATTTGGAAAAACCGATTTTCTAAATGTATATATTTTTGCTAATATCACGAGGACTGTCTTAGAAAAAATGTGTAGAGAGAAAAAATGCTCAAAACCTGATTACTAATCGTATAGTATAAAAAATAAAAACGTAAATGTCATTTATTTTTTAAGTAGAACATCCACTTTTTAATTTCACCAGTAAACGTATTATGAAACTCTGTTCGTAAGAAATATAGAGTTGTCCTATGCCTAATGTATTTATTTTATGAGTTATTCTTAAAAGCGTGAATTTTTTGTCATTAATGAAAAAGTAACCTAGTAGTTATCGGAAAACGAATTTTAGTAAGAACTTTCAGATACTTTTTTTTACTTGGAGAAACAAATAGAAATTACTTATTAGCAATCAAATTATAGATTATAGTGGAACTACTGTTATGAAATTAATTTTTTAATCTACAGAAAGTTACTTGGAACTGGAATTGAAAAAATCGGAGGTTTTTTGTAGAGTTAGTTTCGTAAAAATAAAAACCAGCAGACAACTGCAGAACCCGCTTTGATAACGACTTGTGCCGTTTGTTTATACCTAAATATAATTTTTTAGAGGAACTTATTATCAAGTAAGAAAAGTAGATTACCTTAAAAATTGAAAACCAAACAATGTTTAAAACAAACAGCAATAAAGAGTTGCTACCAAGTTAATTGCTATCATAATAATAACAATAAATGTTAATTTTAATTCTTATATGTTACGCTTTATAGTTATTAAGCGCTAATAATTCCTGCTTTATAAAAGTTGAGAATATAATTCTGTAATTCCTGTTTTTTACACTATTGAGTTATTCGTTTAAATTCCAATAGAAGTGCACTGAAAAAGTTTTTATCTTCTATGCGTATTTAATATTTTGCCACGGATAAAAAAAGAAAAACGACGTAAAAAATATATTAAGTTATTGAATTTTAAATATTTGCAAGACTGGAAAATAAAGTAGCTATAAATAATGCATTTGCGATATGAATAAGTGTACCTAATAAATTTTTCTTAGTAACTAAAAATCGGTAAGTAGTTTTTAGTTTTTTGTCACACAAAAATAATATACAGGTAATTACTCCGATTTTTATCAAATGTCTGAATGGTTATTTGTATTAGGTGTACCGCAAGGTTTTATGTTGGGACCATTTATTAGGTTTTATTATTCAATTTTCATCTTTCCTTAAAGGCAGATATAGGTAGATACCTATAGCTATAATACTTATTAAATCAAGGTGATCTTCTTGACAAAGTAGGCATCTTTGTCAAAATGTTTAGAAATCAAACCATGTTTATATCTCTACATGGAGCAATCAAATTTAATGTTTTGCCCAAAGACATAATCGAGTTAAGAATTTAAATGGAAAATTTAATTACCTAATTCATGTTGATCCTATTTTTATTATTAGGGTTAATTATGTACATCAAAAAAAGACTAACGAAGAAAAGAAGTCATCACGATAAGTCAAGTATGAATAAGTATAGGTAGTGAAGATTGGGTAAGTAATGTAAGCTGATTTACTAATTGTCCAGCTATACTCTTACAAAAGGAAGAAGCTATTATGCCTATCTACAATTTGCAACTTACAAACCAATACTATATCTACAGAGCTGAAAATGTTTCACAGAATTTTTGTTAGTATAATAGAAACTTGATTATTAATTGGCTACTGTGGCTTTAAAATCTTGCAATTTCTATTTTTTCATACAAGTATCTATATATTTTTTATTAATACCCTCTTGTATAATAAAGGAACAATTATTAACAAAATTTCTTTAGGTGTCTAAGTAGGTGGGTACTTGGATATGGGTAATAATAATAAATTGCTTCCCTAAAGGAATGTTTTCATGTTAATCAAGACTTTTTCAGGAATAACAAACAGGTTTGGGGGGAATTTGTATATGTTTAAATATCTACTTATCAATGGATCATTAATGACTGTACAAGTAGAAAATAAGAGTCAATAAGGGTTGCACAAGGGCTTCCTTGCGATTCAAAATGATTTTAGAGGACGAAGATTATGGTTGAAACAATCGATGGCTATTTCAGAGGCATCAAAAGCCATCTAACGAATTCCATCATAAAAAGACCAAAAGGACATCTTCACACCGACGATATTTTCCAGCAAAAAAGCATCTCCACAGACATACCCATTCTGATCAGGCACCGTCGGCTGCATCCATGACCTCGTCGTGCTGAGGGGCTCCTCCTTGAGACTGGGCCCCCTCGGCTGGTGGTGGTGATGCAGTCCGGCGGCAGCGTCCTGGTGGTGGTGCAGGCCGAACATGAGTCCGGGCGCGCGCGGCCCCGCCGCCGCCGGGTACAACTTGCGTCCCCAGGCCGCCGCCACGGGGTCCAGCTCGGGGGCCGGCAGCGAGATCGCCGGCCAGCACGGGGAGGCCGACGGATAGCCGCGTTCCGCCGGGTGCTGGCTCTCGTCGGACCGCGTCTTGGCTGATGCTTAACGAGACTCGAGAAGACGCACCGTCACCACAGCACTCCGACACCATAAAAAGACTCTCTGCACTCGGGTGGTTGTCCAGGTCGGCCGATCACCCCCTCGGTGGGATGCGGATTGCCGTTGGGACGCGAGCTGCCTAGGCGAACGGGTGAACACGACTGGGACGTTTTGATAAGCATCGGACGGTGCCTGGCGGGTCGCCTCCCTGGGGCTGGGCGCCACTCCCCGGACGCCAGGCGTCGGGGACGGAGGTTAGGCGCCTCCTCCGGGTTATGCGCCAACGGGAGGCCGCGGAGCCGGTTCTGCGGGCCAACGGAGAGAGAGTCGACGCCCTGGCGCGGCAAGTTCGAACCGTTGGAGGGAGGAGATTGGCGGCAGGTTGTTGGATGGAGAGGTGAGAGGTAGTGTCGGTCTCTCGCGGCGGAGGCTGCAGTTCGACGCCGGCCGCCGGAAGGGAAGCTGGAACGGCGCGCTGGAGAGGCGAAGGGTAGCGCCGCGTAGTTGCCGGACGGGAAAGTACACGACTGTTTTCAGAAATGGGGACTTTTTAGTCGGAACGATAAGTTTCCCTCAGGAAGAGGGTATAAGTAGGTATTTCTATCAGGGTTGGGCTGATTTATGTGAAAAATCATAACTAATGACAATTTTTTAAAATTACAATTTAAGCCCTACCGGAAACCTCTAGATATTTAGAATAGATTTGAACGACATGTTTATCAACGTAGAGGTTGTTAAAGAAGGAGATGTCTTTGACAACAATGTTGAATATGAGGTACCCGAAGGGTAGGAATCATAATCATTTATCACCTGAAGCTAAACAAACACTTTGAAGGTTTATGAAGACATATAAATGCATAGGGAGAAAGTGGAGCCATCGAAAAACCAGTAGAACGACCAAAACTTCGCAATCAAATGTGAGAAATATAGCTATAAATAGCATTCAGCACACCAGAAAAGTGCGAAAAGACGTTGGTTCTTCGAGAGTTTTCAAAGATAATTACGTTAATTTAATATGATGTATGATTTATGAGGCATACAAAAATAATTTTCTATTGACAATCGAATTATTACACAACAAAATTAAAACTGCTGCAAGGAGAGTGTACGTAATCTTTAAGAAAAATGGGTTTCATTATAAAAAATATAATAAGCGCCAAATGCTTACGGAATACCCAGGAATTTTGGAATGCCGAGTAGGTGCTTGGAAAATTACAAAAATATTTCCTGTCTCCAAGTCAGGTCTCAAAGACAATGTTACTAACTACAGACCAGTTACAATCGAAGTTAATTTTTCTAAAATTTTTGAGAGCATTGTAGCAGCAAAAATTTATAACTATATTGTATCAACAAATATTGATAATCAATACGGCTTTGTCAGGAACAGGTCAACCTGTACTAACTTATGTAGCTTTACCCAGAAGATCTCAGCATTTTTAGATAAAAATGTACAAGTAGATGTTATATATACAGCTTTTACAAAAGCATTCGACAAGGTAAATCATAAAATCCTACTGCACACACTAGCAAGTTTTGGCATAAATAACAACCTGATAAAAATTTTAAAGTCCATGTTATCTAATGGTTCGCAATTTGTGGAATATAAGAATATAAAATCGGTCACTTTCCCTGTTAACAGTGGGGTTTGCCAAGGGTCAAATTTAGGGCCTTTACTTTTCATTATGTATGTCAATGACATCACTAAATGTATAAGTCCACACTGTACTGTTTACTTGTATGCGGATGACATGAAAATATTAAATCCAATTAGCAATAATAATGATTGTCTAGTTTTGCAAAGCTGTTTAAATTCCTTAGAATCCTGGTGTTTATGGAATCAAATTGGTATAAATATTGAAAAATGTAAGATAGTAACATTCTCGCGTAAGTTTTCAAATATTGAGTTCCAATACTGTATTTCACGTTAACCATGTATGTCAAGAGGCGTTGAAGTTGCTGGTTTTTTTTGTGCGTAGTAGTGTTGATTTCAACAGTACTGAATGCTTGATCAGGTTGTATGGTGCATATGTAAGAACCAAATTAGGATATTGCTCTGTTGTATGGTCACCATTCTATCACGTTMATATAGATAGACTGGAATGCATTCAACGCAAATKTTGTAAATATTTATATTATAAGATGTACGAGATTTACCCTGAACAACGTTATCCCCATAATCAATTGTTATCTGAATAATTCTGAATAATAATAATAATAATAAATCTGAATAAGTTTCGTCTATGTAAGACGTCAATTTGCAGGCTTATTGTTCTTTTATGACATAATACATGGAATTGTTTATTGCCCAGAGCTCTTGAAATTGGTTATGCCTAATGTACCTAGAGAAGGATCACGTAACTCACGAACCTTTTTTATTAGCACTACAAGCACGTCACAGCACTATCATTCCCCATTGTTTAGTAGCTTTTGAAAACCAACGACGCCACTTCTTAGCCTTCACACCGTTGTCACTGTTTCCATTACAATCAAAGATTTCAAAGAACTAACGCGAATAAAATAGAATAAACTATATATTTCTTATAAAGAAATTACGTATATAGTTTTTTTAACCTAATACCTATGCCTTTTCGCAGCTACAGTGAAAACGAAATATCTCAAAAAATTCGTTTCAGAGTTCGATTTTAGCCCTCTTTTAACCTTGTCAAATTTTATCTTTATGCTACCACTTCGTCGACCTTTGTAACCTTATTGAGAATGTTAGAACCCCCCCACCCCTACTAATGGAAAACCACCATTTGCTTGCGTATGAGTTAGTATGTGTCTGTAGAACACTTTTAAATGCAATGGATTATATCAGAAAATGAAGTTTTTCCGTCTGTTTGGAAACGTTTCTTTGGCTTACTCGAATTTCGACCAAATTTGTCAAGGAAATGTGAATTTGAAATACGCTTTTATTCCTTGAGTGCCTATTTTCTTTTGTATTTTTGAGATTAGGAAGATGTTTTTTGGATGATCAAAAATGTTGGATATCCGATACATCACGGCCTATGAGACAAAATTGTGAAAAAATATAACGTCCAAGCTTCTTGTATGCGTGGTGCTTCCTTCTGAAGTTGGATGCCATAGCAYTTTTTGTAGAAAAAACACAATATCAGCGGCACAAAAATCGCTAGTAGTGATACACAGTACAACGGTAGCTATAATGATGTATATCTTTTAAGGCCAATACTTCCTGATTGAMAAAGAATTTGAAATCTGATTATGGTTGGCTGATTGGAACACTATCTGTCTTGCGTGTGTCCTTGTCGGGCCAAAGTAATGTTTTTTTAAGAATTATCTACATCTAACCATAATTTACCTTCAAGTTCTCTTGTTAACTCAAGTTTACGTTCCAGTAGTTCCTTAAAAACAGCAAGTTCTAACTTTTCTAGCTACATACAGCTAAGTAATGAAACATAGCGTCATGAGGGATATTATAGATTTTTCTGCTGGAAGATAATATATCATCTTTTTGCTACAACAACAGTTACTGCTACGTTATTAAACCTTTTCAGCCTGCACGAAGAAATTACAAAGCAAATTTATAAAGATTTGGGGGTATTGCTAACGCAGATTTATGAACTGAACAAATAGAAATTATTTAGTAGATATAGTTTTCAACAAGCAAACATTTACTTTGTATTAGGGTCCTTTTATCATTTTCGGCTCATTTTATTAGACCATTCACCGAAGAACCGCGTATATACAAATGAGATAACGCAGTTTCCGTCTCTTTGAACTAACTTAATGCATCCGCAAGGCAAATAAGCGAAGTGCCAATGTGCCAAATCCGTCGCGAGATTTTACCATCGCCAACGAAACAAAGTGCTCAAGATTACTCTTCCAAATCAACTCGAACCTTCTCCCCCACAAATTCGCGGATGAATTATAAGCGCCGCTTCCGAATGGAGGATTTCTGTTGAGGAATCTCTTTTATATACAGCCTGAAAGGCGCGACACGGCACTACTGGGACCCCCTAACGACCATTTCATCTAAATACAGATTATTTATTCCTTTTTATGCATCAGCCGTAATCAGGTTGAATGATAAGTTCTTATCTGAAGTGGATACAGACATTACTTTTGATTTTAAGGGATTATCGAGTGGAAAGCCCCCGCGTCGGAGGGTGGGTGGATATGGCGGGCTATAGGTTCGGGAGTTAGGTAACAGCTTTTTTATGCGGGGCTGTAAAACGGTGTTTGT
Source organism: Rhyzopertha dominica (assembly GCA_025024175.1). Classification (NCBI taxonomy): domain Eukaryota; kingdom Metazoa; phylum Arthropoda; class Insecta; order Coleoptera; family Bostrichidae; genus Rhyzopertha; species Rhyzopertha dominica. The sequence continues at coordinate 1,883,355 of QCXZ01000137.1, read as the reverse complement.
TACGTGCCAGACGCAGCTTGCGAAGAACGACGAGGTTCTCTCGTGTTCTTTGAGCAAAATGTGCAAAAACTTGTTTGCGACGTAAAATGATATCAGTATGGAGAGGTGAACGCATCTCTATCACAGCTTACGCGAGGTATAATAAGAAATTCACTCCGATCAGTTTTACCACGCGAGAAAAACGGATTAGAAAAATATTCATTGCTATGGTTAACCAACTCCATATGTTTTACTTTAGTAGTGACTTTCTTGTGTACTGTTAAGGGACATTTTAATTACCTTTGGAATTAATAAAAAGTGACAATGAAATTAAGTAAAGATTTTTGATTGTAAACGTCTTCTTCAAAGGGCTTTATTGTGGAGATAACGCACCCCTCATGCATATAGAATAACCCGGAATAATATGAGCAGACAATTTTACTGATTAGAAAGTTTTAAGTACTTGTAACACACTAGGAACCAGTCTGAGACAGTTCTTTTTTTCATAGTTTCGCTATGGGAAGATGACCGAGCAAGAAAACAGAAACGAATTGTAACAAAAGCAGTGAAAATTACTGAAAAAAATATAACGGCAAGTCCTGCAAAACAAAATCGAACACCCTACCTTTCAATACAAGGTCGTAAAAATTTCCGAACTGGAACTGAAAATCGTTTAAAACCGAATATATTTTTCATAGTTTTGCGAAATATTTGGAAAGTTGAAAGAAAACGACATCGGGATGGTCGGGATAGCAAAAAAACAACTTGAGCATACAATTCCTGTTAAAGGCATCAGTAAGTGTTTGGTAAAGAACTTTGCAAATAAGTAGGACAAGGGGCGCATTACAGTTGGGCCAAAAACTTTATCGCTCTTTAATTTGCCATTGAGTTGGGCCAGAAGGATGCGGACGGTCCTTATCAGATCCTGCTACCTGATACTACTTAGAAAAGTAGGTAATTTAAACGCAAACATTTTGTGCCTGTGGACCCAATAGATCACGAAACACAATTAAGATGGGTGGGACTTATTTGAAAAATGTAAAATATTATTGGACACTTGTCCATAATGTCCTAAATAATTTGTTAAAGAGGGTGGTTACCTGCTGAAATGAGTTTATAAATTCTGAAACGCAAGTCAAATTAAACAGTTTTACTAAAATTTCTAGCGCACATTCATACCGGCGAAATGGAAGTTGTATTCATGCAAAGTGAAAAAGGCAAAAAACTGTTGGTGGTGAATAACTACAAGTTTTGCATCGCAAACGTGCTGAAAAACGGAACTGTGCGTTGGAGGTGTACAAATAAAACATCGAAATGTCCCGCAAAAATCTACACGTCGGCTGGAAATGAGATCTTGGACTCCGAATTATCTCACAATCACAAAGAAGACATAAACCTGCACAGGCAGATTGTCAACAACAGTGTGAAAAGGAAAGCTCTAGAAAATGTACACGAAAAACCTGCCAAATTAGTGCACACGGAACTTCGGTCTAACCCTGACATAAGCAGTAACATAACGACTTACGATATGGAACTTGTAAGGCATAATATTTGGATGTGCAGGAGGAAGTTTACTCCAAATCTACCCAAAACGCAAAAAGACGTTTTCGAAGCAGTAAACATACTTTGGCACCTATGACAGATAAAGAAGAATCATTTGTCTTGACAAATAATGCAGACCAAGGTATCATCATTTTTGCTCCTTATGGCAATCTTTACTTTTTATGTTGTACTGAAACTGTGTATGTGGACGGCACATTTGATTTTTGTCCGAAATTTTTTACACAACTCTTTACAATTCATGGATACAAGAATGGACATTACGTTTCATTGGTATTTTGTTTGCTTCCGGATAAAAAGCAATCCACATATCAAACATGTTTGAATATGTTGTGTCAGAAGTGCAGTGAAAGTGACTTACAATTTTATCCTAAAAGTGTCGTGATTGATTTTGAAACTGCAGTCCACAATGCTATTATGGATATGTGGGAGGAAGCTAGAGTAAGTGGATGCCGATTCCATCTTCCACAGGCATGGTATCGAAAAATTCACTCACTTGGACTGTCACAAGATTATAAAAACCACACGGAAGTTGGCAAAATGTTAAGATATTGTTTTGGACTTCAGTTTCTTGATTGTGATGAAGTGGGTGACGCATTCGCATTCGATTTAATTCCAATCATGCCAAAACATTCGAAACTTCAAGAGTTTTGCGACTATTTAGTGGACAATTACATCAGCGAAAATGCCAAATTTACTCCAAATATTTGGGCAAGTTCATCTGCCTCCTCTTGCAGAACAACCAATGCGTGTGAGTCATTTCATTCAAGATTTAATAAAAGTGTGTATTCGCCTCATCCAAATACTTTTCAATTTGTTGATAGTTTGTTAAATTTTCAAAGTGAAACTTATGTTAAAATAAACACATCCAACAAATTCCAAAAAGTTGTTAGGCGTACTGTAAAATTAAAGCAAGATTATCAATTAATAACTACAAACAAAATCTCATAGACAGGGTGACATTTGTAAAAAGTGTTTCATTTAAATACGCGCCAAATACGTAAATATTTTTTATACCTTATTGTACATACATATATGTTAATATTGTGTCATTACGTATAAATATAGGTTCGTGTTTTTGTAAATTTGTAAATATTTTTATACTTTACTGTACATACATGCATGTTATTATTGTAACGTATAAATATAAGTTTATATTAAGACTTGAAAATTGTTTTATTTTATTCCTTTAAGCGAGTTTGCTAAGAAAAAAAACCGTAGCAATCACATTAATAAGTTACACACGTCACATAAATTAAGGTCTTTCCTAATTTGCTAATAATGGTCCATCACCCGCTGTTCGGGCAAAGCAGATTCTTGGCCCAACTATATTGCGGGATTAGTTGACCCGCTCAGTCAGAGAAGGGTTAGATAGGTAGACTGGCCCAACTATATATACGACTCCGTAGAACAAGCAGTCAAAATTATGCCATGACCCCAGAATAAAAAAAAAACAATGGACTTAAATCAGGCATTCAATAATTCGTTGACAAACCTTAGCTTCAAAATGTACCCTATTAACCGGGGTTGTTTTAACTATGCGGGTTACTTCTACACGTTTTCGTACTACTTTGACAATGCGTACCTATGTCGCGCACGCACTCAAGCTTTTAGGTTTGCGTTTTGACAAGTGTTTACCGCGTGAAAGAAGCCTACTAGAATCATGATTTGGGTGTATAAAAGCAAATTAGGTCATTATCTATAAAAATTATACTCTGGATGCTTTACAAGGTGCACTGCAAGACATGCATCAGGAAAATTGTCCCAAAAAGCTACGTCAGAAAATATAAAATAAAAGGACCACACTGAAGAACAAACACATTCTACTTGGTCTACCAAAAATTGAATACCTTTGAAACCGGTCGTTTCTTGCATTAATGCTTCATTGTATAGATTAAGTAAATTCTCCAACGATGTTTTAAAGCAATCAATAGAATGCCAATCAAAATACACACAGCGTGAAGGATTTGGTAAGTTTTGCGAGCAAGGTAAAACATCTATCAATACCAAACAACGCTATTCTTGTGTCAATTGATGTGTTTAGTATTTTCACTTTCATCCCTCTAAACAAACGTTTAACAATTTTGAAAAATTAAATAGAAAGCTGCCCCCTATCTTACACAGAAAAATTGAGCTATTGGATATATTGGAAATTTGCATAGGTCAAAGTTATTGTACGTTCAATGACATATTCTACAAGCAAGACGATGGGTGTTTGTATCCAGTCTTGGCCGATATTTTCATGTCGCATTTCGAAGAGAAGCTATTTGCAAAGAAAAATTAACTTTTAAAGAATGTGTTATTCTGGATCGAATTTATTGACGATGGGAACTGACAGACAGTTAGATGTATTCTTGAAAATCTTAAATGCAATCAAAAAAGTTTCAGTTTATCCTAAAAAAAGAAAAGGATGGCATTCTTCGCTTTCTGGACTTATGTATGTCGGTAGAAAGCAATAAAATTGACTTTGAAATTTATAGAAAACCAACACAGTCAGATGTTATATTCACGACTTGCTCAAATCAATCATTACAAATTAAGCATTCCGTGTTCTATAATTTAATAAGCAAATTGATAAATACGCCACTTAGTAAAAAATATTTTAAAGAGAATTTACAACAATTAAACAAATAGCCTTTAACAATGAATATGACTCAAAGAAATGTGGGAAAAAAAGTTAGAAATCAAAGAATGCTATACAATTCTAACATATCATGATAAAAAACATATTTTCGCCCCCAGTAAATTATGTTAGTAGCTTTAAAATTGACTATACAAAATAGGTTATGGGCCCAGTATAATGCACGAGATTCTTGAGCTTTTAAGACGGTTTTTAGTAATATTTGGGTATCAACGCTTTACAGATGAGTGAAATAGCAATAGTTCTAGAAAATGGTAAAGGTAAAGCAGTTATGAATGTTGCAACGTATGCATCCTTTTCAAAGCTGAAACACTGATGGATAAAATCGATTGTGGGAAAGAAACAATGAGTAATTTGGCGGACTACAAAAAAAGCTAAAATGTCTTAATCCGTGCTGCGTCCCGTACCCCCTTACACTGCATCTGTTCACATAAACAAAAAAAAAGCTCGACTTACCCCACCAAATACGAACCTCCTAGTCGTTCGGCCTTATGCCGAACCGTGTATTCGTTCAAAATAACGCGCACCTCGTACGTCGGTGTAAAAATGATAAATAAGTACGTCGGAAAGCGAACGTTGTTTGCAAGTCGATAACACGGAATATGGTGATGGATGGAGCAAGTAGGCCAGGGAGTTGGAACGGCTCGACAGGATCCAGCACTCGGCCACCTGATTATGCCGTCCCTGCGACAGTATAGCGAGCACCTAAACTGATATATTCGTGGCGGAGAAAGGCGGTGTGCGTCGTGATGCAGTGTTCAGCTTGCGATCCTGAAAGAAGGAAAAATGTCTTACAGTTTGGGTAGTTCCCAATCGGAGAATCTGTAACAGATTTAGAATTTGAAGAGAACCTGCTGGGTTTAGATCTTGATTTTGTACAGGGTGTTCTAAATTAAGTGCGCACCATTGCTAACTTTTTTGTTATCATAGATACAAAGTCGGTTAAATTGGCAAAGTAATAGTACTTTTTCTACTGATTAAGATGGTGGAAGCAGAAAAACAATTGAACATAGCATTTCCGAGATAATAAAAGAAATGTATTTTATTTTAATGGAACACCCTATATATTTTTCAATAAAAAGTTTGCAAATTGTCTATAGAACAAAAATGTTCCTTTACGATGTAGTCCTAAAATTAAACACCGAATTATTACCATATTAGTCATTTAGACAAGTAGGCTATGTAATTTCTTAAACAAAAGCTTTATACGATCTGTCAGAGAATTATTATTGTGTCGGAATCAATCATTTGGTGTAAGTTTTCGTATTAGACGTGTTTTTGGAGCTAGTTAGTTAATTAGTTAGCAGGAAATGGCGTTTACTCATTTAGAAAAATGCGATATCTTGTTTGCCGTAAAAATAGTGTCCGAGCACTTGAGCAATATGGTCAAATGTACCCTGATCGTGATCAACCAGATAGGAGGTATTTTTTAAGCTCTACAGAAAGTTTAGAAGCAATGAACGGATTTTTGAAAAATCTAGAACTACAAAACAGTTTATAATAGATGAACAAGTAGAAATAAATGTGTTGGGCATATTTTGACGCAAATGAAAATAATTAAACTAGAGATTTGGTAAGGGATAGTGGCTACAGTTAATTTGGAGGATTTTAAGAAAATATAAGTTTGTACCTTATAAGTACCGACCAGTGCAAACTTTATTACCTGGTGAAACTGCAAGAAGACTATTTTTTTGTCAGTGGTTAGTACATATGTGGATGCATAATCCCAATATTTTAAAGAATGTTCTTTGGACTGACGAAGCAAATTTTTCGAATCGGGGTATGTTAAATCGAAAAAACATGCATTATTGGTCTAGTGAAAATTTATTTATTCCTCATCCCAGAAACCCACAAGGACATTTTAGTGTTAATGTTTGGTGTGGGCTGATGGGCAGACAAGTAATTGGGCCAATTTTTTATGAAGGCACATTGACTGGAAGGAGATACGTCGACATGCTTTCAGAATTACTCGAAAATTATTTGGATGATATCAACTTAAAGACTCGGACCCAAATATATTTCCAACAAGATGGAGCCCCTCCCCATCGCCTTCAGGAAGTAAGAGCGCTGTTACAGAGATGTTTTGAAGATAGGTGGATAGGAACAGATGGTCCTATACCTTGGCCCCCAAGATCTCCTGACATAACTCCATTAGATTTTTACTTTTGGGGTTATGTCAAAGATGAAGTCTGCAAGAGGAGATATGCGAACCTGCTAGAACTGAAAAACAATATTAGACGCATTATACGATCCATTGACGGCAAAACAATTTTTAGAGTTACCACTCAACGAGTACTGAAAAATGTCCGAAAATGTATTGAAGAAAATGGCGATATTTTCGCATACCTAACGTAAGCTTCTTTATTATTTAAGCTAAAATAAAATACGTTATAAAGAAACAAATTTCGTTTTGTTTAAGAAATTACATAGCCTACTTGTCTAAATGATAAATATGGTAATAATTCGGTTATTTTCAATTTTAGGACTACATCGTAAAGAAACATTTTTATTCTATGGACAATTTGCAAACTTTTTATTGAAAAATATATAGGGTGTTCCATTAAAATAAAAGGCATTTCTTTTATTTTCTCGGAAATGCTATGTTCAATTGTTTTTCTGCTTCCACCATCTTAATCGGTAGAAAAAGTACTATTACTTTGCCAATTTAACCGACTTTGTATCTATGATAATAAAAAAGTTAGCAATGGTGCGCACTTAATTTAGAACACCCGGTACACAATAAATAATTGACATATATTGATCCAATAAACCGTCAGAGATCAGATACATTTGAGGTTTTCGAATTTCAGTTATTTACTAAGGCATCCACCTATACATACAATTTCTCCTTTGTACTAAATTTACTCATGAATGTCTTCAGATGCTCTGGAACAGTAGCTGATGTGGTACGAGATTTTAGTTATTCATCGACAGATACCTAGGTATTTGTTTTGTAATAAACACTTTTGTAAATCTTTAAAAGCTTGAATAACGGAGCCCATAACTGCACGACATCCTGTAGTGTAATGAAACGACTTGAGCAACTAGTATAAATTAACTATAACCTATAACTAGGTCTAATCAATTGATGAAATTAGAAAGGCGGCCTAAGTCTAAAATGTATCGCATCTAATTTATTAGATATTGCAGTTAAGTTTTAATATACTTTATTTACGAAAGTACTCGTGTTCGATACAATTATTATTATCACTTATTGTAGATAATAGACGAGAAACCTAGTTTTTCTAATAAATGCAATCCTCTAAAAGAACTTTTCCATCCTTCAAGCCTTTTGATGTTCTTCGCAAACTATACCTCTTGTATGTCTACGGATTTAGAAAGATTACTATCGTCTTAGAAATACTTACAAACGTGCTTTTTTCGTGCAGCCTGTGTTGCAGGTATTTTTTTTCTGTATTGCAGCACCGTGCCTTTCTTTGATTCGTTACTAACACCATTAACTTTCAAAAACGATATTAATTTGTGGTATCCGCTAATGTTGACGTTTTTTTGGCTAACAATGTATTTTTAATCGTGGAATACTTACTCTAAACATATCTCGACTGATATGTTTTTGAGTTTCATTATTCAGCAATCATGTATTCTGTTAAAGCAACCATTACAAAGCACCTCGCTAAAATTGTAAAAATGTTTGACGTATGACATCTGTTGGTAATTCTTTCTTCAACATCCATAACTTTAACGCCTGGTATTCCATTCCATAACGCATAATACAATTTTCCATTTTTACTCCGACCGGTAGCAACACCCGCAAATACAATTCAATGGTAGGCATATATTGATTTTTTTCTTTCAATTGATTTTGTGTGTAAAACATTGCACGCACCTCATTCAGAAGGTAAATTATGCCCTTAGATAAATAAGAAATAAAACCTTGTCTGTAGACGTAATCTTATACTCTGCGCAAATAACTGCATATAGCTATTTGTCATCTGTAACAAAACAGTTACATTATGTTAATAAATGCAGTAAACTATCACTTTTACTAAAGAAATTAGACAGACAAAATTTTTTGCAATTAACCGGCAGATTTTTATATAAGAAGGTTTCACCTTTGACAAAATCGCACAAGTTTGTTAGTGCTTAAAATTAAAGACATAATATAGATTTCCCTATGAAAACTGTTTCTCATCAGTCGAACAATTAAAAACACCTTGCTCCCTGTCCCTTTGGGCGAGCTTCCCGGAGCAATTTCGAAACACAGCGGAATAACAGGCTGCAGAAACGGCGCGCTCAGCAGTAACGTCAATCTCGACATAATTAAGTGGAAGTCAAGTAGCTGGAGCGTTGCTCTTTGCATGAAACAGCAATTAAACAAATTTATAAGGCTCGTAAAAATGCTAGTTGTTGGCAGAACAGCCGGAGGGTGGAGGGCAGCGGAGCGACGCCGCGGGGTGGAATGCAGATTGGGTCTAATGAGGAAAATTGGACTTAACGCATATTTAACTCTTGTGCATTTCGGGGACCGCAATCAACTTCCCGGTGCTGGGAAATTTTCCGTTTTTGTTTCGTCCGGAGTAAATGGTGAAACGAGTGTTTTCGTGGATAAATAAAATTTGGTGGCTGACGTCCTCGATTTTTTTAAAATAGAATGTGGATTCTAATAACTGCTTTCGTTGTTCGATCGAAAAAGAAGCGAGCGTTTTTTCAAACATTTTTTGATGTAAATTTCCTCATTAAATTTTACAAATAGAGGATGTTTCACGAATGATAATGACCCTGACGAAATTAAAAATGCAACCCATATGAGGTTTTCTACATAATGGCATTATTTTAAAAATAAATTGGGAATCCGTGGCCGCTATGTGCAATGGTTCCTGTCACTGTATTTACTAAAAGTCAACATGTATTCAAATGATGAAAAAACAGATATGATTTTGATTTATGGTGAATGCAAGAAAAATGCTTTCGTTGCTGCCCGTTTATACAGGCAACGTTTTCCAAATAGAAGAGCTCCTGCCGATACAATTTTCAAGAGACGAATTAACTTTAAGGATAAACTGACCACCACTGAAAAAGTCAAGAGAAAGAACAGCAACAGGCCCTGAAAATGAAATTAGTCAAAGGGTAGTCTCAAGAGCAACCGGTATTAGTCTGTCTTCAGTACACCGAATAATTAAAGGCAATTAATTTCTACGTATCACTTGCAATTGGTTCAGGTCTTAAAGGAGACAGATTATCCTAAAAGACTGGCTTCTTGTAACTTTTTTCGGGAACACCAAAATTTGAATGTGAGATTTTATAACATTTGCTTCTCAGATGAAGCAAGATTTTCTAATAATGGTGGAGTTAACAAACATAACATGCATTATTATGCGCAAAAAATCCACGTTGGGCTCGAGAAGGACATTTTCAAACTATCTATTCGACGAATGTCTGGTGCGGAATATTATGGAATCAAATATTGTTGGGCAATACTTACCTAAATTTTTTAAGAAACATTTTACCTCCAAAATGTAAATTTACAAGTGAGACAAGATCTATGGTTTCAACAAGATTGGGCACCTGCGCATTATCACTGAATAGTGCGAAATCATCTTGATTTGGCTTCGCCTAACCAATGGATAGGAAGAGGTTCAATTAATCCTTGGCCACCGAGAAGCCTGGACCTTACCCCTTTGAATATAGCAAACACCAATTGAAAGTGTATAACATTTAGAAAATAAAATACGTGATGCATGTAGATCTATCACTCCAGAAATGTTAATGTATGTTAAAAGATCGTTTTGGGCACGAATTCAAGCTTGTGAAATAAACATTTTTCAAAAATAAAATTTGTTTTACAATACCGAATTTACTTAAAGCAAATGATTGAAGTTTATATCAAAATGTACGAATTTATACAGCTCTCTACGTTTTATATTTTTTAAGACGATGCGAATGTATTTTGGGTTGCATTTTTAATTTCGTGAGGGTCATTATCATTCGTGAAACATCCTGTATATAACTTCTACTTCACTAGATTTTTAAACTTGCGTACTAACCAGCGCAAAATGACAATGACAGATATTTGACGTTTCTAAAAAGTCGCAGCCATTTAAAGTTTATGTGAGACAGTCCTTAATTGATTTTTGTCCATGAATTCATATTGTTCATCTGGATTCTGAAATTTTAGTAAATTGCGTAGCAGAGTTATCTATTTATAGTTTGGTATGTTATGGAGATCTTTTTTTAAATATCGGACACAAAATTGCTTTTTTTCAAACCACAGGAAACGCTCTGGATGTAACCAAGAGAAAGTGGTGGTTGTATAACCATTGGAAGTTTATGATGCTAATAATATATACTTTATAATCTCTTTTAATCAATAATTTATTACAATGGACAAGTTTGTATCTTTTAAATTCTCAGTGGTTTATAGATTTCAAGCAAATCCACCAAAGAAAGATAATAATAACGAAACGCACATCACCGGCTTCGCAGGGGCAGCCCCAGCCCCAAATTAATAGTATTCTTATCCTCACGTCCTACGGGACAAAACAAATATTAACTCTGTAAGGATTAATTATCTTTTTCCGAKAGCTAGGCGCGGGGAGCATGTCCGGCTCCCGTCTTGCTTCCGCCGCCGCACGAATTATGGCTCTTGTCACGGCTGTTCATTTGTAGATGGAGTTTTTATCCCCCCGAGGAAATCCCAATCACGAGCCGAGAAAATTGCTTATCGCAAGCGCGCGGACCGCGCGTCTAACTCGGCATAATGCGACGCCCGACGACGCTAGCGCGACGTAGCCGACGTGTCAATTACATCTGAGTACCGAGCGCCCTTAATGGCGACTGCAATCAGCGATTGCGGCTGGAGATCCGCGATGACAGCCCTGGAGATAAGTGTTAAGATTTTAAAGCAGAGAGTAAGAAGATAAAGAAATCCTATACTGATTTTCTGCACTTTGCGACTCAACCTGCCCGTTTCCAAATAAGCTGTTGAATATAGATTTATTAATTTTGATTATTGATTTACCAGCATACGGTCAGCCTTKCTGCCACTCCCAAATATACCGCCGGGTCGGGCGTCTACGCTGGGTTGGAGGTGTACAGTGGCCTTCATAAGTAATGTCGTACGGGACGGTGGCGAAAATAACGATGCGCCCATTTCGCTGCAACCCGATATTCAGTTGCGGACGACGTAGATGTCGCAAAAGAAGAGATACATGCTGCTCCTTTCTTTAATCCTCAAGTGGTATACTCAAACAAGTTTAAGACTGTATTGGAGAGGTAGCTCGACTGTCTACTTGAATGTAAAGAAGTAGACTAAGCGGGCTTAGCAGTTATTAAAGCACAAGTTAACTCTTTAAATTCTGGTGAAGGAAGCCCGTTTAGTTTACCCTTTACATGCAATATTAAGTACTAAAGGAAAAAAATTTTAATCTGGCCAGAAAACAACAGTCTTCAATAAAATTCATATTTTCTGTTCTACCATTCCACCTCCGAAAAATTTTTAAAATCAGCTTATGTTCATGTGATATCTGTCTTCTTTGTAAAATAATACATTAATAAAATTGTAGTAAATTCATTTAGTACAGAACAGTATATGTTGCAACCATATATGTAGATGATTTCTCGCATTAAAAATTATTTAGCTTACAGTGTTCATTGATTTGATAATTTCTATTTTTTCAACAAAACCCCATTTAATTTAACTTATTCTAGGGTCTAACTACTAACAAATTATCTGCAATATTTTTTATAAGAACTATATAACTTATGTATTTGTTTATTTTACGGAAAATATTAGATATATAGACAAACTGCTATAAAACTTCACCAAATTCATTTTCAACGTAAATTAGTTTTTGTTTATAAATACAAGTATACCTAACAAGAAAACATTGTCAATCAACTTAGACACTACTACTCTAGGTGAAAATAATCTAGTTTACGCGCAACTTTTAAGCAAAATGTTTCCATAGATTTTGGACGTATTACTCAGCTTTCGCGTATCGTCCACAAACATCATTATTTCATTGCCTCTCTAAATAATGATAATTAGTAACTTATTTCTTTTTATAATTATATAATATAATTTTTACTTAAGAAATATTATTATGTAAGTGTAGATAATTTTTCTTACATTAAAGAAAAAACGTTTATAACTGAAGATAGAGAGGAAAATTTGCAATTTTGGAGCATCGTGGTTTACTGTTAGGTCGACGAATGCAGATAAATATTAATATTTATGAAACATGCGATTAAATTTACAGTTAAACAATTTTACTATGGGAGATGCAACATAAACGTTCAACGTCTCGTTCAAAACAATTGTTTGAGTGTAAATCTACGTTAATATAATTCTACAAAATGGCTAGGAAAAAATCCTGATTTTTGGAGGTAAGACGGAAAAAAGAATTCTTGTTCCCGCCATTTTGTAGTGTATATCTTACCTTTCCAATATTTTAACGCAAGAAGAAAAATATTGGCAAATAAGAAACTTATAATGACACAAAGATTTCTGCTTTTTGGATACAAAGCAAAATAATCTAAGATTTACAACCCTGTTCAGTATTAGTTATGGCTTGCAAATTAACAACCCCAAGTAAACAACCGAAAGTGCAAATGCAAATGTAGGTGTTGGCCCTTTACTTTGGTTCAGTCTCGATATTTTTCTTTCACGGTACCTACAGAAATTACTTGATTGTTGTTTGATTTGGACTGAATGCAGATACCTATGTTCATATTCCATGTGGTTAGTTACTCCTTGCCCTTTGCGTCAAGTGGTGTTTGAAATTTTTATGTGTCGTTTCGTGGTTTATTGTTTATAAATTCAGTTTTTTAGCTACTTTAAGAAGTTAAATATAAAATATAGTGCTTGTTATGGACAATAATTGTTATTTGTTAAGTGTTGAAATATTGGCAGTTTAGTAGTAATAGTAATGCGGAGAGAAGAAAATTAAGTAGCAGAAAAAGAAATAAGAATTGTAATGGAAACTTAAGAAATTACTGGACTCAAAAAAGGAAACACTAAAAATTTAAACCTTAAAAATATAAACATTTAAAATGAATTTTATAGGACGAAACAAGTATAAATAATAATTGGGGTAACATTAATGTCGCATCAAAAATGAATCCCGGTAGAGCAGATTTTATGCAGGACAGCTCATCTAGCCATAATTTGATGGTAAACAACTACACATATTTTAGAAATATTTAGTAGGTAATAGACAATGTTTTTGCGATTATTGAGGTAGATATGATGGGTGAAAACAGGATTGTTGACTTTCAATATATATTTGCTCAATTAAAAGAAATTTGTGCCTATGGCAAAAAACCTAGCTATATGTTTATCGCAAACACCGTAAGAAGTTTTTTGATTGACGCCGCCATCAATATTGTTGAAGAATTTAATTTTATTGTTGTAAAATTTATTGGCGGAAAACAAATTAATTATGCTTTGAAAAATTCGTATGAAGCAAGATGTGCTGCAGTTGTAATATCTCACAGTACCAAAATACTTCATAGTAATCAAAATACTATGGTAGTTATGGAAAAGTAGAGGTAAGACGACTATATTTATTAAAAAAGACATTGTGTGGAAAGAGGTGGTGCACATTTTGAGAATCTATTGTAAGGTTTGAATTTCTATGGTTTTGTTCACACTGTTTTTGGAGCTACAAATAAATAATTTTTCTTCTTCGTGGACATGGACTTTGTAAAAAATTACATGATAAATACTTTAATGTTAATAATAATGTTAAAAGAAAATTTTCAGTATTCTGGGAGTTTTTTTAAGTGTCATATTTTTTACAAGTTGTTTGTGTAAATTTTGGGTTCTCGTAAGGACAAATTTTATTTCCGCTCTAAAATAAAATACATTTTGTTGAAAAGAGTCCAAAATATTCAATTTAACAAGCAACCTGTTTCGTAGGCACTATTAATCTATTACCCCGTCGATAAGTTAAACGTGGTAAAACTAATTACATGGCCAGACTCTTTGTGAAATAAGCTTTCAAATAATGTATCACCAGATGGATAGTTCCATTTAAAATTTTTAAAGGGGTGTCTACCCTGCTCAGAGAGTAAGCGCTATCCATTAAAAACTTATCTCAAAAGTTGTCCCCCTGCAAACAAAGGTTTACCTGTTTTTGCAAATTTTTAAATTTTTGCTATATTTAAAGTTATTTAAGGTGTGAAGTTTTCAAAATCACCCTGTATACATGGAACATCACTATAGCGACCGTAACAATGATAATAGTAACGCAAATATAAGTACTCTTACAACTCTTACAATTTTATGTAGTTGTTCGATTTCTGTATCTTGTTTAGGTTTCTCTTTCATGATGATGTTGACGTTTCCTTGTGTGATTTCATCTGTTTGTCCGATTGCTTGCTGGAGCTCTAGATGGGGTGATGATCTAGGGGATTATTCTTGAATAAGATCTGTTCTCTCCAACTCAAGTCTTTTTGTTTCAAGTCGTTTATGAGCGCTGGGATTCTTCTGTATTTTGATCGTAGACCTTGTACAGTTTCTTCCAAGTTACTGCCTAACTTCTACATGTTTTGTCTGGCGTGATTTTTTCGTTTATGTGTTATTGCTGGACAATGCTCCCCCATATATGTTTCATGAGCCAATGTTCGGCGTAGACTGTTTCTGTACCACAATTTTGTAACTTCTTGTATACACTTGGCTAGATGCTCGTAACTACTTCACTGTAAGGACGACAAGAATAACATCCACAATACGAGCACAAGGATGCAACACTGAAACACTATTAACGAAACGTTTACGTGTAAACTGTGATTTTCTCATTTATTATGTCTGCTGTGGCGGCCATTATTTCTTCTCGTCCACAGAATCATTCTCTTTCTAGGTCATTTAGGAGTAACAAGATTCCTTCTAGTTGTCCTGCTTCTTGATATTTTGACTGTAGTTCCTTTACAATTTCTTCTAAGCTGATTCGAATCTTTTGATGGTTTGTCTGATATAACTTACAGTTGTTGCTTTAGCTCTCTTGTACGTTCACGATGTACTTGTTGTGTGATGTTGTTCTCCCCATGTGTTTGAGTGCGAAGGCACTGAAGAGACAATTTCCGTCACCTGGAATTATCTGTGCCAGAATGGTGTGCTGCTTTGTTTTTACTATTTCCATCATTTTAAATTGTTTCTTTAGCAGTAATCATTCTATGTATTAGTATTATTACTATCACATCTGAAAACACGCCTAAATAGGCGAGATGTAAATACATAATATAACACATTATAAATCAAACCATGGCGGGTACTGATGACAATGATAAGAAGAACGTTTAGGACACACAATTCAAACACACTATCATGTATATCGTAAAATTTGGTACATGCTGAATTGATGTCTGTAATATCAAATAATGACGTCCAACCTGTTGTAAAAAGAGTATTGTAAAGAAGCGGAAAATTAGCCTTTTTAAAGTTGTAGTCTGTTGTTTTGTTTGGGAAGATTTGACGTTGATAAGGAATTTATACATATGTCCAAAGCCAGATAATGCAAATTTTGTGTAACAAGTAAAGCAAGTGCACTTTCTACAATACAGCGAGCGGTATTAGAAAAAACGAGATCGAGAATTTTATTATACATATTGGGGACATTATTATATTGGTTAAAATTGCACAATGATATAAAGTTTGTTAGGACAGTGGTAGTTCTACTAACAGCGTTTGTACTATAATGTATTATAATGATTTTTATTAATCTATGAATTCTTAGGACCTTGATGGCATTTCACCATTCATTACTGACGTAAATTAGGATTCATCTGATTCCGAAGAAGACTAGAGATTGAATGAAATGATGCTAGATTCTAATAAAAAATAAACTATAATTATAGTCGCTGATGAATCTACTCAGAAGAAATTTTGGGGCCAAATATTCGCTTTTGTAATTGTAACTGTATAAAGCACTTCAAATTAACTCAGTGTCACATAGAGCAGTTTCGTCACGGTCTTGTGGCAGCAATGAGTTGCTGTACAACTCGGATAAACAAAGTTATCCATAATAACTCGTTTAGTGCATTAACAATCGCCATAATTACATAGCTCTCTCCATAGCCGGGAATAAACACGATTATATCAAACGCGCACAATGCTAAATAATTATCATGGTTGCGTGCTACGTAATCCCAGTAGGCGAATTACAGCAGTGCAACGCAGATGTCCACCGGACAAACGGCCGATCGCGTTTTGTTATTTATCGCCGCCAACTGCGCATCCATAGCCGCCTTTTCTTTTGCCCAAGAATTCAAGTGCGGTAGCCGGGTTCGTTTTTCACGTCCCGTCCCCCGGGGGTCGGTTTTCTACCACAATAAGCAAATGATGAATTTACAGCTTATAAATACGTCAACTAATCACTTTACTACTCCCAGGCAATGTATCCAATTTCGGAAATATGTAAATTATTCACGGTGAACACGCTGCCTCCTGAGAGGTAGGTAAAAGCTGTAAATCAATTTTTCAATATTGTTGGGGGGTTGTGTGGCGCAGCACTACCGGGAAGGGTGTGGGCGAAAACATTGTTGCGGTCACATCTTCAAGGGAATGACAAGCGTGAGAATGACCGTTAGCTAGTGAAAGGGTGTCAATGACTGACGGGAAGTTTAGCTCAGCTATTTGTACGAAATTCCAGTCGCTAAATACAGTAGAAGACGTCATAAGTATAGTGACTAATGGTGCTTTACTTCTTAAAAAGTGTTGCGGATCCGATTCTGCGGAAATGGTTATCTCTAGAATATAAATTTTTTATTGGTTTATGTTTTAACACAAGGGTACAGGTGCACTGACCTTTGGTCTTGCCCTGGGTCTAATTAATTTATTACAATACGAAAACTCAAATTTAATTGCATATAAACCTCCAGCAACAACTAGCAAGAAATAAGTTGTGTTTTACAATCTATTACAGCAAAATGAATCGGATTTAAAATTTATATACAACTTTAATACAGTTAAACACAATTCAATTTTTACAATAGAAAATAATATTATCAATCTTTCCAATCAAACACTACCTCAATATGTAATTAACACTCTTTCTCTCGGACCAAAATTTTCTTTGCCCTATTCACATAACAAACACATACCTATGTAAAATATTATCACAAGCAATGAAACAGCAATCGGACAAATACAACCAGATATAGCTAATAATATACGCACAAAAATAAAAAACTTAATTTACAACCATATCGACAACATTAAATGAACAACAAAAACAATGCTTCCAAAACTAGAAAACTGCTACATACAAACCCTCAAATAATATTTATTAATTCTAACAAAAGCAATCACACAATAATTATGGAACGTACAAAATATAAAAACAAAATGCAAGATCACTTAAACGACCAAGAACTTACATTAAAATCAATAAAGATTTTACTAGCACAACACCACCACAAAAATGGAAAAACAATCAATATATTGACCAACAAACAGCTTTTCTCTTCTCTCTTTTCTCACAAGTCACAACTCACACCCTCCCAAAATCTATGACTTGATCAAAACCTCGACTATATAATTTATCAAAATTTCTCTCCAACATTCATAAAAACATGACTGGAAAAAACGATTCTTTTGAATTTAAATCATAGACCCGACAATTACATACTTATATCTTTAGACGTAATTGCATTACACTAATATACCTATTAATAAAACTATTGAGATCATCACACAAATATTCCTAAGACACAATTTGTTGAAGCAATTAAATTAACTCGTACTACAAATAATGTTATCGTTTTTAAACGATATTTTTATGATTGTATTCTATGTATACCTGAAGACAAAATTTTAGATGTACAAAATAATTTTAACAGCTACCACCCGAAACCAAAATTTATTGTTTACATAATAACTACACAACGGTATAAGAAGACAATATCATCAGGATGTCACTTAAATTATCACTATCACCACCATTTATCACATAAAAAGTTAGTTATGACCGCACTTATTGATCGCGCAAAAAAACTCGCAAGTCCACACTATCCTCCAGAATCTATCAATATTACTCTCTTCAAAAAATAAAACAATTTATCAAACAACGTGTGTAGGTATGCATTTTATAGTAAAAATCTGCTTTTGTTATATGGTCTTTCTACAAATTAGCACGTATTTATGGCAATCATAAAATTAACACTGCTCATTCTAGTCAAAACTAAATTAAAAATCTATAAGTCCCATTAAAATAAAAAATTCCCATTAAAAAACCTCATGTTATAACTGTAATAAATATTATATAGGTTAAACCTCACAATCCCTACAAGAAGGAAATAAGATCACAAACATTCAAAGTGCGCAAATTACAGCCTTGAACAGCCACAGAAGAGAACTGTCCCATGAATTCGCATACCAAAATACGACTATCATATTTACAGATCCAAACGTAACATTTTAGAAATGATACGTATACAAAAAGAACAATCGTACGGAAATAAAAAACCTATATATAATATACCAATCGATCCTCACATTAATTGTTCATAAATTTAAACATTGACAATCACACACGTTTCTGTCAGACACACTTCAAATTGAAATTAACGACCTCTTCATGGAAACTTGTATAACCTTCGAGTTTATTATAATAAATGTTGAAAAAGGCTTAAACCAGGACCAAAACGTTCAAAAGATAAAGCAGCCTAATTAATTAAACAACTGAATCACCACAAAAATAATCACAACATACAATTTAAAGTTCAATAACTACTACAATACTCTGTTATTATTGTTATTCAAATCCTGGAAAAGAGAAAGTCTGCTAAACTGAGCATTCATATTTATTTAAATACCTGCTACTGGATTCACCATGCTTGGAGAAACTTTTATAACATCACAACCACAAACGCAGAAAAATTTAGGTTAGCCGTTAGATATAACATAAAGGGGTCGTTATTGGCGATATAACCATATTTAAGGTATTTTTTTTTCTATCGATAATTAGGTTGTAGCTGGCTGCCAATAGTTTTTTTTTGCGGAATATTTGCGGAAACCTGCGTGTATTTTTATAATTCATATAAAGAGTGTATGGCGACTTCTATTATCACTTTCGTTAATTTAATAGTAACAACAATATTTATTTATTATTCTGCTCATAAAGGTTAAATATAGTACAATCGACAAGCAAATGGAAAAAAATGAAAATTCAAGTTTCCTCCAAATTAAAGGAAATTGCTAATAACAGCCACCTACGTCTTTATATCAACGGATGRGTATTTCAGTAAGCTTTTCAAGACGTAGAATGAAATATACTGTTCCTTATTAGGAAAACTACAACGAATCTAACTTGTTTAATATAATATTTAGAAACATCTTCATTACCTATCTAGGGACGGAAATCACACCATTTTTACTTGTAGATAGAGTTTTTTTTTCAGCACAATTTTCAGGACACTTTCAGAACATTTCTGGCAAGGAGGTCATATGTTTCGTTCAAAAGATATCGGTTGGTAACGAGCCTATTATACAGTGCCAACAGCATAGTCTGATACAACTCTGATTTGAAACATTTGTCGAAATCTTTAACACTAACTGAACCACACCATTCACGCCCTACCTCAMCCAGAGGAATTTGCATGGCGACGTCGCTTAGTGGCCGGAGGATTGGCAGGCCATTACTCAACATGAGGCATCTCCAGCGGTTAATCGAGTAATTAACTGACACACCAGAACTCCTTAGTGAATACTGCATGCGCTTTGATTACGGCGGTCGAGCTGCGGCCATCTCAACTCCACGTCTGATTAGGTGGCGTCGGGATGCAAAAACAGGACTAGAACCGCAAGTTTGCGAACCGGCTTTTATGGCTTACGACCCAATTATTGGTTAAACTAGTTTTGCCCGGGTAAGGGGAGCTGTTTTGAACTGAAATTGATGAAAATGGACCACGTTTAATAAGCATAACATTTGTAAATTAAAAGAGGATTGTTATTACTGATAAAGCTTGCGAAGAATAATAAATATTCGGGAGAAGCAGTAAAAATAACTAAGTTCAGCTTATGTGTATAAGAAATTATTAAACAAGCCAACTCAAATCCTTAGAAAAAATAACAAAACTGAAACCCTAGGATTTTTCTTTATTAGTCAAAGGAGATCTAAAAATTTTAGGTGCCACATTGTTTGTCTTCAATAGTGCTTTGTCTTGTCTAAATGATGATTAATTTATCCTTTCCTTAAAATTACTTTTTGAATTACATGAAATTTTTATTGTTTCCTCAGTAAAATTGTTAGGCAAAGTAGCAATATTTGAGACAATAAAAAGGTGTACGCGGAAGTGAATGCTTTCAGCGCCCATTAGCCCACATGATTATGTTTTCGAAAGACTCTGTGTCTTACCAAACACTGACAAAGAAATTATTGATTTGACGTTTCGATTACACTTGTAATCTTTGACAAAAAAAGAGAAACAACAAACATGTCTGACATAATTACACAGAAGGTTTTACAAGAAAACAAAGTTCAGATCACAGAAAACAGTCTCATCAAAGTCTTTAAGCATTCGGATGTAAGTCCTATCATGGTC
Organism: Rhyzopertha dominica; assembly: GCA_025024175.1. Classification (NCBI taxonomy): domain Eukaryota; kingdom Metazoa; phylum Arthropoda; class Insecta; order Coleoptera; family Bostrichidae; genus Rhyzopertha; species Rhyzopertha dominica. The sequence goes on along the minus strand of QCXZ01000137.1, from coordinate 1,862,672 downwards.
AATTTGTATATGCAAAACTCTGTGGAGGTAGCGAGTAATAGTTTTCAACTTAAGCTTAATAATGTTGGTATAGTCCATGATACATTTGTTATTTGGCCACACAGTATGTACGTTAGGTAGGCGTCTAAATCATTTGAATGATCAAAACGATAGGGTTTGAAAGCAATGGTAGTTTACATTCCTTAGATCTCCAAATTTATACAGAAAGCTATAGTGAGCTAAGATACAAAGTTTAGAGAAAACAAACACACACATACAAATATTTCCTAGCCACATTTCGCTATCCTCACGGAAGATCAATACAACAAATCAGGTAAATTCTTAATTATCACAAAATAAACTAAAGTTTTGTTTGCCTCACGTGTACAAGGCCTTTCGAAAAAATTAAAAATAAGGTGCATTCAGAAAGTAAAGGTATTTCCAACAATACTTGTTCATGCGATAAATATTACATAGGTTACACCAAAACAAAAAAAAAACGCATACGTGCTATTATTGATTGATTTAGGCAAAACAAAAACTTTAAACGGGCAAAGACATTGTTATAAACGTCCAAGATGACATCCTAAGTAAAAATGTTATATAAACATAAGTCCTTTTTCGTTTAGTTTTGAAGTTATAAGCATTTACATTATTTATGTTAAAAAGTTTATGCCATTATAGAAATTTCTGTTACCTTTGAATCATTATTTGGGAATTTACCCAACTTAGCTTTGAATGATTACTTAACTGTCAAATCCATATTTATTTGTCAAAATCACAAAGGTTTTTCTGAGTTAGAAATTATGTATGAATTTTCGACTCTGGAATATGCAGACATTATTTACACCCGTGGATTAAGTAATGGTAATACTCGACGTGCAGTACGAGAATATGGACGTAAATTTCCAAATCACACCAACCTGTCAGGTCATTTCGCCGACTTAGGGAAACGGGTCATCTGGCATCGAGACATGTTCGTCCTCATAAAATAGTTGTACAAATTAAACAAAATTGTAGATGCTATTTTGGAGAACGCTACACTTAGTATGCGCCGGCTAGCAAATCAATTACAGTTGTCACAAAATTTTGTGTGGCGAACCTTCAATAAATACATATAATCGTCAAAGTGTACAAGTACTACATCCAGCGATTAAAATGTTGCTAGTAGATTCTTCAGCAAAATGCACGTAACCCGAATTTTATTTCACTTGTTCTTTGGTCAGATGAACATGAATGGTCATTGCAAAATCTTCATGGCATTAGACCCAGGCGATTTCATCATGTTTAGGGATACCTTGCTGCCTATACAGATCGTAAATGATCGCCTTAATGAAGAGTTGTACAGACAACTTTGGAGTATACTCTTTATGATCTAATAGACGAAGTGCCACTTAATGTGATTGCTAATATGTGGTATCAGCATGATGGCGCACCACTACATAGAGACAGAGAAGTAACTACCTGGTTAAATAATAATTTTCCAAATCATTGGATTGATAATGGAGGTCCAGTAGCTTGCCCGCCACGCTCACTGGATTTTAATCCCTTAGATTTTTATCTGTGGGGTCATATGAAGCAGCTGGTTTATCAGGTGGAGATTACCAGTCGCGAGCAATTAATACAAAGGATAATAAATGCAAGCCATGTAATAAGAAACGATCCAAATTTTGTACACCGCATGACACGGGCTTTAGTTCGAAGATGTGAAGCTTGAATTCTAACGGAAGGTGGTTATTTTGAGTAGTTTTTACAATTTATATTTAATTTTTATTAAAAATGTTTTAGGCATATTAAATAAGTGTAAATAATTAAAATGCTTATAACTTCTAAACTAAAAGAAAAAGAATATGTGTTCATATGACACTTTTTACTCAGAATATCATCGTTATTCATAAGTTCAGGTTTGGCATAGTGATTATTGATCAATCAATTTTGTCAGTGTTTAATAAGAGACAAAAAACAAAAAACAGTGGTATTGCTATTTTCTAGCCTCAGTGCACAAACCCTTATATGAAACATGATTTATCGCGCTGTAGCTACGCAACGCACCGTACAAAAACAATTCCGCCTTCGACATAAGGCGCACATTATGTTCAACGTAAACGATAGCACCCCAGTCTGGCCACATTTTTAACAATCCGCGATCCCCTTTGCAAACATCTGCGATACATTTTTTAAGCGACGTCGCTATATTTCACCAGACAATGCAGCTAATCAAGTACCATCGACGATCATTAAACAGCCCAGCCAAGTGCACAAGTGCCTGCTACTTAAAATGCCACGTTGCCAAAGCTAATCAACCCCCTCCTCCGAATCTGAAAACTATTTGCACAGAAATCACGAAGAAATCACGAACTGGTCGAGTATTATAGTTAACTAAGTGAGAATTTTCGCCCTGTGTTTCCGTATAATAAGCAGACTTCAGGCCTTCTCTCGTTTGATTCTGGGGTGTAGGGAAAACTGTTCGTTGTGGCACCACCGCGACGCCACCTCGCCTAAATAATTACAATGATAATAGCTGAATAAAAAGGATATGTCAAACAAGGGATGGGGCGCACCCCGGACACTCGGATCTGTCAGAGGGAGCCTGATAAATCTGTTTGCGGTGGTGGCTATCTGGGCGACTTGGCAGGTTAGACGGGGGCAGGTTAAAAAGAGGATGCTCGAGGGGGTGAGCGAAAGTGACCAAATGGAGATCGGGGGAGACATATGGTGCAGGGATGGGCTCCTCTGGTGAAACACATATGGGGTGGTTTTTCAAACCTGTAGACAAATAGAGGAGAGATAAGACTGGCGTTTGGTTCTTTTTTGTTTGCGGAAGGCAAGAAAGTGGTTGTTAAAGACCACGTTTTACGCCAAGTCAAGTAAGCACGTGTATCTTTAAAGTTTGCTAAAATTGAATCATTGTATGTTAATTGCTCTTGTGTTAATGTACCATCTCTTCAAATAGATCACAATTATTACTTATTTATATAGAGAAAGTTGATTATTGCCTGTTTGTTTATAATTAACGTCGATGATGTTTATATGGGTTAAGAGGTCAAGGCTGGCAATACTTTTTTATTACTTCTTATATCCCTTAGCCCATTAAAATGTCATCGACATTATTTATTTCGTTTGCATTATGAAGTCTTTGTATTACTACTTGCGTKTTGAACATTTCTAGGKAAGGGTAAAGTGGAAAAGTCAAATATCAAGTCAACTACAAACCCATTGCTTGTTATTTATTTCAAACAAATACTGAACATACAGTCTTTTCCTATGTAATAATTGAATATCTCTTTCAGAGATGAGTCGCATTTTCGCTCAATACACAAACATAAACGGAATTCGCATCCGTTGATGCGGTATTTTTTTCCTTCCATTACCAGCAGCTGATTTTCAACAAGCATGACATAAGGGTTTGTCCATAGCCATTATTTATGGGTCATCATTGTTGCAGATTGCCTACATTATGTTAATGATGGGTACTACTTATATGTAGATAATAAACAGTAGAGAACATAAAATAGATTGCAGAGTAACTTCACTTGAATTATTTCATTATCTACGACAATAGCATCTAGTGCTCTAGTACTGTCCTTACTGAGAAGCCAAATCAAACACTGCATTTCAAATTTTAGTTATGAAATTAAAACTTAGTACTCCAAGCTCCCACGCCATTTAACACGTAATGCAAAAAAGACATTCTTATCCCTTTCAATTATCAACATATAAAAAAATAAAAATTTTTGGAACAGTTTTTTTTTATTAAAATGTTAATGAGGTAAGTTTCAAGCCCTAAATTGGTTTTACGTCCCAAAAGTTTTTTTCTTTTGGAACCGTTACCATTTCACAAAAAAGGGGAATAAAACAAATTATTCTCTGAACTTTCTTTTATTAATATTAAAATATTAGTCTTGGTAGGCTGTTAATAAAACAGTATAGATGCTGTCGATTATATAGTGCTGGTACATAAGTGTACTTTTGAATGTGTACAATATTTACAAGGTCACAAAGACACTTTGATACTATTCAAAATTATTATGCTAAGCGATGTACAGATAAAGGGCACAAAAATCGTCACCAACTAAGCTATTTAGATACTGCATCGATTAAAAATTAATGACAGTTAAACCGAAAGGTATCGGATAAACATAAAGACTGCACAATGGAAATTATCGGTATAAAATGAACAGTTGTGCATTTTGTGAATACGTATTGCATTTCTGATTGTATCTGCCCGCACCATTCGTTAGTACAATTGTCGATGGACCAGGCTGATAACCACCAGGTCGTACATAATGTATGTCAGTGCGCTGTAAATCAAATTAAATGATTCTGGGTGGATAAATGCTGAGGGTTGAACTCTTCAATCCTTTCCTATAGTGCCATAGATTTTGCCTAATTGTGCAGCGCTACCTTTTGTTAGAAGGTGTATTTCTAATGTGATTACTCGTATTTGTTAATCATACATGATGTTTAGAAAAAAGTGTAAAATTTTTAAAGAAATAAGAAAAAAGCCTTAATAAATATGGATCGAAAGGTAGCAGTTCCGGAGATTTCTCTTTTGAAGCATTTACTTATAATTGCTTATTTATGAAGTACAAATAAACCAAAAGGCTTCTAGCAGAAACAAAAAATAAAGTTACGTAAATTGTTTGAGGGATATTCGATTTTTTCTCAACATTGCATTCTAATTCCATAGTAAATTTTATGTCAGGATTTTGACTGTTCAAATGAGTTAAAAACCTACCCAACCCTTCTATACCGTGGGACCAAATTACAAAAGTGTCATCTACGTACCTATACCAATATTTTGGCATAAACTGAAAACTGTTTATCGCTACCTGTTCAAAATTTTCCACAAACAAATTGGCTACTACAGGACTTAGAGGTGAACCCATTGCACAACCTGATTTTTGTTCATAAAAAATTATCGTTCCATAAGAAATAAGTAGATTTTAAAGAACGTTCAGATAATCTGGCTATGGCTACTAAGTTTGGATTTCACGATATCTATCGTTTCAAGAATGGGTACTTTCGTAAATAATGAAACCACGTCAAAATTAACTAAAATATCACCTTCTGAAATACTTAAATCTTTTATATCAAAAAAGTTTGAAGAATTTTTGATGAAACTACTGGTTTTTCCTAAATAAGGCTTTAAATAGTTACCACAAGATTTTGCCAATCTGTAACAAGGACTGCTAATCGTATTGACTATGGGTCTTAGCGGGACATTGGTTTTATGGATTTTGGGCAAACCATACAACTTAGGTACCTTACAATCGGAAACAATTAAAAGAGACTTTTGATGAGATCATTAGTGATTTTGCAAATTTTTGGGGTAGGATCTCGGGATAATCATTGATATGTTTCCTCAACTAACAATTCTCTAACTTTATTAACAGCAAAGTTCATCCCCTTCGCTAAAATATTTACAGCAGCATCTGAGATACTCTTTTTCGACAGGGTTATCACAGTGTTGTTGATGTTGGTTTTATCCATGTTATATGATTTGAACTTATTGTGTTTAATGGTATCGAATTTCTCAAATAATATCTTATATTGTGGACGCTGAAAGCATTCACCCTCGTATTGAACAAAATAGTTAATTCAAATCCATAAATCTTAAACTGTAGACGTACAAAAATAGAACTAAACTTTAGTGATATTGTGTAGTACATAAAAAAAGAGAGTTAAAGTAGTTTATTCTGTTTGAGAATCTGCTAGTTCTGGTAGTTTTTGTTATACGGTTGTGGTTTGCAAGTATATAAAAACAACCTTTTTTGATGCATACCAACAAAATAAAAATACACTGAATACTGAGATCACGATATTCCATGTATCGATGATTTTGACACCATATTCGGTAGGTATCGATGCTGGCAAGTGAAAATGTCGATACTTCAGTCATTTTTTAGCAACCCTAGGCATAGTACAGGTCCACCCCTTCCTACATACCTATTTACGTGAAAAAGTTTTATAGTTTGAAGGTTTCATCAGCATAAAAATTAATTTAGGGTGTTTCATTAGTTTTTACTTTAAATATTTCAAATCTCTTTCACAATAACTCACAACGACAGTGTAACACAAACGTAGCTTCTAAGTAAATTTATATTTCATGGTGAACTGTCTTAGGATTACTCTCCTCAAGCCTTTTAAGCTCCTCCACCCCTAAACAAACAAGCGAAACCGCAGCGCCACCCCTGGACACAAAAAGCTATCTCCCCGACAAGGCGCATCAAATCGCAATTAATTATAATGGTCGGACAACGTAGTGCGCAAGGTGTGCATCTGGCGTCGTCACGCCTGGTCGACTGTGCCCTGCACCCCTAAACTGCGGTATTTAGACCCTTTCGGGAGCACAATGCAACAATGGGAGCCGATGTAAAGTTTATGTCCTGCGACGGAGATTTTCAAGCTCCAACAGTTTTCAATCCGTGTTTGGATTTCAATCAGTCGAGTGTTTAATTACAATAGGGAGTCAACGGTTACATGGATCCTGTCGCAAATGTACACGGTGCGCGGAGTGAGAATAAAGAGATGGAAAATAGATGGTGTTCGTTTGTCAACAGTATCAAAATTAATTAAATCTAAATGGATCGGTCCAGTTCAACGCCTTCATTTAAATTATCCGTAAAAAAAGTCCCGTGTCATGAAAATATTGTTGAAAATTGTGAGATGGTTCAGTTTTCTCTTATTCTTCGTAAAGGTTCGTTTAGTATGAAGTGTTGAAGTGTGATTTTCGCACTTCTGAAGATGAGTTCGTCACTTCAGGTAAGAACCTGAAGCCAAAAAGCTCCAGAGAACTAACATCGTTCTTGACGCCACTTCTGCGAGAAAATACTGAAATCGGCTCAGAAATAGGACATTCTACATGTATTTTGTTGCTTGACGTTCAATTAAACTCACTTGCTCCAGCTCCTAGATGTATCCTTGTAAAGGCTGTTAAGAACATATGTATTGGGGAAACATTTAATGACTGTTCATGCTGGGCTCATTTCATTTAAAATATTTTTTAAGGTTTCAGCCACTGTAAATGTAAAGATCAATTGTACAGAACTCCCGTGACTGCTAAAAACGGAACTATTTCGCGAGCTACACATTTAAGTTTACTAAAAAGAACTGTAAAGTGCATATAACGGGTGCGCCATCTCGAGTTTCGGTATGGAAATATTGCATAACTTCGGCAAGTAATTTGTTTCAACTGCACATCCAACAAATGACCACCTTTACGTGCCACACAATATTGTGCTCTTTTTTTTTCGAATTTTCCAATACTTTGGCCAGCATTTCGGGCGATATTACCTCTATTTCAGCTCGAATGTTGGTCTTGAGCGCTTCCAATGTCGTGGGCTTGTTGACGTATACATACTTTACTTTTTAGATAACCCCACAAAAAAAGTCCGGCGGCGTCAAATCCGGCGATCTTGAAGGACACCTAATATCGTCACCTTCAAAAAGTTCGTCGTTTTGATCGCTGTATGGCATTGGGCGCAGTCTTTTTGAAACCAGAAGTTCAATAAATTTTTTTCGCGCATTTTTATAATCACATAGTGCGCCAAAATCAACCGATAACGGTCGCCATCGATAGTTTCGCCTTCACGAAATAAAAATGGTCCGATGATGGTTTTGGCGCTATCGCCGGCCCTAACAGCGACTTTCTGGTCATGCAATGGCTTGTCGTTGATAATGTGAGAATTGTCTGTGCCCCAGAATCGACAATTTTGTTTGTTCACTCCGCCAGAGAGATAGAAATGGGCCTCGTCCGTGAACAACATTTGATTCCAAAACTCGGAATCGACCTGGGTCATTCGAACCACGCTTTTTCCGTATTCCAAGCGACGGGGCTCGTCTGTAGACAATAATCGTTGAGTTATTTGCACTTTGTAAGGAAACATGTGAAGATCTTCCTTTAAAATCCTCCTAAGAGTGGTTCCTTTGATGTTCAGCTGCTGGGCACGGTGACGATATGACAGATTTGGGCTTCTCAAAACGCTCTGCTTGGCAGTTTCAACAATTTCATTGGAGCATCTGCTACGAACTGAAACGTGATGATGATATGCCACAGACCCCGATTCTTCGAAATTTTTAGTCACATTGCGTATGGTGTTATCAGAAGGCACTTTACGATCGCGGTATTTTCAACGGTATGCACGTTGAGCAAGCATAATTGAACGACCATTCTCCAAACACATGGTAACAATTTCCGCGCATCCTTTATGTGTAAAGTTATTCATGGTTAAAATTGTACTGAAATGACGTTTCCAAATTATTTTTTCACAAGTTATACCGACAATGGATAACAAAGTCATTCAATATTTCCATACCGAAGCTCGAGATGGCGCACCCTCAAAATCGTGATGTGTTTGAACATTTAATTTAGTCTTTAGTTCTCTTTGTGTGTTTTCTTTTACTTAATCACAAACGTATATTTAGTATCTGCTACATTAACCCATAACTGCGTGAATATGTCACTTTAGTCCAGTAAGACTAAATAAAGACTTCAACTTCTCTACCGATAATTTTTTATACGATTGTTTTGACTATCTCTGGGACAAAAAACCTTTAAGCACTTAGATTGCGTTGCTGTTTCTTTATACACTGTGATCGAGATCGACATGCTGGGTTAGGTGAAGTGTTCGAAATACACAGAATATAATATTATAAAGACCTTAAGGTTTGTGGATATAAATGTAGATGGGGCAAAAACATGATAATCTAAGGCTAGTTTTAATAATACTAATATCTATTCCTAACAACCGCTGCACCCTTTGGACGTAATTATTCAAACCACACTGGTGATTGAGAATAGAAAGACCTAATTAACGGTAATTAAGGGTTTCCTTGATATTTATTTATTTATTTATTTAATTACACTGTTGTACAGGTTTGCACCCAACTACACAACAGGAGGATAAGAGTTAATCAAAACGTACAGACAAAACTTATCATACAAAAATATCTCTTAAAGCAGAGATGCTGCCACCAAAAAGAWCAAAATTTATACACCGGAAATTAYATAGMACACACGTGTTGAACGCTTTTTTATGTTCGTTCTGGCAGTTGGCAGATAAAATGTGTGAGATATTCTAGCAGACACTCTAGGTACAACAAAATTTAAAGAATCCAAAATTTCGGCACTATCAAGTAAATTGTTGACAATTTTGAATAGAAACACCAAAGTGTGATGGTCTCTTCTAGTCTGAAGACTTAAAATATCATGTTTCTCAAGCAGATCGCTGTGACAAAAACCTCGGGAAAGAAAGACGTTGTCGAGTTTAAAACTTAGTAGTTTTAGAAATTTTCGTTGAACATTTTCATTATAATTTGTGTGTCGCATATAATACGGGGTCCAAACAACGGCTGCTTACTCCAATCTAGATCAAATAAATGAATAAAAAAGCAATTTTAATGTGTTATAACAGAAATCACGATTGTTACGTGAAATAAAGCCGTATGTTTTACTGGCATATGAATGTGTGAAATAAAAGTTAACTTGCTATCGAAAGTTACGCCAAGATCGTTAAATGTATCGGGTCTAGACAGAGAAACACCCTTAAGACCGTAGTTATATATTATAGGTATAGATTTTAATGTGAACGATAGGACGTTGCACTTAGCTATGTTCAAAGGCAGTCTGTTAGATCTACACCAGTTATTCAGTACGTCAAGATTGATTTGTAAACGAATACAATCGATGCTTGAATGTATGGTAGAGTAAAGTTTAAGGTCATCCGCATAAAGTAAAATGTTGAGGTCTATAACCTCGGTTATGTCATTAATAAACAGTATAAAAACAAAGGACCTAAAACAGAACCTTGCGGCACTCCATATGTAGCATTGTATGCGCTGGACTTGAATCCACTATACGCCACGTATTGAACTCTATTGTGGAGGTAAGATTTGAACAAATCAACCAAAGCATCAGATATGCCGAAGCGATTATGTTTGTTTAACAAAATATTGTGATCCAGCTTATCGAACGCTTTGGAGAAGTCCGTATAAATCACATCGGCCTGCAAATAACCATGCAAAGCTTCAGGGACAAACTGTGAAAAACAAACCAAATTGGTGGTAGTAGAGCGTGCCTTGATGAAGCCGTGCTGGTGTACACTAATATACTTAGATAAATTCTGATAAAAACAGTTATGTAAGAGTATCTCAAATACTTTGCTAAAGTTGCATATAACAGAAATTGGTCTGTAATTAGTAATGTCCCGTAAATCACCTTTTTTGTGGAGCGGACATACTTAGACAGTTTCCAAATGTGCTTAGGCATAGACTGAATAATACCATCAAAAGACAGGCAAATATATATGCACGGTCTTTTAACAGAAATGCGAATGCCACCGGGCCCTGATGTCATCTTAGATTTAATTCGCTCTAACGCAGGTAAACTAATGTGACGCATTTACAACTGACATGCATTTCAAAGAGCATTGTGATAACAAATACTATGAACTGGTGAACAATCAATAAAATGGCCATCTCTGGTTATTCTTTGAATTCAATGTAACTTTGCATTGGACGATAAGGCCACGAAAAGCTACAAATTCCACCCCCCGATAGCGGTGCCCCTGGGGCGATCCTCATCTTGTGGGGTCAGATGAATCAGCTCGTACTTCTAACAGTTATCAATTATTCAGGCGCACATCTGTTGGAAATATGTACCCACCTCGTTGATGCACAATGGTGCCAGTAAATACTTCTTCTATTTTATACGGATCAATTGTACTCCACCCCTCGATACGGCTACATTATTTCCAAATTTTGTTTGGGCTGTTAATTTTTAGCAACCCCAAACGCGGGCTTTCTGACGCATTGTGTTAAGGGAAGTCGTCTGCCACCTGCTATTGTGCGCGACATCTTAATTTAAAAAATTAGAAATGGTTTAGTTTTAACGAGAAAATTGCAGTACCATATTATAATTTTATATTACTTTGCAAATATTTTTTTACCTCAGCATGTTGTTCTTCTTTTCTGACACCTGTCTGGAAACATTGTTATTCTACTTTTAGTGAATTGCATATATGAAGACTTTCACCACTATTGTCTACAAATCGCCATCAACCTTAGATAGTTACGATCTTAAAAAAAATTAGTTTTTGGGATATGACTACTAACGAGCATATTTTTAATGGAATTTTCATCTCACAAAGTGTGTTATATATTTCCGGTGAACACTAGTTTTCATTTTTGAAATCTGTGTCGATTCGACCCATAAATAGGTTTGTCAACTTGCAATTAGTTCTGTGACATGCATAAAGAGGTCAATTGAATATATTCTTGAATATCAACTTCGTTAATCAATATTCTGTTAATCAGCTTCTTGTAAAAATTTAAAAAGCTACTAGATATAATAATACGAAGAACTGGTTCTCCTCTGACTTAAGATGCACCAGAAGTTACGCCTGCTCTACGAACTTAATAAAATAGGACTAGTTACACGTAATATAATTAAGAAGTGCAAGAATAAATATCGTAATGAAATATCAAGGGCAAGAAAATTATTTAATTAAAAATATATACTAAAGGCAACGTGCAATGTGGGACTGCATAAATTCAAATAAAAAGCGAAGCCCAAAGCTTCCTCAATCACTATCAGCTAATAATCTGTCGCTATACTTATAACGATCTGTAAATCAAGCACAAGTTTTCAAGCCATTTGTTGAAAATTAATGTTGAAAATCTTACTTCTGTAGAAAAAGGCCTTTTCGTCATAGAAAAGATTTAAATTATAAAAAAACTTAGAATTTTGGGAAAGTAGTCATGGTAATTATAATAAAAAGTGTTTGCTTCCTTAAATGTGCGCTTGTGGACTATTTTAGCCATAACCGGTTTACTGTACACCCCATTCAATTAGCATTCAATGCTCGGCAGTTGTACATCGAAACGCACATCAGAATTGCATAAAATTGCGCATTTGCAAAGCGCTAACAAAGCTTTGTGCGCAAACAAGCGCGTCGGTGATGAGGGGGAAACGAACAAATCGTTCGATTATTAAATCGGTTTATGGCAGGCGTACTACACAATGCGATCGCAGGAAATAACTCGACCTGCTAAAATACAACAACACGTGTGACGGATATGAATGGGCCGGCATAAAATGATCATTCGTCTCATAGTTTTTGCCCTCCGGACTGCGGAATCGTAACGCTATTAAATTTCCATGGTTATTGTAATTTACTGCGCCGGAGGACAAAAAGACGCGTTATTTGGAGCAGTTGCGCAATGGGGTGGATATTGCAAATTGGCGAGCGAAACAGGGCGACATACAGGGACGAAGAAACTGGATAGCTCCGTGAAAAAATGCTTACCTTACGAGACGATACGAGGGCTGATATCTTTCTGTTCAGCTTCACTAGCAAATTGCGTGGTTTCAGTTTTACAACAGCAGAAGAAGCTGTCGACGCATTTAAAATTGAGGTAAATGACCTCACTCCAGGAGATTGGAAACAATGTTTTGATGAATGGTTAAAACGCATGCCGAAATGTATAGATTGTAGAAAAGAGAATTTTGAAAAAATATAAGTATATTCGTTTCTTTAAAAATGAGTTATCTTTACTAGGCTTATTAACAGAAAGAGACCAGCCCACGTATTAAACTGCCCAGGCATATCTATGCCTCGTTCAAAGCCTATTTTTGATTACTGGGCCCTGTAGAAATGAGTATATTTAATGTAGATTTGAGTAGATGTAAACATCAATAAAGGAAGTCTACAGTGCATGAGAGCTTAGGGAGTGAACATCCTAAAACTCCTGACATCTAGAAGATGAGCAGAAGAGAACCCAATTTTTGGTTATTCGCTTATATGTCGCAAAACAGTGAATATCATACCAAATGAAAGCTCTTGAAATACTCCACAATTTTCAATCTATTACTTACTCGAATTCGCAACCGTTTTAAAGTTACATTCACCTCACCTAAAAGTGAAAATTTTCGGAAAAAAACCAACCATTCATCCCTTCAATAATTTCTGTTCGTTCGAGCAGCTGTCAATCTATGCTAAACAGCCAAAGCTTCATTGTAAGTAAACGAGCTATTATACGGTGGTCGGAACTTTACAAGTGTAAATTCGGAAAGTACACATCGTATTTGAAAGCTGGACCAAAAAATTATATACCAAAGAAGGCACTAATACCGGAAAGAAACGAAATCGAAGGATTTAGAGAAAGCACCGGATGATTTTCAGTCAATGTTGCAGAAGTGTATGGAAAATACGACCTATAAAACTGCCGGTGGGACAGTTTTCTTGTGATATGTAGGCATCAAAACAAAAATCGAAAACCTTTTCAAAAGGTGGTTCATTTCTTGGGCTCCGAGATCTAAAGAGTTACACTCGCGTTCCTAATTATTGCAGTTTCTTGATGAACAAGCTTAAAGGCCATGTTTCGACTGTACCAGAAGGTCACCATCAGCTAAATAATAAAATATGCTTAAGTGGAAAACAGATGATTGAAGGGTTAAAGGGAAGTCCTAAAAGCACTGGATTCTCAAGGTTAACATAGAAAATTTCGGTGCAAAAAATATCGGCGACGTACGTTTTTGTATTAAAATTTAAGCAATAAATATTTTTTATGGAGAACTAGCTATTTTGATAGAAAGTATAATTTCTATAGAAATAGTCGGCTACTGGGTTAGCATATACAATGTTATAGAAACATTGAAGTACTTACGTTGTTCGTTCCTGTGCCTTCGAGAAGCCGATACTGAAACAGAAAAAAAAGATTACTTTAAACTAAACTGAAGTGGAAGCAGATCTTACTTTCAAATGTACTAATTCTGTAGACAGTTCAGTTCCATCTTCTCTCGAGAAACTGGTGACTCCAAATGATGGACATGCAAGCAGAAACTGAGAAAAGAATTAGTAAACTCATTTAAAAGCAGACATAATTAAGGCATGGAGGGTCAGATTGTTTTATTTATTCTTAACTTAACAGAAATGTTAAACTCAAAAAATACTCTACGTTACAGTGCTCAATGTTGTTGAAGATCCCCTGAAAGAAAATGAAACAAGTGTTAACTTCCTTATTTATGAAGCGGATACTTTAAATAACTTTCTACACTTACCTATGTCTTGTGTGTACATACTCAACTAAATAAACATTTAAAAGGGATTAAATTAGGCAATTAGGCAAGGTAATTATTTCAAAGTTACTTACAGACCTCAAAACAAGGTACTACACCGTCACGCCCCCACCCCTAACGCACGTCCCTGTACTGCAACGATTGCGGACCCCTTACATGCAAATCATCACGATAGCATGCAAAACAACTAATTTTCATCGACTCACCCTACCAGACAGAGCAGTAACTGGTTCCCCTGCCTGAAACAAAAAATTACCGTCAGTTTTGAAGTAAAAAACGACGGATTTGGAGAAACTCACAATGCCTGGTTCAAATCGCAGCCTTTAGCGCCTCTTGATCCACATCTGGCACTGGTGGGCACTGACACAACACCTGAAACAATGCAATAATACGTTAGGGTAGACCACAAAGGCTGCAATGAGGTTAAATACATTTCAGAAACAAACAGTATAAAAAATTGATATTTTTTCTCAAAAGAGAAAAGAAAACTGGATATTTTCGTAGACGAAATGTCCATATATAGACGAACAAAATCGTTTTCCACCCCTTTTTTACGATCAATTTTTTTATTAAATATAAATAACAGTTTCGAACCATTATTTCTAATTATGTCTTGGCTTCACAATCTGATAAAACCAAATTTGCTTGCTTTTTAATCATAAGAACAATTTCGACCAATTTTTCTAGCCATAATATAGCCTTCAGAAGTAACAATAACTTGCATAATCTGCTAATTAAGAACAAAATCGGGATTCTATGGACTTTGATGTGACTTTTACCCAGCAGTCTATATAGGCCAGTCACCCATTGAAAAAATTTAAAGATCTCAACACACTATCCCAATTTGCTAACCATATAATTTAAACGATATTAATCTTAAAAATTTTAAACTGGTCCATTCTTCAAAAAAAAAGACACAAATTAGACATCTTTGAAGCCCTTGAAAACAGGAAAACTACAGCGCGAAACAGGTTTTGACTTGACGAATAAATTAAATTCAAATTTTTGTTTTAAATCATTTAACTAGTAATTTCAGTATATCCTGCTTCAAGTCGTTGCAAATTATTCCTTGGATTGCATTCTAAATGAAATTAGCTCGCATTTTGATGGATATTACGAGAACAGGTCCTGTCTAATTGAAAATCAAATAAAACCTATTACGTCTTGAGGTACCAAACCGAAAACATTCTTAGTTGGGAAGCATCCGGACACCAAACTGAAACATGGCTCACGGATGATATTTCTGAATGTTAGGTTATTCTTTATATTTTGTTTTTGTTTATCGATGCGATAGAAGTATCTTGGTTCAGGCGAATAGGGGGATCTATTTGTTTTAAAAGATGCTGAACGCCGATTGTAATCAGTTTAATTGTTAAAAGGCTAATTTTTTTTTAGTTATATGATGATCTTCTTCAAAGTAATTGGTCGTATTTACACGATATTCAAGAAACATAAGTTTGGATATCCGCAATGGTTTTTATACCAATATCATTAGGTGCCTTCATGGCAGGTATAAAGCTCTTAGGCTATATAGTAGAGGCAATTCTCATCACTACTACAGACAGTTATACCAGTTCAGATCACGATCAAAGTCATTGATTCATCAGCGTATAGGCGCTACATGGCTAATATTGAGACATCTATAATTGATGCTAAACAAGTATTTATAATTTCCTCTTAAAGGATTATGCTGGTATTATTTCCCCACTGCTTTCATATCTTTTCAATCTTATCTTAAAGAGAGAGCATGATCAAAAAGGCGATCATATTGAGGAGAAATTCGATCACGTGTAAGGAAGAGTCAATCAGCTCGGAAAGAGTCGATTGCGTCGAAAAGAAGTTTGACAACACACTCTTGATTTTGAAAATGGACAATAGAAACCATCAAGGAGAAATGGTGTTTCGCCTAAGTTATCTCTATCCTGAGAAGGAGCTTACCGACTAGTGAATAGAATCAACGACGTAGTTTATACACTCCAGCGTAGCCAAAGATGGTGATACACCTGGATTGTTTAAGCAAGTATCATGCAGACTTCGCCAGATGGAACTAAGAATTCTTCTTCTCGTATATTGTCGAAGCTTCCAAACCAGACAGACAAATGGCATTAGAAAATTCAAGCATGTGACGCAAATGTTAAAGTGTTTTAGAATGACTGTACCGATGTATAGTGTTTTACTGAATAGGTAGTGTTGCAATAGTACTGTTTTGAATTACTGATGCTATAGTTTACTCTATTTCAATACTAGTGCATAAATGAAGAAAATACAGCTAGAAATCCACGGTATACCATATGTTATATTTTATTACTATTTAAGGGAAGCCCAACTATAAGCTACCTGAATGCGTTGTTTGTTCAAAGGTTATCAATTCCAGTGCATTTGCTCGGAGTTTTCCAGTCTATTTCAGCGTTGTACACGACGAACTCATACATCAGCATTCCACGGAGACGCTAACCAGAGTGCCGCTTGTGAATGTTTCAGCGCCAGATCAGACTGATGGTGTCGTGCCGTAACCGTAGAGCACTAGGTGCCGGTGCATTACCTATTTACGTTCGAGACTTGATATTTATTCTGGGGACCAGACGGCACGCTATGAAAACTCGATGTGATAGATTTCACGACCCCGGCGGGTGTCTTCAATCCGCTGCCCGGAATTCAGTTAGGCCCCCGCGCCGACGATGAAAACCGGCGTTATTAACTTCAGGAATTGGTATTTTATTGGGACGCGGCAGTTTGGAAGTAAATGCAATTGTTGATTATCAGTATAGAAGATAAAGTTGTAAGCGAAGGTTATAGTGAGGTAAAGTTTTATTTAATCAAATCTGTGTTAATTTTGCTATTAGCTATAAATGTTTATTTCTTAGAACATTCTCTCATTTTGTTATTTTGGTAACCAATTTATACAGGTTGTTTCACGAATGATAATGACCCTGAATAAATTAAAAATGCAACCCAAAATACATTCTCATAGCCAATGTGGTTATTTTAAATAATGGTATTGTTTTAAAAATAAATTGGAAATTCATGACGGCTATGTGCTATGGTTCCTGTCACTGTATTTATTAAAAGTCAAAATATATTCAAATGATGAAAACACAGATATCATTTTGATTTATGGTGAATGCAAGAAAAATGCTTCCGCTGCTGCTCGTTTATAAAGACGTCTTCAAAATAAACTGGTGAGCATAACTATAGCCCCACCCAAAATTTTGGGTGTATCTACCATAAACTTTACGTAAATTAATTATGCGTTTGGGAACTCAGAATACAAGATAAAAGAACGCTAAAAAATAATTTTTACACCAATTGCATACAATTTTTTTTATTTGTTCAAAAATATTCCATAAATCATGGGTGCATAACTATAGCCCCTATAATACATAACTTTAATAATATTTACTTATCGATAATTTAATAATGGGTTTCTTTACCATTTTTTCTAATTAACTCGAAAACTCTAGAACGCATACTGTTAACGAAGTTTACGAGTATTTCAGGCTCCAAATTTCTCCAAACTTCCTCTAAAGAATGTTTCAATTCGTTAACGGTAGCATATTGCTTGTTGTCTTGGTATAGCCGCCGAACTACGACTCCCCAAAGGTTTTCGATGGGATTCATATCCGGGGAGCATGCAGGCCATTCCAACAAATCGATATTTTCATCCCTAAAAAATGCCATCGCCTCTCTGCTCACGTGTATTCGCGCATTATCTTGCTGGAATATGAATCGATTTTGGTTGTTCTCGTTTAAAAATGGCAATAAGCGGCTTTCCAGGACATCAAGGTACTCTCTTGTATTCATCCGTGTTGTCGGAAAAGCCAAATTCAAAGTTCCTCCTTTGGTAAAAGCTCCCCACACCATGAGAGTGCCTCCACCAAAATTTCGTTTACTAAGAAATTTAGGCTCTTTACGCAGATCTCTCCAGTAAGAATTAAAACCATCTGGACCATCTAGACGGAACTTTTTTTCGTCGGAAAAAATTACCTGAAAGATGTTTGGAGTCTAGGAAAAATTCGGAAAGAAATACAAATTAAATTAAAATTACATGGTCCCAGATTCGGTCCATATTCCGCCGAGCAAATTCTACTCTTTGAATTATGTGGCGCGGGAGAAGCCTTGGTGCTTTTTTCAACTTCTGTCGCATAATATGCTCACTTCCACGTATGATTCTGCCTACAGTCCATCGTGAAACATTTGCTCCACATTCTTCACCGATTCGTTTACAGCTTTTTAAGCTGTTACTTGCAGTAGAGACAATTCTTCTTGCCGTCCTAGGTGAAACTTTCTTTTTTGGACCTCCTGTTTTATGTGTCCCATACTCTCCAGGGTTTCTTAGATAATTTGTAACAACTTTACGCGAGCGGTTAATTCTTCTGGAAATTTCTCGTCGACTTAGACCTTCGTCTTGGAAAGCCAAAATTTTACCCTTCTCAATCTCCGATAAGTAGGATCCACGGGGCATTTTGCACTAATTGATACAATTTGTGACTTTAATACTGTCAAATAGTGGCATTTGTTTATGTTGACAACAAAAATCAAAGCCACCCAAATATTATTTTTTTGCGGAAAATAACGGAAAGACAGTAGGGGCTATAGTTATGCACCCATGATTTATGCAATATTGTTGAATAAATAATATAAATTGTTTGCAATTGGTGTAAAATTTATTTTTTAGCGTTCTATTACCTTGTATTCTGAGTTCCCAAACGCATAATTAATTCACGTAAAGTTTATGGTAGATACAGCCAAAATTTGGGGTGGGGCTATAGTTATGCTCACCAGTTTAGAAGAGCTCCTGCCGATACAATTTTCAAAACACTTGAATTAACTTTAAGAAGAAACTGGCCACCACTGAAAAAGTCAAGAGAAAGAACAGCAACAGGCCCTGACAATGAAATTAGAGTAATGGAAATGATTGACGAATATCCTCATATTAGTCAAAGGGTAGTCTCAAGAGCAACCGTTCAAGAGTTCTACTCGGAGTTATGAAACTGAATGTTTATTAAGTGTTAAGTTAGTAGGCTATAGAGGTACTGAATGGGGAGGGGACCTATATGATAAAAAGTCAGCTACCGGATACCATTTTTAAGATTAAAATTTAAGGTGTTTAACTGTTTAATCAGTTATTTGTAATGTGCCTCCACAGGTCAAGTTGGTAGTACCATTGTACTCTTTACAGAGGACAACGTTAATGTCTAACGATGAAATAAAAAAGGAATTTACGTTAAAATTACTGAATGTTAATGTGAATGCCTGATTAAAACAATATTTATAATTATTGATTTAGCTTTCAATAAACCTTTAAGAGTGCGACACACCTGAAAACCGACTTTTGTCGTTCGCTGTCACTTCCACGACGCGTTCCTCGAAAACAATTACCAACTCCATCACGGTCGGGTGTGCACCACGTGACGTTAATGAATAGAGCAATTTGCCTCGAGCCCGTCGTGTTGTGCCTCACGTTGATGTAGGTTGATTGCACTGCACCGTGCCAATCACACAGCGACACCGTCACTCATCGTGAGTGTCGTGTCAATCCAAATTACCTAATTAGATTGCACTTGTCTCCGTACTTGTTCCATTGATGAAACAATTAGTCCAATTATGGCGAGAGGACGGCGAAGTTTGCGTCTGATGTCGAAACTTTGACGGGATCAGGGCACCGATATCCAGAACGATGGAATCCTTCCTTGGTTGCAGTGATGTAGAGCCCTTTTTCTGAGTATATAAAGACATGTTGTGATGGTTTCTCATTTACAGGATTTTACTAAACGAGATCGTCGGCTGTTTTCAACGTGACCAACATCTTTTTTTTTTTGCTAGAAACATTGATTTATCTTGCTGCTTTTAAAGGGACAAAAGCATTGGCACATTACACACACAGACACGCTATATATATACAGGATGTTTCACGAATAATAATGACCCTGACGAAATTAAAAATGGAACCCAAAATACATTCTCATAGCCAATGTGGTTATTTTACATAATGGTATTATTTTAAAAATAAATTGGGAATCCATGACGGCTATGCGCTATGGTTCCTGTCACTGTATTTATTAAAAGTCAAAATGTATTCAAATAATGAAAAAACAGATATGATTTTCATTTATGGTGAATGCAAGAAAAATGCCTCCGCTGCTGCCCGTTTATACAGACAACGTTTTCCAAATAGAAGAGCTCTTGCCGATACAATTTTCAAGAGACTTGAATTAACTTTAAGGACAAATGGCCACCACTGAAAAAGTCAAGAGAAAGAACAGCAACAGGCCCTGGCAGTGAAATTAGACCATTGGAAATGATTGACGAAAATCCTCATATTAGTCAAAGGGTAGTCTCAATAGCAACCGGTATTAGTCTGTCTTCAGTACACCGAATAATTAAAGGCAATCAATTTCATCCGTATCAATTGCAATTGGTTCAGATCTTAAAGGAGACGGATTATCCTAAAAGACTGGCTTTTTGTAACTTTTTCAATGTGAGATTTTATGACAACATTTGCTTCTCAGATAAAGCAAGATATCCTAATAATGGTGGAGTTAACAAACATAACATGCATTATTATGCGCAAGAAAATCCACGTTGGATTCGAGAAGGACATTTTCAAACTATCTACTCAACGAATGTCTGGTGCGGAATATTGGGGAATGAAATTGTTGGGCCTTATTTTTTTCGCAGTGGTTTAAACGGCAATACTTATCTAAATTTTTTAGGAAACATTTTACCGATACTTCTCCAAAATGTAAATCTACAAGTAAGACAAGATCTATAGTTCCAACAAGATGGGGCATAGAATAGTGAGAAATCATCTTGATTTGGTTTTGCCTAACCGAAGGATAGGAAGAGGTTCAATTAATCCTTGCCCATCGAGAAGCCCGGACCTTACTCCTTTGGATTTTTTTCTGTGGGGAATGGTAAAAAGAGCAAGTATACCAACCACCAACTGAAAGTGTAGAATATTTAGAAAATAAAATACGTGATGCGTGTAGATCCATCACTCCAGAAATGTAGAAATGTTAATGCATGTTAAAAGATCGTTTTGGGCACGAAGTCAAGTTTGTGAAAACAGTGGAGGGCGAAATTTTGAGCATCTATTACATTAATGTTATTGAATAAACATTCTTCATTTGTTTTACAATACCGATTTTACTTAAAGCAAATGATTGAAGTTTATGTCAAAACTTACGACTTTATACAGCATTCTACGTTTTATATTTTTTAAGACGATGAACAATTATCAATGTTATCTCTGCAAATGTATTTTGGGTTGCATTTTTAATTTCGTCAGGGTCATTATCATTCGTAAAACATCCTGTATAAAGTAGATGTTCAAATTAGTTCCCTACAGAGAAGAGTGGATAATACCTTTTGTCTAACGATCCAATAGTTAAATTTAAAACGTTGAAAGCTACGATTCCTAGTGAATTTCCGTATAAAGCGGACAGCTCCCGAATTCCTCCCTTGCCCCATCTCCTGAAATTTTTGCCTTCCTGCATCCCGGCAAATCACATATTAATGAAGGTCCCCCTCATCTGAATGCTCGCATATGGCAATAAGAATGCCGGCCACGGTAATGGATCCATTAAGCCGGTCGGGCGACCTCAGTTAGCCCTGATATGATTACGGCGGGCGTTCCGTCGGGTTTATACGGMCCTCAGAGGTCGAGTMCGCGGCTACGGGCCACCAGGTGACGATTTGTCACAKCTMCAAGGCGGCGAACAAGCTTCGCCCATTTCGGGGTTCCGCTGGAGGATCCGGGGCCATTCGGAACTGCGGTAATTGTGAGGCGGTGGACGTGGATAAAACGGAATTATGCGCAATTAGGCCAGGGTTCGCCATAATGGAGGAGTCGTGTATATGTAAAATGGGTTGGGTGGAAAAGTTGGAGACATTTTTGTATCGCGAGTATTGATCCTGACATTTTTTTAAATTAAATTTCCCGGCTGCAAGTTGAATGCAGATTTATATATTTTCAGCGTACTGTAACTATGATAGTTATTGTTAGGAAAACTGCCTCGCGAATTGTGGTTGCTCTTTAAATATTAAATTTGACACTGTACCGTGAAAATTTTAACCATTTTTGGGGTAGGAGTTTACACCTAGCTTATCCGTAGAAAAGTATACCTTGTAGGGTAAAAATATGTACACCGTAGCCGTGTAACAAAATTTACACTCATATTTCGTGAAAATCACCAAATTAGAAGTGGTTAATTTACCATTTACCATTTTTAACCATTTTCAGTGTGGACTTATATATAAACCACTTTGGTGTTAAATTTAGTGTTCCCTCATCTCCTTGATCATGTATTTTCATACGCATTGCTTTTTCTGCAGGATTCAAAGTAGCTTGCACTGCCAACTGGTCTCTATTACCTTCCGCTTCAAAAAAAAGACACGCCCTTTTGCTTCGTTTTTGTTCGCTTTCTTCTGCAGCATACCTTCAATATCTTAATTTATAAATTCCGGCTGATTATCAAATACTTGACTAGCTAGATTCTCCACTATTTAATTTCCATAAAACGTTGATCTTCATGCTTTTCTGTAGTGTTTGAATAGCAATTCTTAAACAGTAGAAAGTATCTGCAACCTCCTAAAGAAACTCCTTCCTTAGGCTTGTTTTCCTTTTACTAGTTTTGAAAGGGCACTTTTCTTTTTTTTTCTTTCTAGACATCTTTTATATTTATTGATATAGGTATGTTGTTGCTTTTCATCACTCCCTTTATATACTTAATATTTTGATGAGCAACCTTTTCATGCCATTTATTTAGGCTAGTTTTTCTCTTACTACGTTTGCCACTTGTACTGAAAATGCCATGTTATTATATACATTATATTTTTACATTATATAAGCTAATTTCCACTGGAAACCCAAGTTTTTTTCGGTCCTAAGTACGTCATTTACTGCCCCATCTCTTATTATCACCGATCTTTTCTATAATTATACTGGCAGTGAACAAATAAAACAATATATGTATGTGCTAACTTGCACATGTATCTACCATCAACTTAGTGCTTGATCTACGGCTTCCCTTATCAGTAAATGAAGTTGTAATGGCGAAATCATAAAAATTAACTAAAGAAATACCGGGAGGTGTTGAAGTTTATTTTCGATTGTTTATCAACTCCATTTGCAAAAATTTGTGAACTTGGTGAGAAATGGAAGAAAGTATTCCTGGGATAATCCTAAAGGAATCTGCAGAAGTAACTCTACAATTATTGCCTGGAAACTCTAAGGAACATTATAAAAGAGTATTTTCCGAATTTAACGAATGTTAGTCGAAGTACTCGATGTTGAGGGCTACAATAAAGGTCTATAGAAACATATACAGTGGAAAATATATTAAACTCACTGCCTGTCTGAAGAGTGTGTCGAGACGATACAGGGCGAAGAAAGCTGCAGTATTGGAAAAGCGCTTGTGGAAGAATTTTTGCGAATGGCTTGCGATAAAGAATATTTGATGATCAAGGTAAAATCTAATAACTCTCTAGACGTGCCTATCGTTGCTGTGAATTAACGAATTTGAAAATCAGTAATGTATAGAAAACAGAAGCGTATATCTGCTTGTTTCGATACCAGATACCAAGMCGGGCATTTCACGAAAATTCACAATAATAGCAGAAGGATTCTCTATCAGTGCTGTGGAGACATATAGAAAATACATGTCCTTGCGTCCAAAGAATTTATCGAACAATTCTTTTTACGCTACACTAATCAAGAGTGTACGTCACAAACTGTTGGAATCAACACTCTGTCGAAAGTCCCTACAAAAGTTGTTTCATTTTTGAATCTGGCAAATTCAGAAGCTTATAGCGGGCATTGTATGAAGCGGACCTCAATAACTTTACTGGCTAATAAAGGTGTTGACCTCACAACAATTATACGACATGGTGGGAGAAAAAGCTCTGCTATAGCAGAAAGCTATATCGAGGATTCCATTTCTAATAAGCTGGACATTGCAAGGTTCTGCTGGTACTGGTCACTCCTTTAACAAGAACCTTGAGAGGCATGCGTTTTGAGACAAACTTAATGTTAATGGCAAAAGAGTAAAATTTAATAACAGAAACAACGAAATGTTTATAAACTAATGTGAATGTTAATAATAAATAAACAAAGTGTGATTGATTTAACATTGTATTTTTCTCTATCTCACTAGTGGAATAAAGTAATTTCATTATTTCACTAGTAGATAGAGTTGTATTTTATACAATGTTTGAGTGTGGATAATGCTTTAATTATAAAATAGTTATGGATAAAAGACTATTCTTCCCTTCAAAAGCATAGTTTTGAAAATGTAAAACAAGCTAAGAACCAACTATAATCAATCAATAACAATCACGATTTTTCTCAAATCTCCTCACACCGTGTCCAAGAATCCATCAAACGAACCCATCGGTGATTCACCGTTCCCATCGCACGTCATAAGTGCACGAATTGCGTCGATCCCGTGTTATGCCTCTTCCTCCGATTCCAACTCCCCAAGGAGCCCCTCCCGTGCACATAACCGGCCCTGCAGTAATGACTGCACGGGCGAGGTACCACGTCACAATGGTGCCCTTCTTCGACGTACGGACACTGAGCATTGATCATGCAGCCCTCGCTGTTGCGGCATCGGTGACTTGCGTGAGTCAACTCCTGTGGGACCGCGGCGCGGATGACGGAGACTCCCAGTCAATCCCGGTAACGCGTCTTTTCAATCTGCGATGATGAAGAGGCACCCTTCATTATTTTTCCGTGTTAAGGTTGCCTGGTTTCTTTGTCGGGGACGGTGGATGTGGGGGGAGGTTTGATGTTTTAAATGGAATCCCTTTTCCTAGTAAAAGCTTTAAATGGGGTGGGTTTTGTCAATGTTCGGGCCTGTCGTTTGAGGTGCATACTGTATAAATCGGCAAATAAAGACCAAATAGTCTAAAAACTGTATGGTATCCTTCAAACTGATAATTAGTTGAACTAGCAGTGCAGTGATCCAAAGACTAAAAAGGCTTTTATCTGTTTCTCGTTTCATTTCGATAATAAAAAGTAAAATTTACCTAATTTCTAAACATTATGTCAGGGCTAGTTTTTCGTAGTTGTGAAAAGTGGTTTATGAAATTTGATTTGATTTGCAAATGTTGAAAACAGCATTACTATAAACATAATTTGGCACCGCTTTTATGAACTTCTACATTTTATTTTGTCAATATCTCACTAGGCAATGTACACAAGTGATCAATTGAAGGTTAACGAGAGCTCGAAACGGCACTAACTACTACTGC
Organism: Rhyzopertha dominica; assembly: GCA_025024175.1. NCBI lineage: Eukaryota > Metazoa > Arthropoda > Insecta > Coleoptera > Bostrichidae > Rhyzopertha > Rhyzopertha dominica. Next base: position 1,837,360 of record QCXZ01000137.1, on the reverse strand, counting down.
ATTGAGTTCTATACTTTACTACCTAAAGAACTTAGAATTTATAAAATTAATAAGAAACATGTTGGAGTACAATACATTTTACAGCCTTGATGAATTGCTGTCTTTACATAAATAAGCTCTTGGACATGTGTAAAATACATTTGCATTATGTCAGCATGAATAACTATCTAGAATACAGGGTCGCTACAAATTATGGGACCAACAGGATATTTCAGGACCTGTTCGACTGATTTTTCTAAAATTGTGCATGCACTTTATGAAATTTTTTCAACTCAACAATAATTGAGGCTGACAAAGAACGAAAAAGAATGAAAACAATTTTCTCTGTCGCTAAAAAACCAGACAGGATTACCATTTTTATTTGACTGGTGATAATTTTCGTCTACTTTGATCAATTTATTGCGTATCGGGTACCCAAGAAGTAAAAAAGAAAAACAGGTCTGTGAAAACTGCAGTATTGTTTCAGATTTATATTACAGAAGGTGCTCAAAATGTTCCCCATTTACTTCCTGGCAGTAATGCAGCCTTGAATAAAAGTGTTCTAATGTTCTTTGTAGCATATTATTTTGAGGTAAGTTCTGAATTTCTGCCATGATTTGCATTTTACATTTTCTGCATTATTTGTCTGATCAGCACATATACGATTTTTCAGATATCCCCACAGGAAAAAAATCAAGCGGCGTTAGATCAGGGGAACGTGCTGGGCATTCTATTGCTCCGCGCCTACCAATCCATCTGTCTGGAAATATCGCATTCAAATATCCACGATCGTTGACTGCAAAATGGGGTGGTGCACCACCTTGCTGAAACCATATCTGTCCACAAGGACGCACAGCATTTTCGCGATTAGAGAACAGGCGAATAAGTTCTTGTATAATGTATTCGGGCAAGAGCTGTAAATACTTGACCACATTCAAATTTCCATCGATGAAAAAAGGCCGAATAATGTGCTCACCGATAATACCACACCAGACATTCACTTTCTGGGGGTGTTGTGTGCGCACTTGTTCCATTCAATGTGGATTTGTGTCCGACCAATATCTGCAATTATGTCTATTCACATTATCTTTGAGGCAAAAAGTCACTTCATCAGAAATCAATTCAATTTAAAATGTTGCTATCTTCATCTATTATGTTCATAGCAGTTTTGCTAAATCTGCTAATCTGGTGAGTGAGAGCACGCTGTTGTACGGAACACTTGCGATTCTCTTGCACATCTAAAAGGACATTCAAACTACTTTCCTCACTCGCCGTTGGACGTCTAGGTTTTCGACAACTACTTCCGCATTCCGATTGCAAATAACAAAGTGAATGAAAATTATCACCAGTCATGAGGAAAATGGAGACAGCTGGAGTTTTTGTTCTTACTTAACGATAACGAATATGATTTGCAAGACGCGAGTTTGTTATCGCACTTTTCTCAACTCAGAAGCAATAAATTGTACAAGTGTGGCACATTTTTAAAATCATGAAAAATATCCTTTACAATGATGTTCCTTTTGAACCCCCTTCCCATTAAAAATTGTAACTTGCGCCTATATCGCGGAAACGACAGCTGACACGGAGTTAAAAAAATCCACAAAATGCATTTTAATTACCCATAGTCCCATGCACGATTTCAGAAAAATCGGTCGAATAGAACCTGAAATATTCTGCTGGTTCCCATACTTTGTAACGACCCTGTATATTTAGGTATAGTTTGTGATTTGAAAGTTGAGCCTCACGTCATAARTCTAAAGTGTATGGTTCAAATCGATTCGCTGTCAGATTTTTTCAGTGGCGTGCTGTTTAGCGGGCTACAAATTATACATAATGTGGATATTATACCCTATAATTTTGATTTTTATAGTAATTCATAAAATAAATTTATTATATCTGTGTCAATCGTCGGCCCGACATCCTACTGCAACAAAAAAAGTGCGCTTCCATAAAGACTTCATACATCGATAAACATGAAATAAGACTCGAAAAACTTCCTGCTATTTAAAAAATTATGCATAAAAAGCAAACGAATTAAACACGGGAAAGCGTAAGTCCAAATATCGCGTTGCACCACTAAAATAAAATAAATTCGTGACACAGTAGACACTAATATTATTGGTACGCCAACTTACACATGTTCTTTTGGTACACTCACTAAAGGTTCAATACAATGTTTAAATGTTTGCAAAATCACAAGGCACTCACTACAAATAATAATGCAACGCCGCTGATGAAATGTCAATGATAACATTAGTTGGCGACATACGTTCGCGCAGCATCTACATCATGACAGCTATTATTAGAAAGAGAGAGAAACGGGAACGTATGTCCAATCCGCAGGAGACGTATGTCCTAAATGCCACTCCATATAAGCAACGCAAGCACGAACGGCACAACAATAAAATCAGTTGTCGGTGCTTGATTCGCGAAATCGTTACGTGAGGCTCAACTTTCAAATCACAAACTATAGGTATATGAAAAATCCTTAAGTTTAGTTGTGCGAGATGGCTGTAATTTAAACAGAAACAGCTTAAAGGCAATCTAACATGTGTCATGCCAAAGGGTGCGAAAAACGAAAGCAAAATAGATTAGCTGAAGGCACTTTCAAGCAAAAGTTTGGAAATCATTTCATTACCTTTCTAATTCTACGAGGCACGTTTTTTTAAGTAAGTACCGTTTTGCGATTCCGCCGCCGCAGCGCTACGGTCGGCGTTCCGCGCATGCGCGCTGGTTACCTACATCTCTTGTCTACGCACTGACGCCATTACAGTTTGATTCTTCATTGTATGCGTTGTTTACTGAGTGTTTAAGATGCCTCCGACAATCGTGAGTCCCGCCGATTGTGAAGTACGGTCTGTTATACGATTTCTTAGTGCTAAAGGCGTAAAACCGATCGATATTCATCGTGAGATCTGTGAAGTTTACGGACAAAACATTATGAGTGATGGAATGGTAAGGAAATGGGTGAGATCATTTAAAGATGGCCGCACAAATGTGCATGATGAAGAACGGAGTGGGCGTCCTTCGGTCGTTAATGAAGATTTGGTGCAGAAAGTGAACGAAAAGGTGAGAGAAAACAGACGCTTTACAATTTCATCATTGTGCGACTGCTTTCCTCAATATTCTCGTAGTGTTTTGTATCGCATTGTGACCAATTACCAGAAATTGTGTTCATGTTGGGTTCCGAAAATGTTGACGGATTTGCACAAAACCCAACGTTTAGGCAGTGCATTGACTTTCCTTGAGCGGTACCACAATGAAGGTGAAGATTTTTTAGACCAAATTGTTACTGGTGACGAAACATGGGTGGCCTACGTCACACCAGAATCGAAACAACAATCCGTTGAAGGGCGACATTCATCATCACCCAAAAAAGTGAAGTTTAAGCAAACAATTTCTGCCCGGAAAATCATGTGCACAGTTTTTTGGGACAGAAAAGGAGTATTGCTAGTGGAGTTTCTGCCTCGTAATGAGACAATCAATGCAGCGTCTTATTGTAAGACGCCTGCCTCGTGCAATCCAGAACAAAAGACGTGGCAAGTTGAGTAAGGGTATCGTTTTGCTGCATGACAATGCCCGTCCACATATGGCTAAKCGGACCAAAGATCTCATCAAATCTTTTAAATGGGAAACTCTAGATCATCCTCCATACAGCCCTGATCTGGCGCCCAGCGACTACCATTTGTTCCTGCACTTGAAGAAACACCTGGGTGGTCAGCGTCTTCAAGACGATAACGAAGTCGAAACATTTGTGAAACAGTGGTTAACAAGTCAGGCGGCAGAATTTTATGAGAAGGGTATTCAAAAACTGGTTCCACGTTATGACAAGTGCCTCAATATTCACGGAAATTATGTAGAAAAGTAGATTAAGGTACAGGCTTTCATGTAAGATAAAATTATTGCGATATCTTTGCACGTCTTTTTTTAATTCCAAAACGGTACTTACTTAAAAAAACATGCCTCGTATCATGTTATTCAGCTGGAACAACACCAATATTCTGTATTCCGCAAAGAACACCAAGTGCATAAATCCTGCATTTCCAATTACTCCCCAGCTGTTGTTCATCTCAACTTTAACTGCCCGATTAGTCACTACCTCCGCACCTCAGCGTCGTGCAAACATAATCAAACGATTTGTTGCGGGGGGCGCGCGCTTGCAAAACCGGAATAAGGATCGTGCGACTTTTAGGGCATCGCAATATCCTTCAGCGGGAAGCAATTTGTTTTCATTCCCGTCTGTAGTGGCGCAATCAGACCGGCCGACATCATCTGCAGACCAGCGAACACGCGTCCCGGGAATTGCAGATAGTGGTAAATGGTTATTGCGGACGGCACCGGCTTCCATACGTGTATTGACTTTTGGTATAATGCCTCCGTATATTGGCAGTTTCGAGGGTAATGGCAGACAACACCTCCGGCGGTGCAACCTCCATAGCGGGAGAGGCGAGATAAAAACGACGGCGGTGAGAATTAARGCCGGGGMACCACGTTCTGTCGAGGAMTTCTTCGCGAACGAGGAGTCCCAAATGCTGGTGTAATGTCTGTTTTGGTAATATCGTTCGCATCCATGTCCTACACCATATCCAGAAGCTTGCAAACAGAGACGTTTGATTTACTTTCATACCAAGTTAGTGGTTAGGTAATCGAATTACTGATGGCGAGATATACAGAAAAACCTGAAGGCAATTAAAAACAAGAGGGCTAAATGCAGACAATAGATGATAATACGAAAATTTCTGCAACATTTCGTGTATTTTCCTTGATATTCCTCAAATAAGGAATAAATCCCATTCCTTTAAAACAGCTTACTGCAGCGGATTTAATATTAAAGGAGCAGAAATACTACTTTCGGCTGACATTATCGTACACCAGAAGAAAATAATCTCCAACAAAATCAACATAAAAAACAACAAAATCTTGTCTGATGCATAGTCTTTCATAATGTATCTCTGTATTCTCTGTATCAATTGCACATCATCCTCTTGGCATGTGCTCTATCAGCAATATAGCTTAAGTATCACAACAGGTTGTTGCCATCACTTTCTTTTTTTCTGAAGATTGTGTCTTGGAGCTTTTGAGAAGTACTTAAATAACGATTGCTTGGTAATAACAGCATACTTTTTTATATTTTTCTTGGATATTTTACTTTACAAAGTAGTTCTGTCCTTATATAAAGGCGAACTACTTGCAGCAGCTTTTTTTTGCTAGCTGGCTATTGGATGCCGAAGAGAAAAGTAAACCGCCATCGAGCAAAATGCTTCTATAACCGTAGAATCTTGCTTCAGTCACTTAAGTATATTTTTTTTTCATTTTGGTGTCCTGTAAGATAGATATTTGATTGCTTTGGATGTAGTCCAAAAAGGAAGCCACGGCAGTAAACTATCAGCAAGAATTTGTAATTTACAGTACCTCGATTGCTTCTGCTCTATCCATAATCCATAGAAAACGCAAATATTACATCCTAACATGATCAATTATTGTATTTAGGCTTATATACTATCAAACCAACATATACATGCCTCACCCAACTTTACACTAATAAACTAATGTAACATTTGTCAAAAAATATTGTTTTAGGAGTGTGAGATTTACTTTAATAGTCTACATAACATAGCCTAACAATAATTGATTTACCATGGAAATATTAAACCAATTTTGGGCACACTACAGACTGCATAACCAAGCAGATAATAGTAGATTGTTTTACAAGTAAAGAAAAGTTATGGTTTTCTAGTGAGTGCAAATAGATTGACACGAGCCAGAAAACCCACTCTTCTTACGCACGAAACACGTATTTTTTTTCGTGTACATTGCGAAATTTACAGTAATTTTAAAAATAAATTGTTTTTCCTGTTCTCAAAGTAAGCAGTGTCAAGTTTGTGTAGGCAGAAATAAAACATCACAATAGTAAATAAATAAATTGTGATGAATCAAGTGAAATTGAAGACGAAATTTTGAAATTAGTATCAGCAGCAGAGTCAAGTTTGCTACCTACAAAGTCTAGAGCAAAGTACGAGAAAGTTTACCAAAAGTTTTGTGTTTGGAGGAATGAAAGAATGTGCAAGGAGAAAATAAAAACATTCTAATTGCGTACTTTTGTGAAAAGTTTTGTTTCATTTATGAAATGTATTACTAGAACTAATTTTCAATATTCTTACAGGCGAAAACTCTTAAAACTTCAACACTCTGGTCTGCGCATTCAATGCTACGAAGCACTATACAGTTCAACGAAAATACCCGCTTTTTTAACAATATTGTCCATTTCTAGCAAATATACGGACAATCTAATGTCAAAAACTGTATTTTTCGTCTAAACTGCCCAGGTCAAAAAAGGACAAGTGGCAAGTCTAGTAGGCTGGCAACCTGTTAACATGATTAGCGAAGATGGTCACCCCTGGGTCCCAGTCTTTCTATCAAGCATCCTACACACTAGCTGAATAAAGACGACCGGTCTCTAATTTTTAATTCCCCACCCCCTGACGGACCAAAAGTTGCACCCAAATCCAGTTCTGGCCGACATAATCCGCTATCTCCAGCGAAACTTTCATTTTTCCCAAAAAGAACCCCATAAACACCTCGTCCAATCTGTCGGCCGTTCCCACCCCCGGCGACGGTTCATAGGTGGCTTCCGGGATGAGCTTTCGTGTCCGTCGGTGTAATAAAAAGAGGTCGGTCGGCGGCGGGCTGGGTAGTTAGCGTCGTCATTCGATTAGAGCGCGAACACTAAAAAACGAATAACAATCACTGAGAGCGCGCAATCGGACGGTCGTAACCGGCCGCCGGAGAACGAGCCCCCTGGGTGGAATACGATCGCCCCATCTTGCCGCTACGACGCAGTGACGGCTTGTCAGGGACGGACGGGATGGACCTACTTAAGAAACTGCGGAAGAAGTGGTTCTTGGCCACACATTACGATGTTTTAAAAAATTTGCAAATTTCTCGAACGGTAACTTTGTGGACTATGGTTTCGGGGCTGCTGTACGATGTGATGCTTCTGAGTAACCTGTAATGACGCATTTATCGCTTACTTTTATAGTAATCCAACGCTCTTACCGATTTTACAACCCTTCAATACTATTTACCTTTCATTCACAGGCACAGTTGGAACGGCACGCGACCCCTCATAAATCAAACCCCCTCTTTGTGATTTTGCAAATTTCCAGTGCCAACTTTAAGCCATTTTAAAACTCGTTTTTTGTTTGTGTAGTGTATATTATTCTAAGTAGTTTTTAATCATTCGGTTAATAAGAGGTTTTACATCGATCGTTTTTATTTACGTCTCAAAATGAATTGTACGTAGTTTTAGATGAGTAGCAACATTATTTTGCACAAGCAAAGTTATAATGAAATTTCTTGAATTGCCTTTATTTTCAATAATATCTCTCACAGTCGTGTAGGGGACACCAACCATTTCACTTGTCACCTTTAACGGAGCACTGCACTCTTTTTTATCAAAAAATTGTACACATTTTTTATGATTATGGCATCTTGGGTAAGGTAACGACGATTCCTCTTGTTTTCTTCAATTTGCACTTCCATATCAGCAACTTCATTCTGAGCGGTACTTGGAGCATCTTTTCCCCAAGGACGGAACATTTTTCGCTTCTCTTGTCTCGCGCACAGAAATACTAACACTGAATGCTAGTTTTGGTTTGACCGGTAGTGAACTTTAAATAATCCGATCCTGCTTAACCATCTTCCGAAAATCGGACCTAACTTTATGGTAATCCGGTTATTTGCGGTAACTTGTGAGGGGCCGCCTGCTGTTCGAGATGAAAGATAAATTTTATTGCAGGGTTGTAATAACGGTAAGAGAGTTGCATTACTATAACTGTAATATTTAATTCAGAACGTCATTTACTATGTCACGACATATAATTTTCGCTACTATCCAGAAAGAGAAATATTTTAACTATAATTAAATATACCTAGAGTCGTCTTTCCTCCTTTCATTTTCTTTCATTTCATTTTTTACGGAATGATTCTCTTCGAGTGTCAGAGACATCCCTAAACATGTTTTGGAAGGAGCCAATAAAGCACCTCTTGCTTTTCTATCCAATAAAATCCAGAGAAAGGTACAAAAAAAAATTTTTGACATATGAGAAAGGAAACATTTTTAGGAGGCAAATGGTCACTTTCCTCCCTGAAATTAAAGTGTAAAAGCTGACTTTTTGTCAGATCGTAGTAAAAATTAATTCCTATAAGGTGCCAGTCTCGAATTTAAAATTTTTATTCCGTATCTTTTACAAGGAGTTAAACAAAAGCCTTTTTATTTTAAAATAAAATTACGACAATCCACCTTAATATATTTGCATCAACAAATACTTAAAATGTTCTAAACGTTTTGATTTTCAAGTACCCCTGTAAAATGTATTAAGTAGTCTATAGGAGCGGAATCTGAAGACTTGGGTGGACACTCAATGGGTTACTTTCTATCTTCATGAAAATATTGCATTTAGATATTAATAAACAGGTGTACAGCAGAGCGACAAACTATCTTATTAAAACCAGATATTTTTATGGGAATAATCACCTACATCCAAATTTGACAATTAGTGTAATTGGTTTTTTTTGTACATGCAATACAACATACTATTAAGAGTCCTGTATATACTATAAAACTTAAATTTACAGGTAAAACTATAGAAACATAAATAATTAAGGTGTGTATATTTATAGGATATTGTGCAAAGCTTGTACTTTGTATAAAGAAACGGTACAGTAAATCAAGACGGTTTATTCAGCGTGTGAAAGTACATGTTCAAAATCTCCTTACAGTCATGAATATTATTTATAATTTTAAACATCATTGACATATCAAAATATTATCTGTGTATTTTAAGAAGAGGGAGATCACAATATGTAAATATATGCTATGTAAGGTATTAAATGTACCTACAGCAGAAATATTTTAAACATCCTTTGTATTTATTCAGCTATACCTATAAAAGTAAAATATAATAGCTTGCACACTACTGTACTGTATTATAAAATTGAACACACTGAAGATGTGTACAAAACAGGTGGAACCTTAAAATTCCACAAATCAAAAAATTTTATTACAACGATTAATTATTTTATTCGTGTGAAAAACAAAAGTGAAACCAGTTCCAGAGTATATAACTATGAGTAAGAGTAGTTGATAGTATTCCATTAACCTGTGCGAATACAGTCTAGGCCACAAGATCAATCCTCATCTAAGGATAGCTATTTTTTTTAAACTTGCTCCTCACTTACCTTGACAAATCTTAAGCCAACAACGTTATCAACAATACAATACATTTGTAATATTCTGCATTCAATCGCCAGCAAATTATTTGAAAAATATATTTGCAGATAGATGATTAGATTTTTTTCGAATTTAAATATCTCCAAATCTCTAGCTAGAATTATTAAGTATTGACCTTTTATATTGTGATCTAAGGTTACATAATTTGTTATCATCACAAATCGATCCGGACATCTTGCATTGCTCGTGAAGTATTTGATATATAGCATGGTCAAACAATTCTGGATAGTTTACACAACGTTTTGCAGTTAATCTCTTGACGCAGATATCTAATGTTTCTCAGACTATTGAATAAAATATATCTACACATTGATATTAATTATAATTACTGCAATGCTGTTGAGACAAAAGTATTTCCATCTTTGGAGCAATTATTGCAAAACAGAACAGATGGTTTTTATAACTCCAATCATCAGTCAGTTTTTTCTTCTTAATTAGTCAACTTGAGACGGAAAGTGTATACCAAAACATCGACGAAATGATTATTAAAAACACAACCTGCAGTGTTGTACATAAGGGTCCCATCTGAAAATCTCTTCAACTTATTTATGAAGCAGATAGATGAGTTGTTCTAAGAGAAACTTTTATCAACAAAAGTCAGTTTTCACCAAAAATTCCGGTTCATTTTTTTCCTATCGGACTCCAAATTTCCGATCTACGAGTCGTCCCTGGTCCCGACGCCCGGCCTCCTCGGAGACGGATAGCGCCGCGATGCAGGTGTCGGCGGCGGGCTGTTGTGTGTCCCGCGGCGCTCGTTGCCCGACCACGTGCCCATTACACGAGGTATTTACCTCTCACGGCCATTGTAATGGGCGCGATAACCGTGCGACGACAGCACCTACCGTTCTGTTAAATATCGCACTGATTTCCGCCGGAACGGCGAGTTTCCCCGGTTTAATTGGGTATGATGCTAAATGGGGCAGTTTTCGAGCGGATACGGGGACGTGGGGGTGGACGCCGACAACAGGTATCCATCTGGAAGATAGCAGAATGGGGGGATGGGTACGTTTCGAATGGTGATGATGATGGGGTGTTGTTGCTTGTTTTCTTCTCTCGATATAAGAGATTGAGGGGCKGCAGCGCATCACTTTCTCGATGAAATCCCAATTTCAGCTTATTACAGCAACAGGACTACACGTTTGTGAATAGAACAAACATTTTCTCCTGCAATATATGATCGAAAGAACGATAATCTTCAAGGTATCAATGATTACCAGCAAATATCTAGTTAATTTCATCATTAGACTTTTTAGGGCTTCTTATTCCACAATTCTATTTCGCACTTCACTAGTGAGAAATTTAAGAGGAATATTTATAATTTTCTGAATATATCATTTCGTGTTACGATAGCATTATTTAAAAAAGAAAGGGTTGTCGTTAAACCGATGGTGCTAATAAAATGCTCAAAATGAATACGTTTTATACTGAGAAAAATGGGTCGTAAAAAAACTCTACTTTATCATTCGTAGTTTGCAGGTTCAAATTGTTTCGAATCCGATCCTGTAAACTGTGAAACAGGCGGTGGTTTAAAATATGCCTGGGGTTCTTTACAATAGAACATCGCTTACCTCTCGCACAGTAGACCAATTTTGTGACCGTCATATAATCTTTCAGGATAAGGACTACTTTAAATCTTCATTCCCAAATGCAGAAACTAAATGTTCCATGAATCAATTAGGTAGCTTGGAAACAAGCTGATTGAACGTATGTGCTTTGTCTCACTTGATTTATCAGATAACTCTGACGATCGTTTCGACCATGCGGTCATTGTCAAAGAGATAACAGCGTTATGCTTAACTCAGATGTGCAGAATTTTGTTTACGTCCCCTTTTTACAGGGGTTGTAAAGTGCAGTTGTAAAATTCTCTCTCCCGGGTTTTGAAGGCCGACTTTATAATTTCGGCAATATCAAAGGCGTACTGGATGTTGGGATTTCTATTTGTATATTTGCCAAATGTTTTTTCTGATGCTGAGCTTTTTTAATTTCCAAAAGTTCTAAAAGGTTTAGTTTTTTACCTTTTCTTTCGCAATTTAAAACTTTAACGTCGTTTTCATCTAAGTAGTGGTTATTTTTTATGTAATGGTCAGCAAAACCTGTTGTGCTTCTGTTTGAATTTATATTCGCACAACATGTTCTATAATTCTGTTTTTAATAGTTCTACCTGATTGCCCTATGTATATCATGTCACATTGCATGCATTTTATTTGGTAGACACCGTTTTTGTTCAGTGTATTGAATTTTGGCTTATTGTTAACTAGAAGACCTCCCAAATTGCACTTATTAACCTCTATTGCTTTTATACCGAACCTATTCAGCGTATTTTTAACACAAACACTAACTCCTTTGACATAATTTACTGCAGCGAAAATATGTTCTTTTTCTAACTTCAATTGGCTTACCAATGGGGTCTCCATTGTCACCACTGCTAGCTGAGATATACATGAATAATTTCGAAAAAGTCATATTCAAATCAAATAGTAATCTAGTCAATTGCATTCAGTTTTGGGCACGCTATGTGGACGACATATTTTGTATTTGGACAGGTACAGACAGAAACCTGGATCAATTTTTGAATTACATAAACAGTATTCATGAAAAAATACTATTTACTATAGAAAAAGAAAACAACAACACCATAAACTTTTTAGACCTTACCATAACAAAGAATTCAGGAAAACTAAATTTTAGCATTTATAGAAAACCAACCACTACCGATACATTAATTCATGCTGAATCTAAACAATCAGTAAGTATAAAATTGTCACCTCTTCATAGTTTAATTCACACACTACTACAGGTTCCACTAAGTACAGCAGATTTTGAAAAGGAATCACACATTATTAAACAACTGGCAATAAGAAATGGGTACGAACCAAAAATGATTGAAAAGATGATCAGTATTAAGCAATCAAAACTAATAATGTCACAATTTTACCATTCGCAAAGCTCAACTGAAGTTAAAATATGGCAGTCAATAAATTACATGGGCAATGTTAGCGAAAAAATGTCAAGATACCTCTCTAATGAGAATAGAAAGTTTATTCCCGTGAATAGAAGCAACTTAGGAGCATTGTTAGTAAACAATAAAGATAAGACGGACAACGGTAACAAAAGTGGTGTATACGAAATTAATTGTGAAGAATGTAATATTAGTTATATAGGTTGCACAGGTCGTAGTTTTAAGGAAAGAATTAAAGAACATAAAAAATCCATATTAAATAATAGGAACTTAACTGGCTTTTCAAAACATTGTGTAACTCTCAATCATACATTTGACGAAAAAAGATTTAAAATATTACATAACGTTCAAAACGGCATCAGGTTAGGATTATTGGAACAGCTACACATAAACAGAACACTTAAAAACCCCCACAAAAATATCTGTAACGATCAAGTGGAATTCCCTGGTTTGTTTATCAACGTTGCCATAAATGTCACCCGCTCGTAGGTATAGAGGCTCGTGAGATCTGCATCTAACTTTAAGCAACAGTTTCGTTTTGTAAACTCTTTGAGAAAGGCCTAATAAGCCGAAACATGTAAGAGGTTAAACTCAATAAAATCTGAAACATTACCAAGTGTTATAATTATTATATTATGTTCTTTTTCATTGATGTTAGCATTGTACTGCATTCTTTGTATTCTAACTTTATACTGCTTTTTAAGTGTTTGGTCCACAATTTTTGTGTCAAATCCATTGTTAAAGGCTATTTGTTTAATTGTTGTCAGTTCTCTTTCGAAACTTTCTTTTCTTAGTGGTATATTTATTAGTCTGTTTATTAAACTATAAAACACGGAATGCTTAATCTGTAATGATTGATTTGAGGAAGCCGGGATTATAACATTTGACTGTGTTGGTTTTCTATAAATTTCAAAGTCAATTTTACTATTTTTTACCGACATCKATAAATCCATCCTTTTCTTTTTCTAGGGTAAACTACATCTTTTTATTTATTGTACTCAAGAATTTTAAGAATACATCTAACTGCCTATCAGTTCCTGTCCAAATACAAAAAATATCATCAACATATCTAGTCTAGAATAACACAATTGTAATAATGTCATTTTTCTTTGCAAAGAGCTTCTCTCCGAAAAATGACATGAAAATTTGGCCAAGGCTGGAGACAAAGGTGAACCCATTGGCAGTCCATCGTCTTGCTTGTAGAATGTGTCAAGTGAGACAAAGCATATACGTTTAATCAGCGTATTTCCAAGCGACCTAATTGAGTCAAAATATTTCACAATGAATGCACCTTTGAATTCATTCAACATGTTCTTGGGTTAAAAAAACCGCGCGAATATTTTCTCGTGCACTTTAAGTCCATTTTCTGCGCGACTTCGATACTTAGCGTCCAAACAAAATATTTTTTTTACAATCAGACAAAAACACCAAACTTCTCCTAGATTACATCATATCAGGACATTGCTTAGCACTATATTTCGGACTACTAGATACCCTAATGTAGTAACTAAGGTAATTCTAATTCCTGATGTTTTCGGACAGATACGAACCCTCCCGTTAAAATTCCCATCGGTTCTGTCCCAAATCTTTCTACAGGACGAACCATAACATCTAGAGCAGGGAGCGAAAGATTCCCCATCCGGGCCGCGATCAATCCGGGTCGCTCCGGTACAATTCCGGGTGGCCGGCTCATGAGCCGCCATAAGTTACCGCTAACAAGCCGTAAAACGCGGAGTTTTAGAAGGGGCCCCGTAAAGGGCGGTGGGCCCCCCGGGGGCGCGCCGGTCAGTTTGGATTTACGCCGTTTGTTTCAACAATCGCGCGGCGGACGGCCGATTGCCTCGTGCATAATTCACGGGGCGCGGTTTTTCCTAGTTTGACAATATTTTTGCGGTTCAGTTGGCCCGTATTTCCCACGAGGTCCGGCTCCTTGGAACGGTTATATCCTTATGTCGACATTACGGCGGATCATCAAACATACATGCGGCCGTTGAAGTCCCCGGGCGCGCTGCCAACATTAATACTGGAGCGTAGGTATCCGCATGCGGCCGTGGAAACGCGTGGGCCTTCGTTCGATTGATGGCCAGTGGGATGGAAGAGTGGTCGCTTTTGATTAGGCGATTTCAATATTGAGTGGATTTTTTTAACGCGGCAGCGTTAGATTGTACAGGATTATCGCTTTTTTATACCCCTTCCTTCTCATGATGCTCTCAAGTGTTTGATTCGTTGTCAAAGATTCGGATTAAATTCATTCAATAATAAAAATTATGTATCAAAAAGCAAGCTATACAGAATGTTTCATGAATGCTAATGACCATGACGATATTAAAAATGCAATCCAAAATACATTTGCAGAGGTAACATTGATAATTGTTCATCGCCTTAATAAATATAAAACGTAGAAAGCTGTATAAATTCGTAAATTTTGACATACACTTCAATCATTTGCTTTAAGTAAATTCGGTATTGTAAAACAAATTTTATTTTTGAAAAATGTTTATTCAATAACATTAATGTAATAAATGCTCAAAATGTCCCCCTCCGCTGTTTTCACAAGCTTGAATTCGTGCCCAAAACAATCTTTTAACATGCATTAACATTTCTCGAGTGATGGATCTACATGCATCACGTATTATATTTTCTAAATGTTCTACACTTTCAATTGGTGTTTGGTATACTTGCTCTTTTACTATTCCCCACAGAAAAAAATCCAAAAGAGTAAAGTCGGGGCTTCTCGGTGGACAAGGATTAATTGAACCTCTTCCTATCCATCGGTTAGGCGAAACCAAATCAAGATGATTTTGCACTATTCTATGATCAAGTGCAGGTGTCCCACCTTGTTGAAACCAAAGATCTTGTCTTACTTGTAAATTTACATTTTGGAAAAGTACCGGTAAAATGTTTAAACTATCGCGAAAGAATAAGGCCCAACAATTTGATTCCCCAATATTCCGCACCAGACGTTCGTCGAGTAGATAGTTTGCAAATGTCCTTCTCGAATCCATCGTGGATTTTCTTGCGCATAATAATGGATGTTATGTTTGTGAACTCCACCATTATTAGCAAATCTTGCTTCATCTGAGAAGCAAATGTTGTCATAAAATCTTACATTCAAATTTTGGTGTTCCCGAAAAAGGATGAAATTGATTGCCTTTAATTATTCGGTGTACTGAAGACAGACTAATACCGGTTGCTCTTGAGACTACCCTTTGACTAATATGAGGATTTTCGTCAATCATTACCAATACTCCAATTTCATTGTCAGGGCCTATTGCTGTTCTTTCTCTTGAGTGTTTCAGTGGTGACCAGTTTGTCCTTGAAGTTAATTCAAGTCTCTTGAAAATTGTATCGGCAGAAGTTCTTCTATTTGGAAAACGTTGTCTGTATAAACGAGCAGCAGCGGAAGCATTTTTCCTGCATTCACCATAAATCAAAATCTTATCTGTTTTTCATAATTTGAATAAATTTTGACTTTTAATAAATACATTGACAGGAACCATAGCGCATAGCCGTCATTGATTCCCAATTTATTTTTAAAATAATACCATTATGTAAAATAACCACATTGGCTATTGGGTTACATTTTTAATTTCGTCAGGGTCATTATCATTCGTGAAACATCCTGTACATATATTTACTTTATTAAGTATGTCTTTGCTTGCCTATATGTTTTTAAGTAATAACCTTACATGGGTGTACACTCTAAAAGTCTTGTTTGAATTTTGGCCTGCGGTGTAAAATTGCAGCTTTCATAGAAAGYGTTGTAATAACTGTTTACTCTGCATTTCCATGTGTAAAGCAAAATCTATACCAATATTTCACTAAAGATACACTTTCAGTTATAAATTTCACAAAGCCAAATAATTAAAGAACCGTCTCTGCATCTTTTCTAAWACCTGTATATAACAATTATAAATTATATAGTAGGTCAGTACTCCAATTTTAGACGTATAACAAACCCAATGTTTTATAACACTGCGAGAACAGAACAGTAATCTGATCACTAAATGCACATGAAACATCCCACATTATACCTAAGCCTTTTACAGATTCTACTCTTGCTAAGATTTGGCCTTTCACATATATTCATACACTAATGGTGCATTTTGCATTTAGAAACATTTAATTTTACGTTGTTGCTTACACTCCAGGTATATCATATAAGGAAATCAAATTAAAATTTTCTGTTTGATTTATATTTATGTATGTTATTTTTTTTTCTGTTTATCGTTAAAGGATCGCATATGGTTATCATATCAGCATGTTTGTGTTCACGTTTTAAACATTTATATCTGCTTACATCAAAGATACTAGTAACCTTGTTGCTACTTTGTTTTCATGAAATGATGATGACGCTTATTACATTACAAAGCCTACCATGAAAGGATTTTTAGTTTATTTCATTTTACATATTACAACACAGATGGAGGTATACCTATATGTGCTTATTGTTGTATTACCTATTAGCTTTTTTAAGTATTTAACTGTAAAAATAAACAATCCCAAAATGGCATTTATTCATTAAAAACATTGATGATAAATATGTGATTTTTACTTATACATCACGTCCCTGTTGTAAAAATAAATTCAGTATTTAATTTTGCAGTCATATATTTATTAACATACTATTCACCATGTTTATTACAGTGAATTTGTGATATTTCTATTTAGAGTCTACAACTGTTAACGTGCGAATTAAAAACTAACATATTATCATTAATTAACCCCAGATTTACGTACATGCGTTAAATTAATACCATCAATTATTATTTTGATATAGTATTTCCAAAGCTTACTATCTCTCTTCACAAATTTCATTACAAACGACTTGTTTTGGAAACATTAACCGATAAATTTAAATCTGCATTTACCAAATCACTAATTTTAGCTACATAACACTGTAACAAATTTGTGCGATGTCGTGTTAACAATTTATACATTATAATTAACTGACTGGTACCTATATTAATGTAAAGAAGAATATCCAGTATTAACTTTGTGGGACACCATATTCCAAAATGCAGTTGTATGTCTTATAGTGGCTTGTTCAGCTTACGCTTCTAGGAAATATACTAGCACACTCCAATATTGTAGTAGTGCTCCATTTAATATTAAAAATAAAGTAGTAGAAGAGCTATGTTTTTCAGATGCCTAACTGCAAGGAGCAAGTAATTTCTTTTCAGGAATATTTTAGTTTATTAAGCAGCAATCTGTGCTAAAAGTACTACTAACAAACATAGTAAAACGTTACTATGCCCCAAATATTTGTAATCACTTCTTTCTTTATTTTTGTTTTTGTTTTGAGTAAATAATTAACCCAAAAAGTGTTGTAGCCATGACTATAATATTCGGCTTGAAACTCGACACTAATTAGTAACAGTTTTGTTTATCCTGACCGTAGATTGAATTCACTATGCGGTCTAATGCATCCTACTAATTATAAATCGCATGCTGTACACTAACGGACAGGAAAGTGGATTTGCTTGTTCTCCTGGACACCACGCAAATATGTTAACGGCTGTCAATGTCAGTGGACCAGAGAGCATCGTATGTCAGACTCGTGCTATACGAGGGGCATGTAAATTATTCGAGTTAATGATGGGAATTATTAAATAATCATATGTGTTGTATATATATATCCTAAACAAAGATCTTCTGTTTTCCTAATATTTCATTTCAATATTAAGAGACCATATAGTTTCGTTTTCTACTTCTACTTCTACATATTTATAGTTGTAGCATACAGTAGGCCAATGATTGAATTACCCATAAAAGTTTTCCTAAAAAATAACACAAAACATAGGTACATTGTCGAGAATACGTGCAAACGTATTAGCTACAGCTGCATCTTACATATCGGGTCGCTACAAAGTATGGAACTAGCAGGATGTCCATTTTAGGGATAAAGAAAATCGTTTTCATTCTTTTTGTTCTTTGTTAGGCTCAGTTATTGTATTTACAGTTTTCTCAACTCAGAAGCAATAAATTGTATAAGTGTGTACAAGGAAAAATATCCTTTTCAATGATGTGCCTTTTGATCCCCTTCCCATTAAAAAATTCAACTTGTGTCCATATCTCGGAAACGGGAGCTGACACGGAGTTGAAAAAGTTCAAGATGCACAATGCACTTGCATTTTAATTACCCATAGGCCCATGCACAATTTCAGAAAAGTCAGTCGAACAGAACCTGAAATATCCTGCTGGTTCCATATTTTGTAGCAACCCTGTATATATGAAGCATTTGTGTTCATTTATCAACTGCTAATCACGTTAACATCAGGATAGAACAGAAAAATGATCATAACTCTTACGCTTTTAAATAATTATACTAAGTAGTAGCTTCCTTGCAAAGTTAAATGACATCTGCTCGAAGACAACATTTTTGTATTTACACCTATTGTGTAAAATCAAGAATAGTATGTGGTAATGTGAGTATTTCAAAATATTTAGTAAACCATGAACATTTTAATAAATCTAACAGGGAGCATATTAAATTATGTTCACAAAACTGCAAATCTTTCCCCATATGACCTTCCTTATAGGTATTTCCCCTAATTTACGATAATATCCCTATGAAAACCATCTAAAAAACTCAATGTATATATCAAGCTTAGTACAGTACAAAAACATTTTATAATAATTCTACTTTCAAATTTCGTGAGGAAAAAAATTTTTTGTCAGTAAGTTTACACCTATGAAGAAGCGAAAAACTTTGAGGACAATTCAACGTCATGCTACCCATTCCTTTAATTTCCCGAACCACCCCATCTCAACCGCTCAAAAGCCGAACACGAAACAAAAAACCCACCCCCGCCGAACCAACCCCTAACATCCTCGGCCTTGTTGAACACTTATAAATTATTTCCTCGCCGTAACACGGGGACGTTTTTGATTTCTCTTGATTAAAAAACGCCGGGGGTGGCGGCGATAAAATAATTCTTTTCCTCGGCGTCCCGGGGGTGCGAGTGCCCCCTCGGCGCCCCGCTAATAAGTGCCCCCCGCCCGCGAGTGCGAATTAAGAATGGGTGTGTCGCCGCGAGGGTGGAGGCGGTCGCGCCGCCGCCACGCCCGCCCCGTTAGTCTCAACGGGAAACGGCGGAAGGCTCTAATTTGGGTAGGCGATGTGGGTGGCGGAGGTAAATTTTTGTGCGAGAGTTTTTACAGCAGAAATGATGATAAATATGCGAAATTTCGATATATCTTGACGAAAATGAAGATACTTAGTTTGCTTATGGGGTGGGGGTGGGGGGTTGGGTTGTATTGGAATCCAAATATGCTGTTTGTAATCAGAATCCGTACATATAAACACATAAATATAAGAAGTTTGTATTTCGATGTACAATATTTTTAGGTATGAGGCATACCTATAATAATTATAGATACAAAAGACACTCCTTTGTCAAAGAAGAGAACTTCAAAAAATTGTTTGGCAGGAATTCATATCACTGAAGCGGCGAAACGCCATAGAAAAGGTTTGACAACCTGATAAGGTTTTAAGCGATCTGTTAAAAAGAACTTATCCACTACCATATGTGCAACAACTAGTTGATAAAAGAAACAAACAAAATTGCCTTAAAAGTATCACTAAGTTCAAAATTTCCTTTATTCCTATTAAACTTATTAAAGATTCTAGAAATTTCTACGAATACTTTTATTAATTGTATATTTTTGTCTCTATAAAATTTTTATTTGTTAAAATCGATCACGAATTTAGTTAGATATTAATTGTCAAGCTATAGAACAGTCATCTGCTTGCTGCAACCTTACGTGGTTTTTTTTCAACTAATCTGTGCTTTTTTTGTCTGATGTATATAGCAAATAGACGAGTCCATTAAGTGCATAATTTGTACATCGGTTGAAAATGTTAAACAAATTAGTTCTCTTAATGATTTTCTCATTATATTTACATACCTCTCTTCTTACTACAAACATTTACAATTCCAACTAACCTAATATTTCCGAACAGTTTTGTATAAAGGCATAACATTTTCTTACTAGAGTTAACTCAAGATAATAAAAGTTTTTGTCGAACTAATTTTCGTTTGAAGTTGATTGAGCTTTAAGAAATAATGTTCTTATAAGATTATTCCCTTTTGTGATTGAGTAAAGAGGGATATGGCATGTATATACAGACTCTGTATTCTAAATGAGTATTGACTTCTTTTTTAATGGATACTTCATATTAGGATTTTGACTGTTCAAATAATTTAGAAATCTGCCTAACTGCAGTATACAGTAGGACCAAGTAACTAAAATATCATAGGAATGTAGCTATTACCAACATGTTAGTTTGAACTAAAAATTAAAAAAGGTGAATCTATTATTTTGTTGAAATATTAGCTAATACGAGAAATAAGCAGATTTTCAACAGTGCTCAGAGGCTTCACTAAGTTTGATTTAATGATATAAATAATAACTATGGATGTTTCAAAAATGATAATGACCCTGACGAAATTAAAAATACAACCCAAAATACATTCTCATAGCCAATGTGGTTATTTTACATAATGGTATTATTTTAAAAATAAATTAGAAATCCATGACGGCTATGTGCTATAATCAAGTCAATCAAGTCAAAATGTATTCAAATGAAGAAAAAACAGATATGTTTTTATTTGTGGTGAATGTAAGAAAACTGCTTCCCCTGCTGCCTGTTTGTACAGACAACGTTTTCCAAATAGAAGAACTCCTGCCGATACAATTTTCAAGAGACTTGAATTAACTTTAAGGACAAACTGGCCACCACTGAAAAAGTCAAGAGAAAGCAGAGCAACAGGCCCTGACAATGAAATTACAGTATTGGAAATGATTGATGAAAATTCTCATATTAGTCAAGGGTAGTCTCAAGAGCAACCGGTATTAGTCCGTCTTCAGTACACCGAATAATTAAAGGCAATCAATTTCATCCGTATCACTTGCCATTAGTTCAGGCCTTAAAGGAGACAGATTATCTTAAAAGACTGGTTTTTTGTAACTGTTTTCGGGCACACCAAAGTTTGAATGTGAGATCTTATGACATTTGCTTCTCAGATGAAGCAAGATTTTCTAATAATGGTGGAGTTAACAAACATAACATGCATTATTGTGCGCAAGAAAATCCACGTTGGATTCGAGAAGGACATTTTCAAACTATCTACTCGATGAATGTCTGGTGCGGAATATTGGGGAATCAAATTGTTGGGCCTTATTTTTTTCGCGATAGTTTAAAGAGTAATACTTATCTAAATTCTTTAAGAAACATTTTACCGGCACTTCTCCAAAATGTAAATTTACAAGTAAGACAAGATCTATGATTCCAACAAGATGGGGCACCTGCGCATTATCATAGAATAATGCGAAATCATCTTGATTTGGTTTTGCCTAAATGATGGATAGGAAGAGGTTCAATTAATTCTTGGCCATTAAGAAGGCCGGACCTTACTCCTTTGGATTTTTTTCTGTGGGGAATGGTAAAAGAGCAAATATACCAAACATGAATTAAAAGTGTAGAACATTTAGAAAATAAAGCACGTGATGCATGTAGATCCATCACTCCAGAAATGTTAATGCATGTTAAAAGATCGTTTTGGGCACGAATTCAAGCTTGTGAAATAGCGGAGGGCAACATTTTGAGCATTTATTACATTAATGTTATTAAATAAACATTTTTCGAAAATAAAATTTGTTTTACAATACCGAATTTACTTAAAGCAAATGATTGAAGTTTATGTCAAAACTTACGAATTTATACAGCTCTCTACGTTTTATATTTTTTAAGACGATGAACAATTATCAATGTCACCTCTGCAAATGTATTTTGGGTTGCATTTTTAACTTCGTCAGGGTCATTATCGTTCATGAAACATCCTGTATATGTCATAAAAGAAATGAAAGTGGAACTTCGACACAGTGTTGAAACGAGACCAACAGCGTTATTCGAGTCAGTTTTTATCATTTAAGGTTTGATTTGCTTACATTTAGAGGAGTCCTAAACGGTGATATAAGGAATTTTCTTCTCAGCTATTTAAGTGGATCTGCAGGATTTCTAATTAACCCTGTAGCAAGCAGCACTAGACAATAACCTTCATGATATCATACAGTTTTACACCTTATCAAAGCCCAAGGACATAGTAGTAAGTAAAAGTAGCGGTAATCACCCATCTAGGAAGAATATTACTAACTAATACATCTTGAAAATTAGATATCTTGGTTTCAAACTACGGAATCCGTGAAATTTTATTTGTAACTACTCGTTTGGTTGAATTGTTCCAGCTTTTAGTGAATGCCACCGTTCATTTTACGACCACAGAATAAAAGAACCCACAAAGTAACTTCGTATAAATCTAAAGAACTCCATTATATTCTTCGAGACGCCGGGAACATCATCCCAAGTTATGAAATGGCAAATTGATGAACAACAAACCCTCCCACCGCCCATATCCCACCTTTCCACCTCTCCGGGGCACCAGAAGCCAACAATGCGCGATTCATTATACCTCATTCCGAWTGTTTCYTCCGTCTGCGAGTTCGCTCAATTTATTTTCTATAGATGATGATTGATCGGTCCCAGGACGTCGCGGTCAAAACACAGAAATGACAAATGTTTGCGAAATATAAAAACTTCCACATGACAAAAGTTTTTGAAATATTGTCGTGGATTGAATTTGCGCGGGCCGGCAAGTCGGAAACTCGCTGGTCCTCCGGGAGCGGACGGGACGAGGCAAACGTCGAATCATCACGGTAGGCAAATGGACGAGCCCAACTCGTGCGCTCCTGCATTATGCGGTGGTCTCTCGCATCGCTGGACCGACCAGGGACGGATTCGAAAGAAAATTTCTTTTTAAATAAAGTTGAAGAGCCCTCAGCTTTTTCTTTCCCCTTATCGTACAAGGAATGCAGTAATTATCGTTCTATTTCTGTGAATCCGACAATCTCTGAAATATTAGAAATTATTATTATAAAAGAGAGATTTATAGAAGATTTATATGATACAACAACATGGTTACGGAGAGAAAAAATCCATCATCATTGCTATTAATACCATTATTCAGCACATACTAACAGCACACCATAGTCATGCAGGATCAGGTAATCATGACTTGATATGATCTTTCCAAAGCTCATGACACTGTTCAACATATCTATCAATCAGATATCAAGTAATTAACGACAGGAAAATAATTGAACACGGTGTTCCTCAGAGCTCAACAATGGGCCCAATTTTGGTCATCATCATCAATAACTCAATAACCAATGTTTCCCACTACATCACATGATGCTTTGCTAATGAAATGAATGTTGAGACTCAACATTGACAAGTCACAGCAGTTAGTGTAAAATGAGAAAAGTATCCAATCTGTTAAGCTTTTTGTTAATGTCTAGATAGTCAAAAATTGTTTCTTGTGTTTTTTTTCTGGTGTACTACATAGGTATTTATTTAATTTATGAGCATATTATATAATTTTAATTGGGAATAAAGTTGGTTATTATTGATACTACTTAATCACAGTAGGCAACATGCCTTTTACCACTGCCCATAGTGCAATGATTTTACTCAATTTTCAGCAGAGTTAAGTGTGAAATGAGTAGTTTATATTTGTCTTGGCATTAAAAGAAAAATAGTACATATTTGACAAAATACCAGATACTAAAATAATGTTTAGTCATACATTACTTCGTCTAATGCACTCGACTATACAGGTTCATTCTGTGAGGTGTGGTACGAAATACAAATAGTATTCGTGTACTTATGAAATTAATTAATAATTAATGAATTTCCTAGATGACTTGAATGGTTTCACTAATTTTATCAAATAACTCTGACGATAGTTTCGACCATAACTTTCAAAGAGCATCAATAACTATGCTGAACTCAGATGTGCACACTTTCATCCATGTCCCTTAAGTTTACAGCGGTTGTGTTCTTGATTTGCCTAATATTTTAACTTCTATCCCCTTACATGAGTTTTTAGCTAAGCAATTTTAAAAAATATACAAAAAAGTGACCAGATATTGTAAAAATATACAGTCAAAGTCATTTTGCGTCTATTCTACAAGCAATGCTGGTGGATTTGCCTTTGCCTTCAATCCAAAATTGCAGATATGCAGATATATCTTTTTATTTGAACGCAAGGTGACAGGCAAGACACTAGGCTGTATTCTTAGAATTCTAAAATGTACTCTGCACAAAAAAACTATATATACGTTAGAGAAAGAAAAGAATAAAGAACTGAAAAACAAAAAGAACAATAAAATTCAGTTAGAATTTCATAGGAAAACGACACATGATCAAATCCTAGTTTCTACTTTCCGATGTTCATGAAGTTGCAAAGCAGTAGTGGCTTTGCTACCAGATAAGTCAAAAACCACGTAAGAAATGGAATGCATAAATTGTCAGAATGACGAAAATAAACGGTATCCCCAGAATTATATATCTTCGACCGAGTGGAGTTTTTATTAAAAAATTTATGTCGATTAAAATATAGATATAAGTAAATTCAAATTTATTCGTTTTGAGTATCCGCGGAGAAATCAAAAACATCCAGCTAGGAAGATTTGAGTAGATATTTGAGACAAGCAGCGGATGACCAAACTGATTTAGGCGTAAAAAAATTCTTATAGTCAGCCTAACAGGAGGTCAGATCAAGTCGTAAAAATGTGGTCTCGAAGATGGGATTGACTATTTTATCAAAATAAGCATTGAGGGTAGGTAATAAAACAAAAACATCAGATTTTTTACAATAACCAAAGGTTACGTTCCTGCAATTAGTCAACCTAACTTAAATAGTCTGAAAATATATTCAAATGGACCCAACTCGTGTTAGCAAAAATCAGTTTTCCTGTGATCAGTCGGTATCAACAATTTGGCCACCAAAGTCAGTGTCCAAAAAAAGTGACATTAGTTGATAAGCGCTGACAGTTTCTATATAATGCATATACATATGCATATGCATATACATTACTTCAAGTTCAACATGAGTGGGTAGAAAGTAGTGCTAGATACCATAAACCAATAGTTTTCACAGCTACGTTAGAGCCGTTTGCCACTATACTTATTTAAGTATTGAAATAAGTWCTTAAAATTATTATGCGGAAACTGGAWGCGCGCGCCGTTTCAATACAAGAAATTAGCGCACGTTCTATTTTCTTGTACTGAATTTCYATACTTCTTGTTAAAACTGTGCAGATTGATGTGCACTAAACTGTTTTACCGTTTATAAACAAGACGTTCATAGAACCTACTTTTCGAACCTACGCAATAAGCAGGGTTGTGAGATTAGGCAGCTTTTGTACTGAAATCGGCGAAATAAACTTTTGAATATGGGCTATCTGTTATTTTGTGCTGACTTCCTACTACCAGCTAGTTAATACATCAACATGAAATGCAGTGTTAGGCCTCTTAAAATATGTGTATTGGTGTGCATACACTTTTGACAACCCCGGGAACGTGATGTGTTGTCATGCTTTTGTAAATGAAACGGAAGGAATGCTTTCACGGAATTGTGTACCTTGTTTCCCTATTTTGTTATGGACAAGTTCAAACAATTTTTTAAATGAAGCATTGCTCATTTGTAGAAAATTTTTATATGCTGCTGGATCTTCTATTACAGCTCTTCTTTCAGCACATTTAAGAAGCCATGAACATTTATTCTCCTTGCAATATCATTGTTAGTATCAACGCTGATGCATTTAATATTATTTTAGTCAACAGGCATTTTTTTATTTTTAAATACAAATTGTGGGAATTCAGGGTGACCATAAACACAAACAACAGTAAAAGTAATTGTTTATGAGTGGGTTACATCTAAGGTCTACTTTTCTCTAGCAGTAGAATAGACATTACATTGCATTTGCTATTGTATAAATAGATTACGGTTAGATTAGCTTTAGGTTGAGAAAATCACGATTAGAACTACAAAAGGGCGCACGCGTACGTATTGAAATACTTACTGAAAAGAATTTGTAATTACAAATTGAGAACAAAACCCTATACTTATTTCTTATATTGAAACGGCGCGCGCATCTAATTTTCAGTATAATAATTTTAAGAACTTATTTCAGTACTTAAATAAGTATGGTGGCAAACGGCTCTTTAGGATCTTGCAAAAACTTCAGAAACGAAAGTGATACATTGATATTGTAGCTCTGTCCTGTACAATGTTTTAACACAAACAAGTGTCATGTAGCCCTATAATTTTAAGAAATATGGAGTTGGTTCAACACAGCGCTGAAAATTTATCTTGCAAAATTAAGGTTAAGCTTTTGCTTATGCATCCACCAAAATTTACCCTCCTTAAACCCACTTACGTCTATTTTTAACTAGATGGAGTAAAACTAAAAACGTCGACGTTCCGTCCGCTCTTGCAAGAGTCATCATCAGGACAGGAATATGAAATATGAATATGAAATATTATTAGAAATCGACGTATTCTATATAATCCAAAACGACAAGTATATCAAGTCTTTGGTCTTTTATGCAGTCCGCCTGACCCGGCCCTGGCGCAGGCAGCACCACGCCAAATTCGTGATTCGGTTTACCGCTGTCCCTTATGTTTGTCGGCTCTTCTTATTTACGCCATCCCGACATTGTTTATTCAAAACGGTCCATATAACACTGCTTTATGCACACACACATTCACACCGGTTGAGCGTTATGGCGGTCCTCCGGCCCCCCGAGGAATGCTTCGTTTCGGTCGGCCCAATTAAAAATTAAAACTTCATTCTTTTTCGGGAATGTCACAGAGTTTGCATTCCGCCCGGCGATTGTTGAACTTGCGGCTAATCAGGTATTCTATTTAAGCCGAAGGGGCCGCCATGAATTTAAAGTAAGGAACAATTGCGCTCTTTTCAAATTGGACTGCCTTTAATCACAGCAGGTGCAGAGGAACGTTGCGGCATGGGGCGGCAGAGGGTAAATCAAGATATGATATTTTCACTTCACATGTGGAAAAAAATGCGATGGTTAAGAGAAAGGAAATTCCTCTAGTTCGGTGGACAATGGTAGCTTTGATAAGAAAAAAAGAGCAATTTAATAGTGGTTTTTAAAATCAAGAAAATCACTGAGACTTATTTGTTTGTGTTCTGCGCAACAATCAGTTCAATTCTTAAACCATAAAGAACAGACAATATGAAGCTATTGTGTTGTTATAGCAGTTAGTATTTTATACTAATATCGGGAAAGTAACTTTGTATAGTTGCAAGCAACAATCCGGGCCTTCAGAAAGAAATATAAGATCCGACAAGGGTAGTTTTAAAAAATTTTCTGCAACTCACGCGGATCTTATTAAACGAAACGTTCATGAAATGTACAAGAATAATGTTGTTCCAACAATCACTGTGTTACATAAAAAAATTGAAAAATGATAATATTATCGACTGCTCCGAGCACACCCTGCAAAACAATKTTAAAACCATTGGCTTTTCAATGAAAAGAAGAAGCAATGCTTGATGGAAAGTCAGGTAATAAGAAAGTGGAGATACAATTATTTAAAATTTATAAAAATGTATAGGCAGGAACATCGTCCGATATTTTTCCTCGATGAAACATGGTACGATACCCATAATACAATAAAAAAAGCTTGGCTTCATGACTCAAGGAAGTGTAACGTCAATATTCCGGCGTCAAAAAGAAAAAGAATAATGATTCTACACGCAGGAGGTGAAAATGGTTTCGTTCCTGGAGCCCTGTATCTTGCATGTAAAAAAGCGTCGATTATCATTTTGATATGAATGCGGAAGTGTTTAAAAATTGGTTCAAAGACATTTTATTCCACATATTGCCACCAAACAGCGTCATAGTAATTTACAACCCTAGTTAACATTAGGAGCAACTGGATAAAATTCGAAATACAACAACTAATAAGGCAACCGTTCAAGAGTTTTTAAGAAAAGAAGATTTATATTTCGAAGAGGACTACACAAAAAAACAATTGTTGGAAGAGCTTGGCACAAAAAATTTTCGAAGAAATTTGAAATTGGCATTCTCGCTTCTGAATGTGGACACACCATTCTACGATTACCCCCATATCATTGCATTTTCAACCCCATTGAAATGATATGCGTGCACTTGAAACAAAGAATTCGACGAGGGAAGACCGGTGGAAAATTTAGCAATGAAATGCCGCTAAAAATTAGACACTAAGCTGAAATAACAAAAGTCGATGCATGGCGAAATTCAGTGCGGCATATACTGGACATTGAAAATCGGTACAGAGCGAATCATGTACAAGAATTAATAATAAAAGTTAATCGTGATTTTAGCAGTGAAAGTGATAGTGAGTAATTCTTTTTTAGTTTGTGACTCTTTTTATGTGCTTATTAACAAGCTGTAATGTACATAATCGATACCATGTATAAATTTTATTGTGCACTATTGTATTTTTTTTTACAAATGTAAATAATTTTCTACTTACTAATTTGTATGTTTTTATATTAAATTTGTATAAATTTGTTATGACATGCAAAGGGTTTTATTTTATACATCGGAGAATTAAACCCAATAAAGTATCAGTAAAAATTGATCGCCGGTCGCGCCAGTTAGCATCAGGTCTGCATTAAATAAAATTTGTTATAAAAGCTTCTACCTTTTATTGATTGCTAAATTATCACAAACTTCAAAAATTTATAGTGGAAAAGTTAAAATTTAAGCCAACAAGATTTTTTTGAATACTGCCCATTTAGGAACTTTGAAGCGTGCCACTAAYCCCGATAGTTTAGAACGACCGACCATAAGGTTGTAAAAACCCTCATTTACAATAAAATAGTTTACGACGGCCGACCGTCAAGCTTTAAAACCCTCTGCATAAGTCAGTCTATGAGAACTATGAGATCGTTGCTTGATAATTTTGAGCTTCCTTCTGATAATGTATGTTTATTGCACAGTGGTTAAATAATGGAGTATTCAGGCAGCATAAATACATGTTGACTTCTGCAATAACGTATGCATTGAGCAGCTGCCTGTTATTGAAATGTAAGAAGAAGAATTAAATACTAGTGTTACGATCATGTAGATTGAGTACGTGATGACCTGTTTTTTATTACTAGGTACTTATTAAGGATAGTTGATACTCGTGCTTGGGTGTTCATTCTGTTTTTCTTTATAATAGTTCTACCGGCAAGAGGTCACACCGCATTTTGTTCGTTAAGAGTTAAACATCATAATCATTATTGTAAAAAAAATATACCTAACACAAAGGTGGAATAATTCTGTTAGATTTTTTGGGACAAAGTGGAGTTGTCACGGGAGCATACTATAGTAGGTTGGTAACTAAATAATGCCAAAGGATTGTTGAAAAACGACGCAGAAAG
This sequence comes from Rhyzopertha dominica, assembly GCA_025024175.1. Classification (NCBI taxonomy): domain Eukaryota; kingdom Metazoa; phylum Arthropoda; class Insecta; order Coleoptera; family Bostrichidae; genus Rhyzopertha; species Rhyzopertha dominica. The sequence continues at coordinate 1,807,844 of QCXZ01000137.1, read as the reverse complement.
CTTGCAAAAGGTGTGCTCTACTTGCAAGATGAGGTATCTGCTCACAATACGTTGACTGCATTGCAAAACATCGATAAAATCTTTATATGTCCTATTGAGCACCGTTAGAGTACTATTTATTCCCAAAAGGGTAAAAAAATTTCGCCAAATAATGAAGTAATATGAAGGCGTTTTGTATGGCAAGCCAGATACATATCAATGTTCCCTCGTATGTACCTTTTGAATTTGAGCTACTGAGTATCCTCGGCTAATTCATCAACAAAAAGTCACTGTTTGGTTTCAAATTTGTGAAACTACTGAATCGCATTTCTTCGAAAAAGAAGTCGGAAATGGTGCCCGTTATGGATCTGGACAGCAGGATGAGCAACCTGTCAAACCGCATAAGAAAGATTTCTAAATGCGTCATATCATGAACTCACAATCAGATGTGCCCACCCCGATCAGGCGATTTTACGCCATGCGACTTTTGGCTGTGAAAACGTTTTGTGAAATCGCTCGAATTGGTCAAAGAGTGCGATAATGTTATCAAAAACTTCATCAAAAGAACAATGGTGTGCCAGCAGAGTCGTGGCATTCATTTGTGCAGCGTTGTGGGCGTTCTTTATACTACAATAAAAAGAATTCCATAAAAATATCTTTAATTGAAAAATCTAATGTTACCTCTAATGCTTAAAAATGAGAAAACATCGTCAACCAAGAATTGTTTCTCTTCTTAAACAATATGATCTAATAAAATGTGCGCCGTTTTAGTGTTTAAGCTAAAAATTCAACTTGAACATTTTATAAATAACTTTAGCATTGATGTAATATTAATGGCTGAAGCTTGGTTAAATACAGGTGTGCTGGCTTCCGAGCTAGCGATACAAGCACAGTTTTTTTCTGTTTACCGACCAGCAGAAAACAATGATAGTGTGTATCGAGATTTCCTTTTGTCGAAAGTCGTAGAATTTATATTAAGTCTTGCAATATCTACATATATTTGACCTTAGACGTAAAATGTATTTAAAACTTGTTGGGATTTGCGAAAGCGCAAAAAAATATGTCCATATAGCCTTGGTTTACAGCATTGCGTAGATTTTTAAAGATGATAACCTGCACCGTATACTTTTTTGCTCAAGAAACAAACGTCGACAATTTGCTACCGTATCACAAAAGCTAGATTGCGCAAAATAAAGATCTTCACAATTTTAAACAATGGAAGCTTAAAAAATAAAACTCACCCAAGGAGAAAATCGACCCTCATATAGTTTCCTTATACCCCAGAAGGCTTGTCGCGTCACCAAAATGTAATTCTACACTAGTACAGCACGCACAATAACAAAGTCTAAAACACTTCATCCCGAGTTACGTTTTCGAAAATTCGTATTATTAAAGTTCCAACGACACGCGCAGGCTTCGAGTGACCCGTTTGTACTAAAACGCAGTGATATCTACAGAAGTTGTTTAAATAAAAAACTGTTTACGCTAAAAGGTACGACGTAGCGGACGGCAAAAAACTGAGTATTTTCGTGGGCTAGGATACGGCGATTGAAGTTAAATTTTGAGTCGACGATCGGAAGGTAGTTTTGAGAACGGGATATTGAATTTTGTTATTTTGATGTCGCCGAAATAGTAATTAAGCGCTCGCTACATATCTGTGTCGAGAGTAGACAGTACCAAACAGGAATCCTTGTCATCTCTACCTGCATAGTTTTTTTTTGGATCGCAGGTCTCGCTCTTTGATCCTTTTAATTAATATTTTGATCGCAGAGATAGTGGCCTGCTAGTTTTATATAAACATAACATTTAGCCTGTCTGTGGTATTTTATGACATTTTTTTCTAGAAATTACAAGTATTTTTCTCTTCGTTAGCAAAGGTATGCCTATATACAAGCGCTATATTTAAGATGTTGCAATTATTCAACACCAAAAAGTATAAAGATGAATTAAGAAATGTAAAATTCACAAAATTAATTCTTAAATGTGTTGAATTTTAACAAATAATGCTATGTTCCAGTTGCGCGAATGGTGAAAGGCTGCAGGTGAATATCTATCTGTGTGCAATGATTTTCTGCGGTATCAATTGTTGATCATAATGCCACCAGGTTTCTAACGGATATATCCAGCAAAGCATATCCTTTTACATCGAAACAATTTACTCAAGCTATCTTTCTTTGAAACCGACCGAAACCGATCCGCGAGGGCCGAAAGACGCAACCTAATAGTGAATGATAAATTTAAATAAGATCCGAGAGGGCGAGTCGATCGCAGAGACACGAAAGGCGGTCCTGGTGCGTGCCAACGAGAGCAATCTCACCCTGGGGTGTCGTCCACTTAAACACGGCGTACATCCTGATGACCGAATCGCTGCCCCGGTAAAACCGAACTGCTCAATTTAAGACCGTCTTCATTTGTAACACATTTCATTTTGATTCGCTTAAAGGACGGGCTAACGGCCTGGGGTCCAGGATTGCCCTCGCCGTGATTTGAAAGAGGCCCGAAGCTGCGATGGGCTGAATTGAGGGCTGATAAATTTCAGTTTGGCTCAGATCAATGACATTAACATTGTGGAGAAGAAACTTGCACCTCGAAATTATCAACTCTATGTAACACGTTACATGAAAATGGATCCTAGAAATATAGCAATTGTGCTGATGATGCATAAGAAGCATAATAAATCCCGTTTTATTGCTTCTTAATCCGATAATACCTTTCTTTTACCAAAACGTGCGAGGTTTAAGAACAAAATTAAACGACTTTCAAAATGCTGTACGCCTCAACGATTATGACATAATTTTAATTACTGAATCTTGGCTGTTGGATGGTCTCGACAATGAAGAATTTATTGATAATCGTTACATAGTTTATCGTCACGACAGATCATCAGCAACTAGTAACAAGTCAAAAGGCGGTGGAGTGTTCATTGCAGTAAAACGTCAATTTCCTTCACATAGATTGCTATCCAGCTCTAATGATGTCGAGGAAGTTTTGGTGAGGGTGCACTGTGATCGTGAATCTGTGATAGTTGGTGCAGTCTATATTCCTCCTGGATCATCGCTGCAGTATTACTCGAATCATGCTTCTTCGGTCGAGAATATCATTTCAAATAATGAAGATACCTCCATCTTAATTACTGGTGACTACAACCTGCCCAATATTATTTGGCATAAGGATCCTGATCTCCCAGGATTTTATGGAACCGAAATCAACAGTGACATTGAAATCTGCATCTGTGATAGGTTTTCATTGCTAGGATTGACTCAGTTCAACAATATTTTGAATTGCAATAATGTAATTTTGGATCTAGTTTTTTCGAATAACTGTGATATAGTTGTTACTAAATGTTTACCTCTTACAAACTGTGATATTTTTCATCCACCCTTAGAAATTAATTACTTTAAATACAATGAACTAAAAAACCCCACATACTATTTTTACGACTTTAAGAATGCAAATTATGATGCCTTAAATTGGTTATTATGTAGCGTCGATTGGAGCCTCCTGTATAACAGTAACGATATTAATCAATGTGTTGATCATTTCTATTTTATTTTGGAAGATATTATGAAGCGTTGTGTAACTAAACGAATAAATAACAAATCTAATTTTCCTTCTTGGTTCAACAAAGATATTATTAAACTCATTAAAAGTAAACGTCATATCCATCGCAAATTTAAATTATCTAAGTCTGATGCAGATTATTCTGACTTTGTTGAACTAAGAAAACGATGCAAAATCATGGTGCGGGAAGCTTACTCCGATTATATTTCTAATGTAGAAAATTCTATTCCTAATAACACCAAATTGTTCTGGAAATATATTAAATCCAAAAATAAAAACAGTTATTCGGTGCCTGGCTTTTTGCACCATGGAGAAAAACATGCATCAGATGGAGCTGACATTGCTGCGCTTCTGGCAAGCTACTTTGGTTCTACTTATAAGCCATTTATGTCTTTGGATAATTCTGATTTACAAAAATCACTAAAAAACCCAGTTTCTACAATAAACTTTTTATTTCTGTTGAGGGGCTTAACAAAAGTCTAAGAGAGGTGGCGGTTGATGGTATGGCAGGGCCTGACTTAATTCCTCCTATTTTTATTAAAAGTTGTGCTGAATTTTCAGCATTCCCCCTTTTTATAATCTATAATATTTCACTTTCTCAAGGCAACTTTCCAGACTATTGGAAAATGTGTTATTCTATTCCTATTTTTAAAAAGGGGGATAGGTCTGATGTGACAACCTATCGACCGATTACTATTCAGTCATGTATTCCTAAAATTCTTGACAAACTTGTCACTACCAAATTATCTTTTATTTTTAAGGAAACTATTATTGATGAACAGCACGGGTTTTTGTCGGGTAAATCAATTATCTGTAATTGTTTAGAGAGGGCCTTTGTGGTTGACGCTGTTTACACTGATTTCAGCAAAGCTTTTGATAGTATCAACCATGAAAGATTGGTATGTAAATTGGGTGGGTACGGTTTGTGTGGACCGCTTTTGTCTTGGATAGAATCATTCCTTACTAATCGTGCTCACATCTTGAATATCAATGGTTATAGGTCAGATCCTTTTAATTCAACGTCAGGAGTTCCTCAAGGATCCCACTTAGGCCCTTTGTTGTTTTTGTTATACATAAACGATATTAAAGATGAAATACAATTTTCAAAATTTCTGCTATTTGCTGACGATCTAAACATTTTCTTAAATATTAAATGTTATAATGACCATGTCAATTTTCAAAGTGATTTGGATCGTATTTATAGGTGGTGTGTTAGGAACGGCCTTGATTCAAACCCAGATAAGTGTAAATCAATCTGTTTCTGCAGGAAGAGCATTATCACCGTTTATCCATACTTTTTAAATGGCGTACGGTTGGAGAATGTGCAGTTTATCAGAGACCTTGGGGTAATTGTTGACTCCAAATTAAAATTTAATTACCATATTGATAGCATCGTATTCAAAGCCAGTAAAATGTTAGGATTCTTAAAAAGGTCAACAAAAGACTTTGTAAGCATTCGTTCCTTAATAGTTTTATATTCTAGTCTTGTACGTAGCATTGTAGATTACTGTAGTTTAATTTGGTCACCTTATTTTGAGTTTCAAGTAACTAGATTGGAAAATGTTAAAAAAAAAATTGTAAAATACTTATGTTATAAGTCTAAAATTACCTTCAGTAGCGAATTGTACTCTTATTTTTTGAACTATTTTGGTCTTCATTTTTTATCAACTCGGCGCACTTATTTCGACATTTGCTTTACTCAAAAGGTTCTCAGTGGGCAGTGTAACTGTATGGAACTTGTGGAAATGTTTTTACTGCATGTACCTCAGCGCATAGTTCGTAACACTCCGTTACTGCAGGTTTCTACCCACAGAACGTTGTATGGTTGCAACTGCCCAAGGGATAGATGTAGTCTAAGTGTTAATCTTTTCTGTAATAACCTAGATCTTTTTTCTAAAAATTGCAAATTTAAAGCAGATTTAAAACGAGTTCTAAAATTTTAAGCTCCTTTTCTCCATTTTTTGTAGTAGTTACTTCTTGATTCATTTTTTATTGTATATTATATGTTTAGATATTTTGTAAATTGCTTGAGGGCGTTAAATAAAGATTATTCTTATTATTATTATTATTATTATTATTATTATTATTATTATTATTATTATTATTATTATTATTATTATTATTATTATTATTATTATTATTATTATTATTATTATTATTATTATTATTATTATTATTTATCCTTACGAATCTTGCAGATTTCATAGTTCGGTTTTATCATATTAATCGGGGATCTCTCTTCAGCCGTCTCAGAAAGTGACCCCACCACAACACACATAACAATTAACAAACAACTCGGAAGTTCTTCGTTACTACACAGTTCGCCACTATTGCAAATGACACGAGTTTTACTACTGCAGATATGAAAATTAATACGAGTTTCAAAGTTGCTCTCCACAGGGAGGAGGCTTTTGTCCGTGCAAATGAGTTACGCTAATGACGACATATATTCGCCTAACTTAGACGCGGATAGTTGTGGGTTCAGGCAGGAACGCGATGTAACTATATTAGATAACAAATAAACAACAGTTTGCCTTGGAAATGGTAAGAAATGGCGCCTCCGCCAAAATTGAAGCCGTTGATGCCTTGTTTATTCTATTCATCTGTATTTATTGTAAAAATATCTTCTACTAACTTTAAAATTTTAAGAATATTAAACTACAAATAACGTAGTAGACTTTACAAAAAAAAAACTGGATATTTGTTAAAGAGGCAGTGCAGTATTCCTGTTATAAGAAACTAGAAGAGTATGACAGTAACAAATTAAGCTTTGTCTATCCAGCTAGCCCCAAGATTTAGATTCGGACAAAACGTCCGTCAGAAGACATCCCGCCAATGGTATATTTAAAAATTTCTCAATGCCAAAGTCTGGAGACCTAAGTGCTGCAAATGCTCCAATAGTAAATCATATATGTAAAAAATATACAGAATTAGATTCCTCAAGTTAGATCAACAAGCTGTTATCGAAACTGTGCGATAGAGTAGTTGGCAACTTCAAGACCAATATCACTGTGATCATAGCAGTAGGTGCCATTTACAGAACTAAGCACACACTTCAAGAATGGGAACTTGTAGTATTAGTAAAAGCGAACGGTCTAGTGCACAATTATTTTGGTGTAGGCAAGTAGTTGTTCCGCATTTGTGATACTGGGACGGTTCAAAAACTATGGAGGTCCTACTGCCAACGAAATACAATCCATTAGTTCCAGCCCTTGGATATGATTTATTTTGCTCCAGTGAAGTAAAGCTAAATTATCAGTGTAACAAATATCATTAAAAGGGTCTGCAATTATTTTTTTTATATTTCAGTCTGGAACAATTGCACATCCTCTTAAAAATCGGCACATTGGTGATGTTTATAAGATGCTTTTTGACATTTTACCAATAAACCAAATGCAACAAGAAGTGCACCATCCACCTGTCAAGGAGAACCCAAAAATCTACCTCAACCGGGAAAAAAATTCTTGGAAGCCGATATGCCACTCCCTTGAATTTTTGTAGAACAGAAACAACTGCAACAAAAGAAGAGAGAAGAAGATCCAATTTCTAGTTCGCAAAATTGTAAAAATTATAAATATACAAAGAACCTACCGTTATCACGTTTTAGTAATTTCAAAACTACCCATATGGCATATTTCTTTCTTGTATTTTGCGTTTCCTATCGTTCACAATATCTTTATCTTCTTGTCCACCTTGAATTTTTGCATTTAAAAATGGCAAGTAATATAAAGTGTGCGTTTGTTTTCCTTATTATTATACTTGAGTAATGTGTGAATCGATTCTGCGAATTAGGTACAAAGAGTTTTGACTGACTAAATAGGTATTTTTCCCCAAAGTGTCTCGTATATTATGGATAGAATAATGCACCGACGGGTGGGGCTTTCAAAAAAACCTTAAATTTCGTCCAAAGTCAACCCGTTCGAATTCCCAATTGTTTCAACATTTTGTTTTTTGCCAAAACTATATAAACCATACAAAATTATTATGAAAAAATGGTCATTAGGCCTTTTAAATAAAAGTAATCATTAAAAATACATTTACACAACAGCTGCAGAATATTTTGCTGCACAGTCCCAAATCTTTCATTTCCACGTCCATCCGAAAATCCACCTGCAACCATACATTTTGTATGACAACGGCCGGCTTCAGGGCGGTGGATCCGCACTTCAATTTTCTCCAGCCTAACCGCCGAATTATCCCACCGGTTTTGAAACCAGCCCCGCCACCTTCACTATATCTATTTAGCCATGCTACATGTGCTTCCTTATTTATGAATGCAATTTGGGAAAGCGGCGCTGTTTTTTCGGACGTGCAGCGCGAGATCTGTTACGGCGGGAGAAATTGCGCGCGAGTAATTTGATAAGGGTGTGTAAGGGAATTTTTGAGGCGCGGTAAGGGGTTGCTGGAGGTAGGTGTTATTTCGCCCTAGTTGTTTTCGTGGCGTGAAGGAACATGGCAATTGCTAAAATCTAACGGAAAATATTATATTTTGATTGTTAAAATGGTGGAGGCGCAGGATTCTTGTTTTTTTTTTAATTAATGACACTATACCTTAATACTTAATAATTTCCAAATGGGGGTATAGGACATTCGTACATTTATGTATTTATAAAGTGTGAGAGCATAAAATTACGTTAATGACTTATTTTAATGCTATTTTAAAGCCCTAGAGGGTTGGTAAAATACTGCCTTTTTGATTAGATTTGAATTGATTTACAAACGTCTATATTTTTCTTTTGTTTCTTTCCTTTCTCTTCATATCATAAAAGTTTGCTAAAATTTAATACCAACACACGTATCGCAAGTTCAAAATATTTATTAATGGTATTTACGACATAAGTGCGAAGTCCGGACATTAGTTTGATGAAACTGTATACTTTTGCTTAATTTTGTATTTTCAAACACATTTGCGCCATTCCAGTTAGCTATTTGAAGTACCGAGTAATTTAACATTTAATGCAGTTTTTATGAAATCGTAAATAATTTAAGGACTAGCACAGAATGCAGAATAATGATTATATTATGTACCTAGTTACCTGAATTCAATATATTGGGCTTCATTTTCCTGCGAGGTTAAAGTTTGCAAATTCATACAGCTCTCTGTTTCATGTTTTTAAGTATGTATTCAAACAATCAGTATTGCTTACCTATTTAAATATACGAACTGATAGTTGGAGCAAAACCTGTTCATCAGATAATATATCTACATGCATTTGTTCATTTAAGCTTCTTGTAGCTTAGCTCTTGGAAGGTTATGCCAATGACTTGTGACTCTGTGACCATTGGATGCCTAAAGATGGAGGTTAGTTTTTAATTCACGTAATCAAAATATTGTAAAAACATAACCGTGTAATGGAGATCTATTTTTTCTCCGATCTTTAGGCAATATATTGCAAACCGATATTGAAACATTAGGCGACAAAATAACTCTTTGGACTGGTACGTACTATGAAAATTTTAATCGCAATATTATAAATATTTTATTATGCGATATTCTTGTGTTCATTTTTTTCTAAACTGTTGTTCCGCTCTAGCTTGGGCACGTGCTTGCGATTTCATGCGTGATGGTTTCTCACCTCATTAGTCATGAACAAGACGTGTTTGTTTGTGGTAATGACCCGGCGTGGCATTGTTACCCTTATTAATAAATATAGCCTCATTCATATTATTACACCTCCAAGCTGTACGTAATGGATGGAACTCATAACAAACGCTCGTCTCTAAATTGCGTTTCTAATTAGCACAAGCAGAGCATCTGAAGCGTAATTTTGTGCTTTAAAAATATAGTAGTATATACTGATGCTGTTGTTGGATATATAACGTCAATTTACACCCTCCTTTGGTTAAAGATGTAGAAAGGAATAACAAAGAAGCTCTGATGGTGACAAACAACTGCATTTACATTTCCACACCTAGCCGCTAGAAAGTATAAAATAGTCCTACAATAAAAACTGGTCCCTCAATAGATATTATTTGTTTTTTTGTTTACCCATTAAGGTACTGATTTTGAAAACTTAAAAACTACAAAATGTCCAGGAAGAATTGTTAATCAAACACATCTATATCCACAAAAGGCAAAATTATCACAATTTATTGACGTATGTTTTGAGCGGTCGAAATATTAAATAATAATAAAAAAACTGGAGCAAGCAACGGTTCACAAACTTGTCGGGAAGACAAAAATCAGCAAGAAGGAGTCTTCTCATAAGGATATGCTAGTTTCTAACCCCACATTTTAGGCTGAATATTAAATAATTAAACTTTGTTTCGCAATTTTTGCTATGATCAAATACCCTTCCTTATTTCTAGACACTCGTGTCGAATATGACGCGTTTGAAGCTTCCGAAGGCAATTTTAACTCCTCCCCAACCAATATTTCACCCCCGCTGTCAGTGTCCCTCGCCAATTTCAAAACTGGCAAAACTTCCGCCGCGGTCACGATTCCCATCAACAACGGAAGAAATTCAAGTCGTCGATCGGCCCGTTTCCCAGCAGACCACCGCCGACCTGGAGCGGAATACAAAGACGGCCGCTTGACCGCAGAGCGACATCGGTTATAAATGTCCCGCCCCCGACAGGAAGACAGCCGCCTCATTTCCGGCGGTGGCGGCCGTCGCTTCCTGCAGGGGCGTAGAAAAAATAGCGCGAGACCAGAGCTGAGCTGATATTGTCGCATTTTGTTTAAGATTTAATAATTTCTGTTGGTTAGTTCAAACACTGATTACCGCTGGCGAGTACCCTATAAGTAGAAATAGAAACGCAAATGTTACACAAAAAAACAGCCACCCTCCGGTAAGTAACTTCATTACTATTGGTAACAAATGAAATACGCAATTTTATGTAAGCGAAACTTTGACAGTAGGTTAGCAACCTTTCAATAAAAATGGAAAACAAATACTCATGTAGGTACAACATTTTATGTGGTGCATCGGAATATGCTACAGAAAATGTGCGTTTAAAAATAAAGTTGCATACTGCGCTGAAATATTTAACATTGTGTGTTTGACAATATATATTTAGAAAATATCAGTATTCATAAACTTCGATTTGATGTATTACAAATTTCTGTATCAAGGGCCCTAGAGATTTCGCAGTATGACTAATTTATGATCATGCAGTTTGAGAAAATTAATTTTAATATTAAAAAGGAAATTAATTAGTGTTAAAAATAGCCATTTCAGTAGTGGAGAGTGAAGCACAACAGTCCGAAATATGGCTAGGCATCAGCAAAAAAAAAATGAAAACCACTATAATACTGATCCTGTAGACGCGCCACAGATATTCGTCCGCATGCCAAAACCGGCCGGTGCAGCGCTATGATCTTACGGAGAGAAGTATTCCCCTGACTTCATTACAGCCCTACTGTCTTGAAACGCGAATTCACGGCAACGTAAAGGTAAGTAACATCTACTTCTTAGTTTGGATGGTCAAGTAGCCAAGCACATATCAAGTGTGCTGTTTAGTTGTTCAAATTTTAATGTCAAATTGGAAGAGAATTCATATATATGAGTAATAATGTTGTTTTCATACACATGAGTCGACATTCAAGAGTTGTCTTCATGGTACTTCGACAAACTGTTGACAACCTGAAAATTGTGAAGCAAGGAAAAATGGCGACTAGGAAGGTCCTCGGGGCTCAAAAATTTTAAGAAACCTGAGAATCAACAAAAGTAATTCGAAGCCATTTTATAAAAAATGGATGAGCACTTTTCTCCAGCTGTAGTACACGGCAATCATCTGCCTTTTGAACACAATATTGAAATTAATAAATCAGAATAAACCAAACAGTTGTTTTAAAACTAGTAACTTTGCAGACCATACTGTGTCCCAATAGAACTATTCGACATATTAAATTGTCAATAAGAATTCGGGATTATTATGCGTATATCCAGCATGCTGTTTTTTTTTTCAATTTATTGTAATCCGGAATTCGTAAGTTTGGTGTATAATAAAGTTGTTTTCATACTAATGAATCGTCATTATAACACTTGAAACAAAGTTTTACCCTTTAAGAGCGCTGGAAGTCCGGGGTTTTTGAATGCAATTTTATTGAGCAAGCATTTAAGCTTGAAAACGAGCTTGAAAATTTTAACTTAATTTTTTTCTACTGCCGTAAATGCATTATTTTTTTAATACAACCTTCACTAAACATCGCTGCACGTTCAGCATCTGTCCCCATCAACTTCTTCCCTCAGATAACACGCCAATGGTCCGGAATGAAATTCGGTGTGCGGCCCCGATGACCCGGGGGACACCGCCTCAGAATTCGTTAGTTTTCTTGCCGTCTGTCCGTAATATTTTCCATAAATCATCGGCGGCCGGCGCGATATGTAAGAAAGTTTGGCCGGACTTAACCGCCTCTCCCGGACGAGAGGTGAATTATTATCAGGCGAGGCGCGTTACMAATTCCGGGAGMTTTGTCTTTTTCGCTTAGTGAACGGCGGCACGGACTCCTCTGGGTTATTCAACAGAACACTCCGGGTTAGGTATGTTTTTGTTTTGTGGGGAGGTTGGGGCTGTTCGAGACGAGTATTCATCAGAAACATTGTGGAAGATACTTACTATATGGTGGACTACATACTGGCTAAAGAATTAGATGCACAAAAGATGAGTACAGAGTGCCCCGAATGTTGGCCAATGATTAAAAAAGAAATTTGGTGTTGACTTTTAGTCGTTTTTTGGATATGTAGCAAGCAAACAACATGAAATGCTGAGGACACCTAAAGAAGGGTGTGCTGTTCCATCAGGCTAATGATCTCAGCCATACATTTTCAAGTGAAACAATACAAAGCTGTCAACGCTCATCCTATTCCATAAACTCCTTGAACGTAATAACACGAAAAATTCTGGGGGTATATTTCTCACTCGAATGCACTTATTTGACCCCGCCGCCACTGGCCCTCCATTCCGCCCAATTACGGCCCAAAGGTGCCGATGATAAAGTCAGAATAAATCCTTTGCGCCATCCGTTTCCCGATGTTATTGATATCGCCGTCCCCGAATTACGCCCGGACATAAACAGCGCATGTGACGACTGTCGAAGATATTCTAAAAAACGGCCCGGGCGGGACCCCCAGGACGCATGAAAAATTCACGTCCATAAGACCCGCTACCGCCGGTAATTCTTTTTATCGGTTTACTTGCCCGAGTTATTGCAGCTACAAATGCACCGTTAGGCGGCGGGATGACATGTTTAATGCAGCAGGAATATAGGAAAGTTCGGTTCGCGTAGAAACACGAGCGTATAATGAATTATTATGGTTAAACGAAATGCAAGTATTTTGTATGGAGTTCCATTAAAGAACGCTCAATACAGCAATCGGTTTATGATAAAAAAAAGAGTGTATTGTTGCGAACACACACTACCAAATCCATTTCTTAATATTTCTCTCATCTCCTCGAAAACAATCTATATTCATTTTCTCACATCTCCGAGTGAACTAAAAGAAACTTACGCCCTTATAAACTGTCTTTCGGTTTGGAAAATAGACACTAGTCAGATGAAAGCGAGGAAAATAATTAATAATAATTAATAATTAAGGCGACAACTAAGGCAAGAATTGTTCCATTCAATTAATGGACTCAAAACTTTATAGTGGTATTGAACCAGAGTGCCTCCTTTCCATTGAGTGTTATTTTGCCTTAGGCACCTAATTTTTTTTATTAATTTTGATAACTCTGATCTGAAACTCCGAATCCTTTTTAAACCAGGCACGTTCCAGCATTGTGGAATCCACTTCGCAGAGTTGGTTTTTTTTAATTCAAATCGATATGAACAATGCAATGAACTCAGTCACATGAAAAGCGATGCATCTCGGCTACATATTTTAGTTCAGTTCCTCCGTGTTCAAAGGATGACACGTTTTTAAAGGACAACTATAGCTACTCTCACGTCCAGGCTAAAGTTTTAGGCAAACCAGCTGAACACCACTGCTCTTAAAAGCTTTTGAAAACGTATTTGATAGGTATACGGGTATTGGGAACGATGCTTTAGTGTATCGAAACCAGTTAGCTTATACATATACCAAATAGAAAAATCATGTGAGTTACCTTTACATGAACTAATCCGTAGTATTGGGAGAGAAATTGCACTCAAAATCTTCCTTGAAGAAATTTTAGTTTTACCATGAGAAGAAGCTTTCAATGACTGAAGGACTCAAACTTTCAAACTGATTACCTGGAACTAACAATAAATAGTTGATGTGATTTATACAGAATACAGACCTAACCAAGGCGTTTGATCGTGTGCACCACTGTATTTTGCTTCATAAATTGCGTCAGTACAGAGTTAGCGACAGTATGCTGTTTTTGATTAGGTCTCTTGTTTTTGGTACAAAGCAATATGTAGAATTTGGAGGCTGTATATCCAGTGTGTATGATGTATGTAGTGGTGTGCCACATGGTTCCACCTTAGGGCCACTTCTTTTTATTATATATTATAATGATGTTGTAAATTGTTTAAGCAATTCTCGCACGTTTATGTATACAGATGACCTTAAGATAGCCAGGATTGTTGATACGGTGGTAAACAGTTGGGAATTGCAAGATTCTATTGATGCGTTTGCTACTTGGTGTCGGCGTAAAATATTAACTATAAAAATGCAAAAATATTACATTTGCCAGAAGAAATGGTAGAATAATATTTAATTATAACATTTGTGTACGCCTTTGAAGAGTTGCAGTCAAGTTGTTGACTTGGATGTAATTATGGATAAGAAATTAACGTTCGCTCCGCATGTAATACACATTTGTAATGTTGCTTGAGAATCGTTGGGTTTTATATTCCGTAATGCTTGATAATTTAATAATATACGGTGCATTAACTTGCTTTACTATTCTTTAGTGCGTTGTAGATTGAAATATTGTTGTACTTGCTGGCAACCGTATAAGCAAGTTTATGTAAACTGTATTGAAAATGTGCAACGGAAATTTGCTAAATTTCTTTATTTTAAAGAACATCATTCTTGGCCACCTCTGCATGTTGATCACAATTATCTACTGGAAGTTACTTCTAAGAATTCGCTTCTTGCCAGAAGAAAAGTATATAGTATAACATTTTTGCAAAAAATAGTTAATGGAAAGTTATATTCAGCACTCTTGCTGTCCAAATTAATTTCATTGTTCCGAGAATGTGTAGCAGAAATTGTTTGACATTTACATACGTGGCTCCCAACACCTTCCACTACCTCAATTGTCCAATGTTGTCGCTTGTTCGCATTTACAATGAGATTAGCGAAAGATATCCTGTTTTTGACATTCTTAATTTGAATTTTTGTAATTTGAATACTAGAAATAAGTTGTTAAATTGTTTTGATGGCATTTGGCATTGCTTTTGTATACATTTAATTGTCCACTTTGGACCATTTGGTTCGCTGGTTACAATAAATATTATTATTAATATTATTAAATACCAGCAGGCTCCGCCTGTAAAAAGTTACCAGTATAGCAAGAACATCTTTACGGTAGTATCAAGAAAGCCGGGATTAAAACAAAAAATGGTTTGCTGGACCCATGCTAAAGTTGTGATACCCACAGTTACATATGAGTCCTTAGCATGGCGGCATAAAACTATCAACAGAAGTGCAAAAGGCAAACTAAGCAAGCTACAAAAACTTCCGTGTTTGGGAATTATTGCTGAATTTGCCTGCGTTAAATTATTTATCAGTACCCCCTCATAGCAAAAAAAATCTATTCGCTTTTAGTTTAAAAATTATTACACATTTTCGCGGGTATTGAGTTCGATTTTTTTCACAAATTTTCCAATATTTGATCCATTTTAGAACTAACTTATGGATAATAAAGTGGCACTAAGATTTCATAGGGACTGCCAATATATATGCAGATATGGGGTATACTTTTGAACAAAAAAAAACAATGTAGAAGCCCCCTCACTTGGATCGCTAACTCGAAAAGATTTGTAACCTTATCCAACAAGAAGAAGATGCTTTATTTCTCAAAAAGTTTAATAAACAACACTAATTGTTTAAGATGGGCAGTGCATACCCATGTTTACTGTTTACGTCAGCTTCCGTTCTTTAGTCACATTAAAAAACCTGGAGACAAGCTTTCTCTCAAGCTTCCACTCTTCCCATAACTGACGTGCAGCGTTCAGCAAATGCGACGCCCCAAATCGAGTGTCATCTTTAGCAGGCACCTCCGTCCCGTGACTGATGTTCTCGGGTATCCATCAGGCCGGCGGCGCTGATAGCAGAAGCTGTAATGCACAATAGCTGCACGGCGACGGAGGCATCAAGCTGTCCTGGGCTCGTCTCGCCCCGTCAGCGCGTCCCGAGGGACGACAGGCATCTACCCCGGAATAAGCAACACCTCCGGAGTAGTGTCTGCTTTCACGGAGAGAGCCTTCCGCACCTATCCAGTCACCGTTTGATTTGTTTATTCCTCACAATGCTCTCGCACGGATACGCTTCCCTTTTCACGTATTCAAATGCGTGCCGCGACGAATTCTGGAGTTGGGGTGGGTTTTTGGGAGAATTTCTTGGTGTGTGCCGATATCAGTATTACGCAGGGGGGTTGCTTAAATGTTTGTGTTGCAATTTCCATTAATAATTTTATAAAATTTGGATTACTTCTGGCTTTTCGGATCTCGCGACTCGCGTTTCACCACTGCTGCAGGCTCGTCAGAAGATAATTGCGATGTAATGTTAAACCCAGKCATAATTCTACGATCAAACGAACTTACCTGTGAAGTTCGATCGTAATTATATTAGGCATCTCGCTCGAAGAGATCACTATTATTTCACTAGTAGTACCGCTATTTGTCGCTAGGTGGCCACAAGTTTAAAGAAAAACTGCACGACCGGCAAGGCCAGATCGCACAATATATCACATCTGCTATTATTCGCTTATCCAGTTTTGCAACATCGCAAATCATGAGGGGAAAAAATTTAGGGTAGGGAGGGAGTGATCTCTTCGAGCGAGATGCCTAATATAATTACGATCGAACTTCACAGGTAAGTTCGTTTGATCGTAGAATTATATTACGGCATCTCGCTCTCGAGATCACTATTATTTCACTAGTAGCAGTTTAAAGAAATCGATGTTGCAAAAAACAGCAAAACAGAGCACAGCGTCAAGACATTTGTTTATGTTTATAGACATCATCTGGAATTGTTAATACAACAAGATAAGCAAATGAACTAAATCTCTGGTTACAATCCTAGTATAAAAATATCTAAACCAGAGAAAATGATCGGTTATAAACCGAAAATTTCAAAACGGCCTTTCGTTCATACCTGGGTGGTAGATTCTCTAGTTACCTGTCAATCTAGGTCTTCCACATATGGTTAAAAAAGCTGAAAATGTTCTCTGAACTATCCCTGCTAATGTCAGTGTGTCCTCTTTCCTTGTCTTAGAAAAGGTCTCCCTGAGCTTAAACGTAGTAATCTTATTCGCCCCAAAAGAATCGATGAACGATCATGCAATTCACAATTTTCTTTAATTAATGATTCCTATATACCAAGGGCAGACATAAAAAGAATCAACTTATTACACATTACAGCCCTATAGAAGTTGTAGCTATTTTAATTTTTATCCATAGAACATCGGTTAATCCAAATGCAGTAACCTATTTTGCTATAAATTTAAATATTTTAAAACCTGTTTCTAATATCCCAATCGAAGTAATAAACTTCTGGACGTATATGCTATATATGCTATTATGCTATTAATAAAATAGCACTATGATAACCAAATTGATCAGAATAGTAAATAAACTGAGCTCAAACAATTGTCAGTTACAAAATAGCAACCAAAATCTATAAAAATATATTTCTAAAATTACAGCATCTGACTGAACAAGGACTTTAGTCTTCTGAGAAAATCTTCATCACCCATTGTGAACTTATCGATTTGTTCTAAACAACCTGAGAAAGACCTATATTGATGAGATCTTCTGCTATTCCTCCTTCTGAATAGCTTGTCTGATAACAGTCTGACATATAAAGGAAGAATGGTTAAAATTGATAATTCCCAAAGGAAGGCGATAACATATCTACACCTTAATCCATTTCTGTTCCTTTCAAGAAAGGAAGGAATACATAAGGCGAATATTTTTCTGAATATGCTAATGCCTCATAACTGGAATAATCCAGGAAAATCAGAAAATATAATCTCCAAAAAACAACTAATTGTTCTTCAATTCAGTTCTGGCAGAAACCTATTGATTCAAGCTCAGCTTGAAAATTGACTTAATCTTATATAAGCTAGCTGAACCTAGCACACAGATCTGCTTAATTAAATTCTCGTTTAGATCTTCTAAACGAACAACGAAACTGTATGTCTTAATATCACACCCTTTGTCTATTCAGTGTTGACAATTAAACTAAAGTAAACTGACAAATAAAAGACCATCAATTTAAATCTTAAATTATCAGTATTTGTGCCCTTTATAAATGCAAGAAATATTTAATGGGTGCATAGTAACTAACCTCCCAGAGGAGAACCCTGATATCAAGGCTAAATAGTCTACAACTTGGCCGCTGAACTCTCGAGGATCTCCCAGCACCCAAAATCGACAGGATTGGAAACTAGCCAATTAAGTAAAATAAGTAATGAATTAATGTATGTACCTACTCATATAGATCTATTAAAATATGTTAATCGCCATACGATAATTAACTAGAGCTATCAGAACCTGATTTTGGAATACTACCCATTTTCTATGTAAATAAAAGATGCAAACAATTCTAAGTAGGCAATAAATAAATCCTTAAAAATTTATAACCCCGACCTCTGCGGGTTTACAGGAACCTAAGTAGCGCCCCACCTTTGGTGAACGCTCTGTGTCTTAAAAAACAGTCTTCTTTTATTTTATTGGCAATAGGTACAAACTATATTTTGCCAAAACACGTCTGTTTTTTCAGACAAAATTTTTGCATTAATTGCATAGGGGATATATCAACAATTCTCATTGAGAAACTGAAGACCAGACAATATCTTACTATATGCCTTACATAACAGCTCTTCTAACTCTGAAGGATTATGTCTCTATATGTAATGCTTTTTAAAACCATCTTCCCTGATTGCCAGATGATGGATCCTCCAGTGTCTATCTTGGTCCTCTCTTTCACCTAATTCTAAATGCAACAGGAGTAGTCTGGGCATTTTATGCCTTGTAAAGTAATTACATAATTTTAGTTCATATTTATGTCGCTATTACCAAATGTATGAAACGTCATGACAAAACTAAACGACTTCAAATGATAAAACGTAAGATAATGATGGCCGGCAATGCAGGCACCGCGTACACTCTGCTGGAGAACCAGCGAACTGCCATCCAATGCACGACAGACCGAGAGCGCCATCTATCGATGACTGAAAGCGGAGGCGCATGGATCTGAATCTGAATTGGTGCGCGAATTTTATTGTTCACCTATCTTACTTAAAAGCTGAAAAATGCTGAAACAGGCTGAAAAGTTTGAAATATATAACGAAGTTTAAAGAGTCTGTGATGTTATAAAGAAGGTGGGTGCAAAATTGCTAGTGACTCTACAATCTTATGTAGGAACCTGGCCTAAAGTATAAGCTTTCATTACAAAATTTAAGATGAACATCTTTCTGTCTGGTATAATAACCAAGAATAGATAAGTCTGCGCAGCTGATACATGAATGCTACCCTTTTCACGACTTTCCTCAATGGAAATAGAACGACAGCTCTTGACCTAAGATGAGGGTATACATAATAGTATTCTAAGGAGGTTAAAACCAATGCAGAACAGGAGGAATAAAAGGAACTTTCATGAACGAAGAGACTTAGTCTACTTCTGTTTCTCCTTCTCTCCTAGTTTATGCTCTCTCCCTCCTTTATCTAAACTGATAACTTAAAGATTTTGCCAGCTTAACAAAATTATTTTTATGGCTGGGTTGAAATATATCCTGGTGAATAAGGCCAAACAACCTTCTTCCATGCTGCTTCTGAAAATAATCCTGAGTGTCTGCAAGTTCTGTTAGAACTTCAAATAATGTGATTATTTAGTGAGCTAAAAAAGCAGTAAAAAAAAACATGTAAACAGCCTGCGGACATCCTAAGCGGTCACCCATACAAGTACTGACCGCGCCCGGTGTTGCTTAACTACGGTGATCGGCGAAAATCGGTTTATCAACCTAATAATTTTGCCGATGCCGTCAATATGGAATAAAGGCCTTCTATCCTCTGCTCCTGAATGAGGGCGTCTGCTGACCGCACAAAAAAATCTATCTCAAACAGAATGATGAGAATGACAGAGTAGGTAGGTACATACACTTTTTGTAAGGCATGGTGAATAATGCACTGCTCATAAAAACAGGCGTCTTTAGGACCGCCTGTAACTGCAACTATGATGTCGACAGTAGTCGAATCAATCAGTGCTTCCTAAAAAGAAAAGCCTGTGGGCGAAAAACTTCTCGAGTTCGCCGTCCGTGGAATCCCAGCACCCTGACCTAAGAGGTGGCGCTGATGGACCACCATTAATAAAATCCAAGCTATAGATAAAAGTCGTACTTGGATACGAATTGATCCAGGTAAACAGTCCAAATCTGTTGCTCTCTACCACGTCTTGTGGACCGTGGTTAACCCCTATGGACACTAGGTCCGAACAAAGGGCCTCTAATTAACTGCCAATAGCCGAGCTGCCTACCACGTCTTGTGGACCGTGGTTAACGCCTATGGACACTAGGTCCGAACAAAGGGCCTCTAATTAACTGCCAATAGCCGAGCTGCCTACCACGTCTTGTGGACCGTGGTTAATAACTATGGACACTAGGTCCGAACAAAGGGCCTCTAATAACTGCCAATAGTCGAGCTGCCTTCCACGTCTTGTGGACCGTGGTTAATTAAGGACACTAATCTCCGAAAAGGGGCTGATAGACCGCCAAATAAAAATTCTCTAGCTGAACTGTGTAGAAGGAGAGCTGTGTCATGTCGACAACTGTCATCCTTTGCTAGGTTAAAGTGCTACTAGAGCTTTTAACACCTAGATATGCTCTGCCTGGCAAACGGTCGGGTGACGGAAAACTGGGCCTTATTCCTGCATACTTTTCCTCCTAACTAGAAAAAACAAAGGATGGTAAAACGAAAACGAAAACTTACCGCTGTGCGAACATGTGAACACCACCAAGCACAAAAAGCGAATGATAGCAGATGTGATATATTGTGCGATCTGGCCTTGCCGGTCGTGCAGTTTTTCTTTAAACTTGTGGCCACCTAGCGACAAATAGCGGTACTACTAGTGAAATAATAGTGATCTCGAGAGCGAGATGCCGTAATATAATCCACCAATATGACTACCTAGATTTCAATCTAGAGGACCACTGCATCCAGTCAGTAGTCTTTCGTGACGAGCCTATAACATTAGCTGGTGGTGTTTATCTTCTCATCTCTATGAATATTACATATACGCTCACCGGCACGAAAAACTCAGCAGATGAATTTTTTTAAACAAGCTTAAAATTTTAACGTTTTGTGAGGTTTTATTATTATAATATCTTAAGTACAAACATGACAACATGTTTTAAGTATTGCACAGATCTTATTACTTAGAAGTGCATAGTTGGCCATGAACCCACGGTAACAATGCTTTCTAATTATTATTTTGAGAAATCTGACAGGTGTAAATCACATTCTAAAGAGGTGTTGTTCTGGCTGTTAATCCCGAACCGAACCGCAACTGCCATTGTTGCATTCCTTCAAGATAAAAGAACTGAACGATATGTTGCCCAAGGATATCACATATCCAATAGCACTGTGCACCGTATTTTTACACGTTTCTTGGAAACTGGAGCTTACACCAGACGACCTGAAACCCCAATGAAGAACTAAAGCTCAAGATGATCGATTTATCGTCTTACAAAGTCTTTCAGATCGTCGTGCTACGGCTGTAGAGACAAGAAATCGACTTCATCACGCCCAGAATACCAATGTAAGTGAGCGAACAGTTAGACGAAGACTTGGAGAAGCCAATCTTACCAGTGGTAGACCTGCAACAGGCCCAGAGCTTCTTAGGCGTCATCATGTTGCTCGACTTCAGTTTACCAGAAATCACGAGCACTGGGGTGAAAATGAATGGGTACGCGTTTTGTTTACCGATGAGTCCAGATTTAGCCCGCGGTCTCCAGATGGTCGTGAAAGAGTATGGCAAAGACAACAAGAGCGTTTTGCAGAATGTACCTTCAGTCCCAGGGTAGGTTACCAAGGGGGCTCAGTTATGGTGTGGGTAGGAATTTCTCTGGGGGCACGCACAGAATTGTACTTCCTTCCAAGAGGCTCCTTAACTGCTGCCAGGTACATTGATGAAATTCTCCAAGATCTTGTTGTCCCCTATGTTGATTTTATTGGACGTGACTTTCTTCTGATGCATGACAATGCCAGACCGCACACCGCGAGAATCACACAACAGTACTTAAACGAATTAACCATTGCTGTTATGGAGTGCCCAGCGATAAGTCCAGATGTGAACCCAATTGAACAGCTCTTTTAGAGGATTGGAAACGTATTCCTCAAGAGCACATTCGCCATTTGATTTTAGGCATGCCAAGGAGAATACATGCATTAATTCAAGCGCATGGGGGCAACCCGTTATTAAAAATGCGTCTTTCCAGTTTTTGATAACAAATTGTTGCAGTTTTGATTAATTTAACGTCATTTTGCAACAGCATCAATTTGTGCTATTTCATCGTCATTTATTAATTTGTAACAAAACAATTTTTCTTTTCACATAATCGTTCAATTGTTGTTAAATAATACTTAAAACATG
This sequence comes from Rhyzopertha dominica, assembly GCA_025024175.1. Lineage (NCBI taxonomy): Eukaryota > Metazoa > Arthropoda > Insecta > Coleoptera > Bostrichidae > Rhyzopertha > Rhyzopertha dominica. The sequence goes on along the minus strand of QCXZ01000137.1, from coordinate 1,785,555 downwards.
TTATTATGTCTCTGTTTAAGATATTATAATAAAAAACATCACAAAGCGTCTAAATTTTTAATTTGTTTTAAAAAATTCAGCTGTTCCGTTTTTCGTTATGGTAAGTGTATGATATGGTAAGGAGTTTCATTATCCTCCATGCCCTTTCGACATGTAGCATCATTTGCTATACCAATTAAAAGTTTTGTTACAAAAAATATTAGCTAACGAACGTAACCTTTAATGTGCTTTCGGCTGTCTAAGAGCCAGCACCAGGATAAGCTAATATAAAAAGTAACCCATAGTGTACTAAACAGTAGAAAATTGCATCGTTTATTTTACCAAAGTTTCATCTACTCTTTTCAGGGTTAATAACGTACTGACATTAAAAATGAAAGTATATAGTAACAAACAATAATAAAGTWTGATGGTTGCGTTATATTTTTTTGATCTGAAAACGACTAAAATATATAGCTTCTGTGTATTTTTGATCAATTTAAGTAGCCCTTTATATACCTACGTAATTGTTTACCTTCCTGTCAACTGACGTAGCTATAAGACAGGCAGCTATAAAGCCTAAAAAGCTCTTGCTTAAAAGTCGTACGTCAAACTAACTCCATCAGTTTCTAATCTAAAAATGGCTGACGGAAAGTAAGCTGCACAAGGTCCCCTAAACGATATTGTTCTCGATTGTCCACGAACAGTGACGCTAAAATAAACATCGCCTTCGGAATTTACCGGCTTTATCCCATTGTATTGTAAATGTAACATTAAAAGAACAGAAATGGAAACAAGTCCGTAAACATCGTGAGGGAGGCCTCACCGGAAGAATCATGGTGCCCCAGAGAGGGGATCCGGGAGCTCTCTCATTCCCACTCCGGCATCTCGGGAGATACACCGGCTAGATGTATGGGGGCTCTTTAACATCGGTTAGCCGAGCTGGGACCCCGGCAAAAACGCAAGAAAGAGGAAAACACCAATTAGAGCCATTGTTTTACTGATACGCCTTTGGAGCGATGATCGATCAATTAGGGGTGTATGTGGGAGGGGGGATTTGGGGCAAAAGCTCTAGAGTCTATTCTAAAGCGATAGCATATATGTAGCAGTAAATAATAGTAGTAATAATATGGGTGTGTAAAGAAAAAGTCTGTACGTACTTTTTTGTTTTTTTTGTGGCATTCAATCAATTAGGACCTTTTTGAGAGAATTTAGGCCCTAGTAAAACAAAAGATATACGACACATAATGGGAAACAAAAACAAATAAAGGACCACGGCGAAGAATTCTCAGCAAACTTCGTTCAAAAACATTTTAAAACATTAATGGCTAGAATATTTACAAAGGTGGATTAGCGTTTGATATGTGGTGGATTATGTTTTAAAATAATTAATCTTTTTGTCAATGCTATTTTTAGTCAGTTTCTTACCCAGTAGTTTAAAGAATAAACTTATTGCATTTGCACGATTTATACGATAATACAGGATGTTTCACGAATGATAATGACACTGACGAAATTAAAAATGCAACCCTAAATACATTTGCAGATAATTGTTCATCGCCTTGAAAATATAAAACGTAGAGAGCTGTATAAATTCATAAATTTTGACATAAACTTCAATCATTTGCTTTAAGTAAATTCGGTATTGTAAAACAAATTTTTGTTTGAAAAATGTTTAWTCAATAACATTAATGTAATAAATGCTGTGAGTTTTTTTAAAGAAAGCTAAATTATGATAAACACGAGTTTTGGTAAGTGACCAAGTATTTATTTGTGAAAGGGTTACCTAGCAAGAACAAGGCCAAATACATATCAATACGCCCTAGTACAAAGACCTATCTGAAAGCTGATCTTTACCACCATGTTAATATTTGAAGGTAAAAAAAGTTGCTAACACCGATAAATTTTAGTTATGCCGTTAGCTGATAATGGGAAACACCTTCATGGGCTATAAAGACAGAAAGGGATGCTGAAATCAACATGAATAAGATATATTTAACCGCTATTGTCCAGATGCTCAGCCAGATGCTGAGAAAATCAAATAAATTAGTAATCATTTAATAAAATCATGCTGAAATACTCCTTCTAAACAATATGGTCTCAAMGGTTTCTGCAGAGTTACATAGAACGGAAATACATCCGTAGTTAGCTAAATTCCTTGCAGAAAACAATAGGGGATCATAAACCATTACTTGAAAATTGCTCATTTACATCATGTTACCAAAAGTGATATCAATAAGTAAGTTAAGGAAATTAAGAGCGTTTTTGCTGAATTTCTATTTTACAAACACTGGATTCGTTTTCAAACTGCATCTATATACAGTTAATGTTCCAGCCTGACCGCAAAAAGATTAAATTAACGTCACACAGCCCCCCTGCGCCAGCTATTATGTTACTGGTCAGGCAAACAAAGCAACACACATTCGCTAATTACTTTATGATAACAAACACGGAATTTCACACGTCAATTTGCCAGCGTGGGGACCACGTCACGTTATCGCGAGGTGTTAAATTTATGTCAGGTCGCCTAGCCGCAAATAATACGGTGGCAGCTGTCGTAAAATTGTGATGTATTAAATTGCGACATTAAGGTATTAAATAGAGATGGCTTTTTACGATAAGTGGTTATTAGACCACTACATAACACGTTAAAATTATAAAAAAAACTCACCCCTTCGTTGTGATGCGGGCATTTCCAAGAACCTGCAAAGAAAAAAGAGATTATATTTTAGAAAATACAATGCATTTTATGAAAGACTGAATATCAGCTACCCTCTTACTTCCGTTCTCCATACGCTTCCCCTAATGCCTAACTCACATGCTGGGCTAATCGAGTGAGCATCGTTCTTTATTTCGCCCTATATATTATTTACAAGCCATCTTAGCTGGAGCAGCATAAGTGAAATATATAATGGGATTGATCGACCAGGGCAAACATCCCTAATACAGCAAATTGATGCAAAGTAAGGCGAATTTTGGAGATGTAGTGTAAGAGGGGGAGTATTAGATGACGCTATGATGATGGAAATATTTTGATTATGTGCACAATTTTCGTTTTGGGAAGCTGACCAACTAACGTATAAATACTCTTAAAGTATCAAGCATCGATCTATGCGACTGACTTATGCAGGGGGGTTTACTGGCACTCAGCTTCGTGTCTATTTTTTAGTAGGATTTCATTGCTAAATTTTCCACCGGTGTTCACTCGTGGAATTCTTTGCTTCGGCTTCCCCATGTCATTTCAATGAGGTTGAAAATGCAATGATATGGGGGTAATCGTAGCATGGTGTGTCGACATTCAGAAGCGAAAATGTGAATTTTAAATTTCTTCGAAATTTTTTTATGCCAAGCACTTCCAACAATTGTTTTTCGTGTGGTCCTCTTGGAAATATAAATCTTCTTTTCTTAAAAACTCTTGAATGGTTGCCTTATTAGTTGTTGTATTTGGAATCATATCCAGTTGCTCCGAATGTTAACTAGGGTTGTCCATTACTATGACGCTGTTTGGTGGCAATTTGGGCAATAAAATGTTTTTGAACCAATTTTCAAACACTTCCGCATTCATATCAGAATGATAATCGGCGCTTGCTTCTTTTAAGTTTTTACATCCAAGATACAGGGCTCCAGGAACGAAACCATTTCACCTCCTGCGTGTAGAATCATTATTCTTTTTCCTTTTGACGCCCGAATATTGACGTTGCCCTTCCCTGAGTCATCAACCCATCCTTTTTTTATTGTATCGTATGGGTATCGTACCATGTTTCGTCGAGGACGATTTTCCTGCTTATACATTTCTATAGATTTTAAATTAGGAAAGAATATGATTTAGTCATACATTAAGAGCTGTTAGATGAGAAATATTTGCAGTTCAAATAATAATGCTCATTGATTTGTGTATGGAAAAAAATTCTAAAAAAGCCTAAACACAATTTTTGGATACGGTCCACTCCGCTGCAAAACAGTGGAACGTGCCGAACCCGTCTGTTATTTACGACAGCTTCAGTTGATACTTGTAAATCATTGTGGGCGGTAATCGGCTGTTCGTATAACGAGTGTCATAGATTGTTGCTTGCAATTATACGTATATCTATTTTGTAAGACATTTTAAAGTAATTACAAACCAAACCAGTACAGATGTCACAAGTATTGACGTTTGTTATTGTTTTGTATACAATGGTAATACCATAATGCTATTGCAATTCGAAAAATCCCGCAAAACATTTTGTGTCTAAACTTTTATTACATATACAATTTTTAAAATGGCTTCGGAAATATTTTATAACAAATGAGATAAACAAATCTTCTCTTCAGTTTTTCGGAAATTGTGTCGTTGGCACTTTCAATTAACTGATTTGTCCAGTTAATAGTCTAAAATAGGAAGCAAGGAAATGTACTGAATTACTCAATTCTTCTTGCGGAAAATGCTGTAGATATCGGTCAACCGCTACACTTAGGTATATTTTTAAGTAAATAAAAAGGAACCGAGCTTCTGTTCCTCTTCTTGTTTCAATAACTCGCCCTCACTCTGTTTCGTTCCCATTCTCATGTACCTACACGCGAAAGAAACACCGTTATACGTGTTTCCCCACACTATGGACTCCGAGATCGCATACGTAAACACCCCCAACGCATCTTTTATTCATACGGTTTGCTTGACTGGGAATAAAAAGCATCCAGATAGATAAGGCAGAGCAAACAATCAATTTTCAGTTTATGGCGTTCGTGCCGTTCGCCACGCTCTGTAATTAACGTGGCGTAAACAGCTATTAACGATGTGGGTGTGCTGGTTTGCGTGAAAAAATTAATTTTAGAATATTCGTTTGTCATACGTGCCGTTTATCGCACATCCGTAGATCTAGTAATTTGCGGGAATAAGACCATGTACATTAATAAAATTTTTAGTAGGTATCTAAAATGTAGGCCAATCAAGACTACGTTTTCCATATGCATAACACATAGACAAGTTTACAAAAAAATTGTAAGAATGAAAAGATCAAAGGACAATTCATGCATATATTTATTTAATTTACGAAATTTAGTGACATGAAACACATAAAATAGTTAAAAGGCAACCACAAAATAAACTTATCATAAAAGAGATGCGCTATTAATATTTTAGCGAACAGGATAAACCACTCATAATGTTTTGTGATTTTCGACAAAAAATAGATTTAGCTCAAAATCGACGTACAGATGTATTTTGAACTGCAGATTTCAAAAATGTGCTCTAAAATGAGCTAGGACTGCGGGCGGCCTAAATAAGGACACCTTCCGAGCGAACCGTTGTAGCCAGCGACCAACTGAGACCATTCCGAAATTCAGGAGGTCCAAATCAGTAAGTATACTTGTATTCAGCTGAATCGGAGACGAAAAAATGTTAAGGTCAAAAAAGAACAAAGGGGTTAGCTTTGGATGTTTTGTGATTTTCGACAAAAAATAGATTTAGCTCAAAATCGACGTACAGATGTATTTTGAACTGCAGAATTCAAAAATGTGCTCTAAAATGAGGTAGGACTGCGGGCGGCCTAAATAAGGATACCTTCCGAGTGAACCGTTGTAGCTAGCCACCAACTGAGGCCATTCCGAAAGACCCATACAGGTCTGCCATATCACTATCAAAATTTACTTCTTTATATTAATAGGGTGAAGCTCCATATTTTAATATGAAGCTTTGGGATATTCGTTATCAATTTAGAAAACAACCAGTCTTGCAACATATTTAGATACTACTAATCTATAAAGTGTAACTGATCTACTTACTTACTAATCTTACTAATATTCGCGTGCTATCGAAAATTTAAAAAAAACGGGCAGATTTATGACTATGCCACATCAAACAACGTTATATCTTCTGCTCGGTCAGGATTTCGTAAGGGACATAGTACAACATCTGTTTTAGCTCATGTCGAGGCACTACATAACTCAAATGCTTCGGTTCTAGTACTGCTCGACTTCTCCAAGGCATTTGATACCATATATCATTGCTTGCTGTGTGCTAAATTACGCTATTATGGATTCGATGATGTGGCTGTGGGTTTTTTTTAAACTCATATCTTCGTAGTCAATCCCAAATTGTCGTTTTCGGTGATAATATATCTGGATGCCGTTCCAATACTTCGGGTGTTCCGCAAGGCTCAGTAATGGGCCCATTACTTCTTTGATATACACTGCAGACCTCCCAAACAATATTCAAAATTGTAGTATTCAGTATCATGTAGATGACTCGCAGTTGCAATCTTTCAACCCTAAAAGCACTGCGATATCCTGCGAGCTCGTGGACAGTGACTTAAGGCTATAGCTGATTATTCTCGAAACAATAATTTAAAGTTAAACCCAGAAAAGTGCGGAGCAATGTTGTTCTGTCCAAATCGTTTGCGAAGAAGCATATTGGCAGATTTTAAAATTAATATTAATAATCAACCATTGACTGTTGTTAATAGCGTTAGAACCTTAGCTGTAATATTTGAAAGCGATCTTGGTTTTAAACAACATATTGCCGGTTATCTAGCTTTGAAACTGCTGTATTGCAACAGACACTTAATAAATTTCGGAATGCGTAAGAAACTTTGTGAATCGTTAGTGTTATCCATCCTTATAATTACGGTTTCATTGTGTTTTACTCATGTCTGGATAAAATAACTAAGTTAAGATAACAGAAAATCCAGAATAGCTGTTGTAGATTCGTTTATCACATACCCCGTGACGAAAGAGCGTCCCAAAGAATAGTGGCATTGGGTTGGCTTAGAGTAGATGCTATAGATTGTCAGTGTTTTTCTTTGATATGTTGGTAACCTCCTTACCTCCATACCTTCGAGGCAAGTTTCACTTTAGATCTGATGACATAAATGTTAATATAAGGAATCTCTCTTCACTATCAGTTCCTAGATATCGTACTGCCTTGTTTGGTAGGTCATTTTTGTATAACTGTGTAATTATATACAATAGCCTGCCTGAAAGCCTGAAAATGCTTTGATTACGTCAATTCCGAAAGCAGTTGAAGAAAATATTGTTAGTTTCGCAGTAATTTATATGCGTAGGTTAGTTTGTTGTTGTTATGTGATATAAATAAGTTTAGTATAATGTATGTAGCTCGTATATGTGTATTGTTTCGAAAGATTGCACCATTACCATGTGCAACTACTGCTTGTTATTGTTCCTATTGTCATAATTTGATTGTAGGTATGGGTATTATAATTTTTTTGTGTAATATCCCTTTTTAATTAAAATCGTTTAAGAGACATATTTTTAATTTTGAAAAAGATTTAAAACAATGTACATAAAACTCCATTCTAGAACAGTATAACGCCTGTCAGAGGAAGTGTTACTTCATCCAAAACAGGACTTTCTCATAAAAGTGCTAATTGTTTTCACTGCTGAAATATATATCGCAAATGAATTCAATTTAAAAACCTCTTCCCATGCAGTAAGTTCTCTTTCTTTGAGTCATATTGGTTGTATAATTAACAAGGTTTGTCTCTTTCTGTGGAAATAATGGTGGAACAAGAAAGTGTTGTATGAAGCCTCATATTAAAGGCTTTATGGTTGTCTAACGTCTAAGTATAATTTTACATTAATGCGGTTATAGTTCTAATTTATAGTATCCATTGGGAATGCGTAAGAGAAGTCAACTTTTCACGTGGTAAAAAATTAAAAAATTGTCCAAATATAATAAAAGAGCAGTTGTCCACGTCCAGTACAATTCGGATAAAGGAAAGTCATTATATTGACGTTTCTTCACCACAAGATTACACACACTTTGAGGAGAAGCACAAGGAAACAACTAATGAATGGAATCATGAACTTTTCAAGCCTCAAAATCATGAACAGAGATAATTCTTAAAATGTCTGGATATATATAGCCGGAGGATATTCTCCTTACCAAATATTTCGCTGAAAACGTAGTGTGTTTTATCCATACACAACTCGGTTCGACCTTAAAAACTGACGATATATTTTTATTACTGTAAACATCTTTTGCTAGCTCTAACTTAATTGTAGGGCGACGCTGGAACTCCTTATATTTCATGTCACACTTTAAAATTCAAGAAATTTCTTCTTAGCCCACAACATTCGCAAAAATTCATGAACTGTATAAGCTCTTTGATCTACGCCACGGACACAACATCGAACCCTCCCAAGAAGCCGGATTTCCTTTAGCGTTTAATCCGGCAGCGTTAATATTTCAGCCGACATCGAATATCGAAAGGGCGGTTTATCGAAAAACCGCCACGGGAGACCGCGGGTCGTATGCAAATCGTGCATTACACGGAGCGCGTTCCGGCACCTTCACGTCGGTCTCGTGGGCCTTCCCAAATTGATTCGGAACTAACCTCCGAGGAGCGGAGGTCGCGATGGAGGTGTTCCTGGGCCGCGCCACGAGTTAAATGAAATATTCAGGGATTTAGAGGTGGATGGTGACGTGCTTGGGCCAGAGCTGCGGCCTTTGGAGGGTGGTAAGAGGAGTTTCAGTCAATGGGATGGCGGTTTATACACGTAGAAGTTTTTCAGTCACAGGAAATACTTGTACCAATTAAAATCAACTGTAAAAATTAATGATTTACTGCAATAACTCTAAAACCGTATCCCTGGAATGCCTAATCCGATTATGTTGCTCTTTAATTTCAACTGTAGCTTCATTTTTCAGCAATGATGCTGATTTCCTAATTTTCATTATAATTTCAGTGTTCAGTATCTACAGGGTGTATACAGGATACTTTTAAATTAAATCAAATTAAAAAGTATTCTATCATTCTCTCATCAAATGTAAAATCGTTATTTAATTACATTATTAGGCCCCTTCCTTGGTGAAAATAAAAGCTGTACGCCTAGTTAGGAAAATTGAAGGGTGCAAATTAGTTTGACTTAGTGCGTGAAGTGCAGGAAATAACATCAGTCTTCTGCTTAATACTGACATACATTTTGGATGCATGAATTTAATAAAACTTACAGAAATAGGAAAATTGATACACATACAATATATAAATAAAAAATCTACCCAGACATGAAGTAAAAACGCATGATGACAAGTGCTTACTGTCAGAATTGTGTGACATTTTTAGGTTTACAAAGTAAAGTTCAGCCAAGAAGTTTGTGTTGAAATATGAGTGATTTAGCAAAAGAAGGCGATGGACCTAAAATTATACCAGTAGGGTCGAATGGTGGTCGTTAAATTTTTGTGTAAACAGTTCCTGTGGGAAAAAGGAGCGCATTGTAGTTGGGCCAAAAACTTTATCGCTCTTTAATCTGCCATTGAGTTGGGCCAGAAGGATGCGGACGGTGGATTATGAACCTCCCGCTGATAGTTATCAATAACGAATCCTTATCAGATCCTGCTACCTGATACTACTTAGAAAAGTAGGTAATTTAAACGCAAACATTTTGTACCTGTGGCCCCAACAGATCACGAAACACAATTAAGATGGGTGGGACCTATTTGAAAAATGTAAAATATTATTGGACACTTGTCCATAATGTCCTAAATAATTTGTTAAAGAGGGTGGTTGCCTGCTGAAATGAGTTTATAAATTCTGAAACGCAAGTCAAATTAAACAGTTTTACTAAAATTTCTAGCGCACATTCATACCGGCGAAATGGAAGTTGTATTCATGCAAAGTGAAAAAGGCAAAAAACTGTTGGTGGTGAATAACTACAAGTTTTGCATCGCAAACGTGCTGAAGAACGGAACTGTGCGTTGGAGGTGTACAAATAAAACATCGAAATGTCCCGCAAAAATCTACACGTCGGCTGGAAATGAGATCTTGGACTCCGAATTATCTCACAATCACAAAGACATAAACCTGCACAGGCAGATTGTCAACAACAGTGTGAAAAGGAAAGCTCTAGAAAATGTACACGAAAAACCTGCCAAATTAGTGCACACGGAACTTCGGTCTAACCCTGGCATAAGCAGTAACATAACGACTTACGATATGGAACTTGTAAGGCATAATATATGGATGTGCAGGAGGAAGTTAACTCCAAATCTACCCAAAACGCAAAAAGACGTTTTCGAAGCAGTAAACACTTTGGCACCTATGGCAGATAAAGAAGAATCATTTGTCTTGACAAATAATGCAGACCAAGGTATCATCATTTTTGCTCCTTATAGCAATCTTTACTTTTTATGTTGTACTGAAACTGTGTATATGAACGGCACATTTGATTTTTGTCCGAAATTTTTTACACAACTCTTTACAATTCATGGATACAAGAATGGACATTACGTTCCGTTGGTATTTTGTTTGCTTCCGGATAAAAAGCAATCCACATATCAAACATGTTTGAATATGTTGTGTCAGAAGTGCAGTGAAAGTGACTTACAATTTTATCCTAAAAGTGTCGTGATTGATTTTGAAACTGCAATCCACAATGCTTTTATGGATACGTGGCAGGAAGCCAGAGTAAGTGGATGCCGATTCCGTCTTTCACACGCATGGTATCGAAAAATTCACTCGCTTGGATTGTCACAAGATTATAAAAACCACACGGAAGCTGCCAAGATGTTAAGATATTGTTTTGGACTTCAGTTTCTTGATTGTTATGAAGTGGGTGACGCATTCGCATTCGATTTAATTCCAATCATACCAAAACATTCGAAACTTCAAGAGTTTTGCGACTATTTAGTGGACAATTACATCAGCGAAAATGCCAAATTTACTCCAAATATTTGGGCAAGTTCATCTGCCTCTTGCAGAACAACCAATGCGTGTGAGTCATTTCATTCAAGATTTAATAAAAGTTTTTATTCGCCTCATCCAAATATTTTTCAATTTGTTGATAGTTTGTTGAATTTTCAAAGTGAAACACATCCAACAAATTCCAAAAAGTTGTTAGGCGTACTGTAAAATTAAAGCAAGATTATCTAGAAGTCAAAATTAATAACTATAAACAAAATCTCATAGACAGGCTGACATTTGTAAAAAGTGTTTCATTTAAATACGCGCCAAATATGTAAATATTTTTTATACCTTATTATACATACATATATGTTATTATTGTAACGTATAAATATAAGTTTGTATTAAAACTTGAAAATTGTTTTATTTTATTCCTTTAAGCGTGTTTGCTAAGAAAAAACCGTAGCAATCACACTAATAAGTTACACACATCACATAAATTAAGGTCTTTCCTAATTTGCTAATAATGGTCCATCACCCGCTGTTCGGGAAAAGCAGATTCTTGGGCCAACTATATTGTGGGATTAGTTGACCCGCTCAGTCAGAGAAGGGTTAGATACTTTCTAAAGTGTGAGTCCAGAACTTCTAAACACTTCAGATGGAAATACTAGTAATAGTAGTAGTAGCAGCCGAAAAAACATTATATGCACCACGCCAGTAAAGTGTCTTTATCGAACTCGTCTGGTTGCTCGCCTCGTCTTCGCCTCGACTCTCAATCTCCAAACTCGTTCGATAAAATGCCACTCTACTGCCTTGGTACATAAATAGCTATTAGAGTTTTTGKCCTACTGCGCTGTACAGATAAGACTAAACATTTCTGATTTCCAGGTGCCTAACTATTTTGTGTTTATGGAACATCATTAGGTATTTTTTAAAAGAGACTGATAGAAAACGCGTGAAACGGCACTCACATTTAAACAACTGGTTATTTAGTACATAATTAATAAACATGCTTAAATGGCTATCATAATTGTCACGATCCAGTGCATCATTTTTAAATTTAAACTCTTCGAGCAATTTATAACAGAAAAAATCACTGGATCAGAAACTGCAGGATATTTCAACTCATCGCACTACAAAGTAACCTAGCAAGCTTTGCCCCTTTATCCCACACACTCCTTGTCAATTTTCATCTAGCCGCAGTCAGAAAAAACCCTCCGCACCGCCGGCGCGTCCCCGAATCCTGCTTTCAGGAGGGCGTTTCGGCTTTCAGGCCATCAACGTCCTTAATTGCGACCCCGGCATCTGCATACGATATGACATATTCGGTTCCGTCTGAGTGGCAGCCTTAATAAGGTTTACGGGCGGCTGAATATTGAGTTTTGCTGCCGCTAACTCGAGCTGCGGCCACTTGCAGGCCGAGCTTAGACCGGATTAGACTCCCACGGGACTCGCGACTCTCAAATCAAATTGAGTTCGGATTGCAAGCGGGCTATCACAGATCCGCCGTGATACCCGGACGGACCTCAATAATTGCCGGACGTCTTTTTTAAGGTATAGCGAGCGAGCCTTGGGAGCACGCAGCGGATGAGAGTGCGGATGCAAATACAGATACATAAACTGGCGGTTTCATCATGCAGTACAAACAGAATTCCAAGGTTTTGGCATAATATGTGCAACATGCCCAATTAATGTGAAAAATCTCAAGCAAGGAATAATACATTTTTGTTTTGGAGAATTTATAACTTCTTTTCAAGTGCAAATTACTCTCAGAGCTTGCCTATTTTTTATTCGCTCGAAATGTAAGTAGAGTACAAGTTGTCAGGATAGCAATATTTGGAAATTACTGAAAAAAAAGCAATTGCAGTATTTTTTTAATAATAATAATAATAATAATAATAATAATAATAATAATAATAATAATAATAATAATAATGCACAATAATTGACTTCGCTATCCCTCTTGACGACAACCTCAGCAGATCATATAAAACAAAAAAAGATAAGTACGTGCAACTTGCTGATGAGATCCAGGAAATGTGGAAGATGCAAAATGTTGAGATTAAGCCACTGATAATTTCTGCCAATGGTCTAGTCCACAAAAACACTCGACGACATTTAGAGGAACTTCAAGTCCAATCGAACGCCCTAACGTGGATGCAGAAAGCAGTCGTTCTTGGGACCACTGCGATCATCCGAAGAACGATCTCTAGGCGTTAACTTCAGTAGCCCTGAGAAATCCAACTACTGAAAAACTCCACTCAACAGTGTGATAGAAAAAAATAAAATAATAATAATAATAATACTTTATTATCCAGCAGACAATTAATTCCAATTACAGGATAAATACAAAAACAGGAACAGTCGGCAAAAATGTTCATGTATGCACAAATTGAACTAAATTCTATAATTCAAAGAATACAATAAATGAATGAATTTATGTATAACAAAGACAATAATGAAAAAAAAGTACATAAAGTCAGAGTGGAATTCGAGGAATAAACACTATGGAATACCAGTTATTACACTTTTAGAAATTTTCTTAAATGTTAAGCTGCTACCACAAAACAGGTCAAGGGTTTGGTTGTACTCATTATAGTTTCTCACAGCAGTATATAGTGGAGAATTAAAGTGGTGCATGGTACTAGTGACTTCATAGCTAAACAGAGTAGTGTATCTACTAGCTGGTCGCGGGATCTGAAATTTTAGCATCTGTAGCAATGGTTGAGATACAAAAGTGCCATCAACTAACTTATACAAAAACAAAACAGAAGAGTGGCATCTTCTATCGGCTAACGCAGATTGAGAAAAGGTTGCAAGTAAAACAAAATATTTCAAAAACCTTCGTTGAACTCTTTCCAGGGCATTTACATGATTGTCATAATGGGGGCTCCAGACCAATGAACAATATTCTAATTTGTTTCTAATATAACAATAATATAAAGACAAGAGCGTATCAATATTTACAAAACCTCTGGTATTTCTCTTTACAAAACCGAGCATCTTCAAAGCATCCTCACAAATTTTCTCAATGTGCGGAGAGAAGGACAGCTGACTATCAATGACAACGCCAAGATCCCGAACTCGAGAGCGTTTCTCCAAAATAATGCCATTTATATTATAATCAAAAGTAAAATTACTGATTTTGCGAGAACACGTTAGTACACAACATTTAGAGATATTGACTGTCAGTCTATTGTGGCTACATCACTGAACAAAGGAATCAATAAACTTCTGCAATGCAACACAATCAGATTCCGAATTAATTACATTGAATATTTTTAAATTATCTGCGTATAGCAAAAACGGACATGACAACTGCTCCTTCACACTATTAATGTAAATATTGAAAAGTAAAGGACCAAGAATTGAGCCTTGCGTCACACCAGTTGGTGTATTGAATTGTGCAGATTTAACATTTCTATATTCAACAAACTGCCTTCTACCGTGCAACATTGAATGAAACAAGTTGATAAGATTATCACAGAGACCGATGCTATCCAGCTTGCTCAGGAGAATATCCACGTCCACAGTATCAAATGCCTTAGACATATCCGTATAAACTACATCGACCTGCAACCTCGCGTCAAGTGCACTTAACAAATTTTGTACAAATTCACATATATTGGTTAGAGTGGATTTTCCTCTAATAAAACCATGTTGTTCAGCAATAGTTAATGACGAAAAATGACTATAGAGAACGTCCGATAAAATACATTCAAACAATTTCGAAAAATTGAACTGAAAACAATGAAGGGAAAACTTCGTTCAGAAAAAGATGCGAATCTTTAGTAGAGTTATCACAACTATTCTCATTGGAATGCTTTAAAATATTTTAGATGCATGTACTCTTCCAATTTTGGGAAACCTGGAAAACCTCCAAATGAAGCAGGAAATTACCGACCAATTGCCATCCTGAGTGTCGGCTACAAGTTACTAGAGAAATTACTCTACTAGAGAATAGGGCCTATTATTGAAGACTCTCTTCCGAAGGAACAAGCAGTTCTTAGCAAGAACAGAAGCTGCTGTGACCAAGTATTAGCTCTAACAACATATGCTGAAGCTGGTTTTTCTAGGAGATAAAAGTAGGTAGCAAATTTAGGATTTTGAGTAATGGTCTTCCACAAGGATCGATTATGTCATCTACGATTTTCAACCAAGTGCCTTTCCAGTAACTCAATCGAGAAAATTTGTGTATGCAGAAGACACGGCGGTGGTTTTCCACAGTATAGACTTTTCTGTACTTGAACAAAACCTTTCAAGAGATATCAAGACTATGAATTGCTATTTTAAAGCCTGGCGCTTGTGCCTTAATCCATTGAAGACAGAAGTAACTTGCTTTCATCTCAACAATCACCAAAAGAGGAAACAGCTTCAAGTTATGTCAAATAACATAATTCTCAAACATAGTTTCTCGCCAAAATACCTTGGAATGACCCTAGATACGTCTCTAACGTCAAAGAAACATCGGTAAACAATTACAGACTAGAAATAACATCTTGTATAAGCTTGCTATTACAAGTTGGGGTGCAAATGGAAGTGTACTTCGTACCTTTGCAGCTGCCTTGCTTTATAGCACCGCTGAGTACTGCTTTCCCGTCTGGAAAAGTAGTCATAAGTATAATTACGCGGTTAAACTTCTGCAGTATTCACAAAATTTGGCTACTGTAAAAGATTCTGTCAGATTCCAGTTACACCAAGAGTAGAAAAATATATAACTATCGATGGATGACACACTAGCAGATTTAAACGCGTTGGAAAAACTAGAAGAGCAAATATTACAAGTGATGAAAACACTCAGTCAAGCAAATATCGTTATCAGTAGGTATACTTCTAAGGACTATATCTTGCAAGGAATTAAAGCTGCATTTGTGAAATATACTACATAGTATACCCTAAAATTCATCTGCTGGGCGATTAACTTCAGAATATGCATACAAAAAAGATCAATCAACACAAAGAGAATAATCAGCTGTTGATAAAATCATTCAAAATATCTATCGGTAAATTTTAACACGGTGGACGAACAGTACCTGCCAGGACATTCAGCCTAACCCATATTTCCCGGCCATCCCCTGGCAGATACAAACGTTTACACAACAGTGCGGTCGGTGTACAATGAATCAAGCGTATTTCTGACATTTTTATGACGGCCACGTTGCCGTATTGGGCTCAAATGCGTAGTTTACGACCGGCCTCCACGGTACCACCCATCACACTCAATTAATGGCAACGATAATCTTATTTAACGATGCCCGATTGTATCAATGCCACTTGACTAATTGCAGTTTGTTGTGGGGCGGCGTGCACCCAGCGTTTGCGGCGATTGACCGCCGGACAAGGGCTCGTTAGCGGTTTAGAGGGATGATCGACAAGCTGCGGCTGTAATCGGGCAAAATCCGGGTTACATCCGCGAGGATTCAAAAATTTTCCGGTACTGATATATAAACGTTATGCATCGAATGAAAAATAATGAATGCCAAAATAAAAAGCATTAAAAGTTAAGTATTCCGCTTTATATAGTTTAATAAACAGACAATATACTGCTTAAATAATTCAGGAAAAAAATTAGCGATCATTTAACGGTTACCTTGTAACAGTGAATACGATACTAAAGTTGCTAAGGATATCTCACAATTTTCACCCAGAACTTATATTTGACTCACGAAAATTAGTCCCCATATTTAGCAAATGCAAATTTTTTGAATTTGATCTTTATTTTAACAGTCAACTCAGAAAAACATCAGAATACTCAAAATATCAGTTATAGCGAGCGAAAATCCATCCATAATCTGTAATTTAACTAGAACCCAGACCTGTAGGATTACCCAATCATAAAGATGTTCTATAAGTGTATAAATATGCAGTTTAATAAAGCTATTATTGCTAAGTGCTTATTGCATTTCAAAATTACATACTTCTGTTCAAGCTTGTTCAGATTTTGTTTAATGCCATTACACCAAACTTATAATTCCGTGGAACCTAGTGCGTGCTCCAAGTCCTGCAGAAGATTCATCCCTCCCGGAACCCCCCATCATGGCGCTTTACGCCGACAGCCCCGAGTAAAACTGCAGAATTGTTGGCACCGTGAACAGGTATCGACGCCCCCTCCCGGCGGGATAGCGTGCCGGCAGTTTCAATAACGGATCGCGTACGTAAGATTCAGCAGGAGGCGGCGATGTAATTGCCAATACCGGGTCCGGAATTGTCTGGATGACTGGCGAAAGGCGCGCATTACGGTTTGTTTTTTCATTTCCGATCCCGCGCGGGCGGCGAAATTGCCGGCGGACCTGCGGGGACTGTTAAATTTCGAGTTTGATTCGAATTTAATGGCTTGATTACGGAACCGGGCGTGKGTAATAAAAAGGTACGAKTCCTTGTAATTTCCGGGCTCGGGGGCGGGCGAAGAGTGCGTCGGACGTGCGGGCGGGGATCGGCTACGCGGACTTCCGGGAATTTGCGGGGAAGGTTTTTTCAGCGGACGCAGAGGAACGAACACAAATAGTCGGCTAAAAATATTTGATGGTAGCTGCTTAATCAAAAATTTTTCCCGTATTCCATGAGCATCTGTACTCTTTGGGTATCTTGCAACATCATTTTTTAAATTTAGTAATCAAAATCAATGAGTGAAAGAGGACATTCCACTGTATTTTCATTCAACGATAACAGATCTCGCATTTGCGCTTTATCCATAATAGATACATACATGTATGTACTTATTCTGGATAGAGTATTGAAGAAAACCGTAAAAAACTCCAATCAGATCTCTATTGTCTTAAGCCAGACTTTAACACCTTCATCAACACGATGGATAGATGTAAAACCACCAGGCCACGCTGTACGGGGGCATCTGTTGACCATATGTCCAATTGTTTGGAGGAGATCTCCACATTCACAAGAAGGGTTGATAGACGAATCCCATTTATTAAGAAAAAAACATGCATTTCCCATGACCTGTGCGAAGGCGATTCAGAGTGACCCAAGGCCTTCTTGGGAGGTCAGTTTCTGCTACCTCTTCTGTAGGATCGTCTATAAGCTGCTGATTGAATATATCATGTTTCTTAAGTTGCCAAACAGAACACCATCCATCTTTAATGGTATAAGGAGCACGAATGAAATTTTCTGTCCACAGAGGTTTTCTAGAAGTTAGCCGACTTGTAGGTAGCTCTTGCGGATCTCGGGAAATCAGAAACTCATTAGGAGCTGATTGATATTTTTGCCAAGCTTTATATGTAGCAAACTGTCTGCGAATCTCCGGAGGAGCAATGTTTGAAAGAATCGGAAGCCAAGGTAATGGAGTTGACTTAATTGTTGGAGTGACTAGTCGCATTGCAGTATTTAAATGAGTGTCAATTTTTCCTGTGTAATGACTGTTTTTCCAAACAGGACAGCAGTACTCAGCACTCAGCAGTGCTATAAAGCAAGGCAGTTGCAGAAGTACGGAGTACCAACTTGTACCAGCAAGCTTATGAGAATGTTATTTCTAGTCTGTAATTTTTTTACTGACGTTTTCTAGATGTTTCTTGTACGTTAGAGACGTAAGCCAATATTATGGTAAACCTATTGACTATTTCCCATTATTATCGCCGATAATAAACCAATTACAATATAGTCTTGTAAATAAAAATGATCAATGCTAATCAGGACTATGGTTACTATCTGCTTCAAAAAATTTGCATGTTAAGAATTCTCATATGGCATTGGATGTAAGAAATAACTATACAGAATATCAAACTATTATGCTTCATTAATTTCATTCAGATGGTTTTTAACATTTTTCTTTGCAAATAAACAAACAAAAAGCTGTTTTGATTGCTGCATAATTTTGTAAATAAACGTAATAAAAATTTGTATACCTCCATTAACTAATTTTTTAGACTTGAATTGACTCCAAACGTCGAAACCTTCTGTAAAGTGTGATTCGCAATGTAATTTAAATGTTAGAAGATATTTCTAAGTTAAAAGTTTTCGGAGGTACATAGTTTTCATGGAGGGAGATCGCTGGATTTTGAAAGCATTCTGAATACACAACAATGCATAAATAATAGGTTCTGTCCAGAGTGCTTCTTCCTAAGAGAAAGTTACATTCTTCATCTCTTGCACGCTCAGTCTTGTTTTCCATACAAAAACACGCCAATTCTCTCTTAGAACATCAATTTCCCCGCCGTTCCGCAAACTGTCGCAAAGAATTAATTCCAACGCGGCGCTTTTTAATTAAGTCCGAGCTAATAGCGTTCGAACGGGGGCAGGAGGGGGTGCGATCGGCGGGTGGGGCGCGTTATCAGATGTCGTCCGGTGGCGTCGCGCCCCCCGGCGGCGGGTAATTAGCGGAGGTGCTTGCCGCCGCCACCGTCCGCGGGAGCGGCTGATTTGTTGCGCCCGTCCGTCACTCGCCTCTCGAAATATTGCCGCCGAGATAAAAACACATCGTAAACGTTACGCACCTTATTTGTGGGCGCGACCGCCGTATTTTATTCTAATGGGGACGGATACGGGGATGGTCACCGTGAAGTAGCCGGTGACACGTTTGATATACAGCCGATAGTTGGGGATATGCTAATTTCGGGAGAAGCACGCGGGCGATAGCTAGAGCGGGGCTTGGTTGATTATCCCTTGAAAAAAGAGTTAATTTTGCTTGGTTTCGGACGTATTTTGGGAAAGATGACAATACATGTTCTTGAAAGATTATTTTGTTAAATATATGCCATAAAAATCTGCCAGGATAGGTGAAAAATGATTAATTATACGCAGATACTTAATCGGCTCAAGCGCTCTGTTTTCGGTTCGTGCAGTTCTTACATACGAGCCCTGACAACTATATGTTCGGTCACTCAGCCGATCGCTAAAGAAAAAATCGTAGTTAAGAAGAGTACATTTCAAACGTGGTGTAGCATGCATATTCGTAAAGTGGCATCGGAGAGTAATTACTTCACTATAATGTTTTGAATTTTATAGTTTATTTATGGCTAAATTACAGGAAAACATAAGGAAGGGATATTTTTTACTGACAACTAAATGTTCGGTCAGTGAGACTGTATTTAAATCTAATAAGGCGTAACGTCGCCTTTTGCCTTAATTACTGCGTTTACCCTAGCAGGCATGCTGTCGGCAAGCCTTTGGCAGTCTTCAATAGAAAAATTATCCCAGATCTGCTGCAATTTGGCACGTAAATCTGCTACTGTTCTTTGCGGATTCTCTCTCAACTCTTTTTTCATCTTGTGCCACACTGTTTCAATTATGTTAAGATCTGGACTGCTTGACGGCCAATCCAGAACAGTGATATTATTGTTACGCAACCATGTTTGAGTGGATTTCGCGGTGTGACAAGATGCACCGTCTTGTTGAAAAATGAAATTATCGTCAGCATTTAACTTGGCGATGCTAGGCAGTAGGCTTCTTGTGAGAATGGCTTGGTATTTTCCAGCATTCACTGTGCCTTGGACGAATTCCATAATTCCCAAGCCTTTAGAGGACATGCATCCCCAAACCATAAGACTCTTAGCGAATTTCACAGTCCGTTTTAGGCAGTCGGGATGGAACGCTTCTTGTTTCGACCTAATTACACGGCTGCGACTGTCGCCTACAGCCACCTCAAATTTTGATTCATCGCTAAATATGATCTTGCTCCAGTCTTCTCTCGTCCAGGACTTTCTCTCTTTTGCCCACGCCAGCCGTTTCTTCTTTTGTTTCTCGGTCAAGAGAGGTTTTTCTTTTGCCTAAGTGGAAAACCAAAGTGTTTGAAACATGTTAACTACAACTAGTTTAAGTTTACCTTATAGAAACTAAGCCCGCACTTATGAATCAACTTTCTGCAGCACTCCCGAGTTACATTTAATCCTGCCTGATTGTTCCATTGAGCCGTAATGTCCCTCAAGGAGGCACGTCGTGAGTTTTTGCAAATTTTCAACAAAAGTCTTCTGTTTCGCTCGGTTACATTTGCAGGACGCCCAGTACTTTTACCACAAATTTTCACGCTAGCCGTCTTTCCGAAGTGCTTTATAATTCCTTGAACAGTAGTCCACGACAAACCAACTTCTGCTGCAATTTTTCGAAAAGATATTCCTTGGTAAAATTTTTTAACTATCGTTTCGCGAATTTTGGTATCTGTTGGTTTTCCACGGAAAACAATTAAAACTGACAGTGAAATTGCGTTCGTGCTGACAGATTGACGCAAGCATTTGTTTTGTCGTGGCTTACTAAGTCCTCACACTTTTAAAATTAATGACCGACCATATAGTTGTCAGCGTATTTCAACGTCTTCGGCGAATTTATTTTTTTTCACGGCAAGTGTATAAGTTTCCTTTATCAAAATTCTTAGAAACCTTTTGAAATGTCCTGTTCATTGAAACGAACAAAGCAGGTATCTCATTTTTTACGTATCAAGTACCACACGACAGCATAAGTCTGCAAAATCTTTGTGACCGAACATATAGTTGTCAGGGCTCGTAGCTTTATACATCTCAGATTTAAACGCGTGGTTAGCGCTAAAACTACTTGTATTGTATAATAACGTATGCAACATATAGTATATAATATAAATATAGATTTACACGTATAAAAGACGGAGTTGCCAGATTTGGTTACTTATCCCCGGTGTCGCTACTTTTATTGTTGGTTTGGCTTCACTTATTTCAATTCTCGACATAATAATTAAATTTATGATCGTGTATAATATTCTATTTATATTTATATTTTTGCTATGGCATTTTATCGCCAAAAGAAACTTGTAATAATTATAAGAGACTAATGGTTTCAGGTTTTAAAATCTAGTTAGTATGACCATTTTTAGGGTTAAACAAGGGTCCTCTAGTTTTAAAACCGGCCACCTCCTACTTGCATTTTGTTTCAAGAAAGGTAAAAAACGTTTAACACAAAGATCGTCGAACAAGTATTTAGAGAAAAAAAATTAATAACCTATACTTTGAATACATCGATTTAAATCTAAACCCCCTGCAATTTTTTGAAGTTTGGATTTGGCCGCTTTTGGAACAAACTTTGGATTAGACCGGTTTTTGGGACAAACTGGAACGGATATGAACTATTATGAAACAAAATGCCATCTACGAATCATTTCTTTTTGACTTCTACCGCTAGTGCATCGAAATAAAGAAATTCGGGCTATATATATTAAAATCAACCTAAACAATAAACAAATCTAAAGAAACTCTTAATCTATGGCATAAGGATCTTTCACTCTTTGAATACTGCAACCCACGCCAACATCTTCTGCACCATTTAAATTTTGTTGGCTCCCTAAAATCTGACAATAAAAGGACAAAGAAATTTTTCCATTTTTCCACTTGGGTCCATAATTTTTCTTTAGCAGGTTTTCAATATCAGTTAATTTCAAAGAGTTAGTTGTAACATTTCAATCTGGTATGGCTTTTTAATATCTTTAGCTCGAATTTCCAAAATGTGCTCTGTAGTTGACTGTCCCTCTAACAGTAATATTGCTGCTGTTTTTTTTATATAAAAAAGCATTTAGTAGTGTCAGTTTTCCGGTTCTTTACAACTTACTGAACGTATTATTTAATATCTAAAACCTTTCCAACCATATTAACCACTAGCCCATTTTCATTAAACATCTTTACTTAACCCTCTGGATTTTCTATGATCTCAAGCTCAATGGACTTTTCAATCTGAGCAAACACTGTCGGTTGGTAAAAACGAATGCCCTACCATAGGAAACAAGATTTCTTTTAACGTCACGTGAGCATCATATGCCTTCGTTGCAAACCAACTGTCGACCATGTTGACATTCTTGTTCTGTTTACCAGTCGTATTGTGGTGACATTTTCAAAAAGTTCTATGCAACATAAACAGTCGAAGACTGAATTTAGTTTGAGGTACTCAGAATCTCCTACCACAACTGTAAAGCTGTACTGATACAGCTGGCTGCTGTAGTAGGCTATTTGGTCAAGTAGTTTGGGTCTTCTTTCTTTTAGCAAATAATGGAAAACCTTTACCCTAAGAGAGCTAAGTCTTTTCTTAGTTTGCAGTCTATTTTTTCTCATTTCAGGTCTGTTGCTCTTTTTATTTGTACGTGAAGTGAATTGCATACAAACATGTATGTATGTATGTACGTACGTATATTGGCCAACAAATCAAAGGAAAAGAAAGTATACTTATTTAAGACCCGTTTTTATTAACACGAAATGAAACTCCAGACAATGTGAAAATATATAATTCTCTCTTGTCACCTTTATGGATAACATCAGGGCCTTAGATTTTTAATTTTACAACACATTAAAGTACTAAAGTAAAATGTATTTTTAAGACGTACTCATTTATTAAAAAAAACTTGTAAAAGTTTAACAGTTCATTAATATTCAACTCTAGTCAGTAGGATTTAGGTCATTCTTTTTTAGTTTCAATTTCAATCCTATTTTATCGAGTTCCAGCAAGCTGGCTTTGCTGTCTCGCTCTTTCCCATGACAAAGAGACCTCCTCCTGCTAGAGGCTCCCTTTCCCCTTATAGGCAAAAATAATTGCCTGAGCGCTGACGTTTCGTTTCGGAGAGAGCGGCCCCCTCGAATTTAATACGTCGGTCAGTGTAATGGGGTCCGCGCATTTCCATAAAACAAAGGAATACACTTAATGAACGCGCATAATTGAGAGCCCTACCGGATAAATACATTCATAAGGTTATTAATCAACGAATGCGTGCCTGCGACGCGTGCATTATCTTGCCACCCGCCGATGACAAGCCACTAATTCGGGACGGCGGCTGTTAATATTTCATAACGGGATCAAGCCACCTAGGATTCTCATCTGATGCGCCATCCTTTCCTGCTACTCAAGTTATCGATTAATAAAAATGTGTTATGCTACAGCCGAAATAATAAACGTAATTGTCCACTGAACATTAAATATCATTTCGAGTGTGATTTTTTTTAAATCTTCTTATTTCGGTGGGCAACTTCTAGTCCTTCACTATCAATCTACCCAKCTTCGCTGACTTTTATGGAGCAGTGAGGAGGAAGCCCATCCTGCTTTAATTACATCAACAGCAGTGTAATTAATAAAATTGTGCTCGACAGTTCAACAAATCCGACAAGTGATTTTTAAAGCAGTACATTCTACCGGTCAAATGTCCATCAAATTTTTCTAGAATTTCTGCTCAAACGTTCAAAGGCCACTCATGCTTACTCCCAAAGGGTCTAATTTGAATGCGTCCTATAATACTAATGATACGGGGGTAGTTTGTTTAACCTTCAAATAGGTTATAAACAAAAACCCATTTACATGAAAAACTTGAAACGCCTGAGAATAAAACTTGGCAATTTGTAATAAGTAAAAACTACGCCTTTTACAAACAATTTTCACACTAATATGACCTATTATTTGATTATTGCTGTATCATAAGACCATAAAGTGGTTATCTTCTGTAAAAGTTTCAAAATTTCGCCTGTAGCCTTTGGTTCTGGGTAACGTAGGTTACAATTTTTTTACCTTGCTCATTCAATTGTAATATTATTCTACGCTGGTTATTACGTAAAAAGAATAGTGCTCCAATGGTAATGGTATGTCAAATAAAGATAAGTTTAGTTTGCTAATAATATAATCTTGACATTAAAAAATAATATGCTTATGCCCAAGAAAACTGAACTATCAGGCAAACATTTTAAACGTGCAATCTAACATGTTTTGTTGCAAAAGAAGCTGAAGGAGTTGGGCACACCTCTTTCCAGGCTGTATAGGGCAAGTACAGTTACAGGTTATGTGCAATTAAGGTGGAAAAACGCTAAGGTAATTCATATTGTACCCAAGCCAGGGTAAGTTTCCTACGCCTAGGCTAAAGCCTTCAAGCCAATCAACTTAACATAATTTGTTTTTGCTTACCAGACAAAAGAATCCCGTAAATTAGCCTTACATGAGCTAACCCACAGGACTTTAAAGGTCTACAAGCAAGAAGAAATTGCACTCCGATCCTTCTTGATATCGAGGGAACTKTTGATGGCAGTCTGAAAAATTTGGAGAAATTGCGTTGAATTTGGTCTACACAGAAGTCCTATACAAGGAAAGGACTAGCTATCAACCTTACAAAAGCAGCAGGGGTAGCGTGCAGCAGCATTCTAAAGCTTCAACATCTAAAGGAACTGAAGCTCGGGGGACAGCATGTGTACTATATTAAGGATGATCTCCAAGCCTTATTTGGGAAAAATTACCAGCAAGAGTTTTATAGACCTGTAGATGTATGGCAGCAGTAACGCTAATGTCCAGTACTGATGGAGAAAAGACAACGTTTCTTTGGTATACAACTATTTCCAGAACATCACATT
The DNA here is from genome assembly GCA_025024175.1 of Rhyzopertha dominica. Classification (NCBI taxonomy): domain Eukaryota; kingdom Metazoa; phylum Arthropoda; class Insecta; order Coleoptera; family Bostrichidae; genus Rhyzopertha; species Rhyzopertha dominica. The sequence goes on along the minus strand of QCXZ01000137.1, from coordinate 1,760,681 downwards.
CTATCAAATAAATAAAGACGTAGATCCCTATATATCGTAATAAGATAAAAAGATTGTCAAACTTTGCTTTCAGTTAAGGTAAAAATTATCTATTAATTTCCCGCAAAAGTAAATGGCGATAAATTTATTGGCACAGCATAACTTGTAAATAAATAAATGCATTTTGATATCGATTTCTTTCCAAACACAGACAAGCAAACTTGCTTTGTACTTTAAGAAGTACAACGAGAAGCTGTTAAATCCTGCAATGTCTATTGTAGTCAAACTTCCAACTGTTAAACTACCCGATTTAATTCGCACAGTATTACCCAATTAATGTTTGAAGACTGCACGTCATCAAGACCGCCATTTCCCCCACCTGACGCACGTAACGCCGGATTTCTGGGTAATTCGCCTGATTAAGCTGCTACGTTAGGCCGTACGCTGTCAGTTTGCATATTAATCAGTTTATTAAGTTGGCGATCATCTGGGAGACACTTGGAAATTTCCAGCCACGCAATGCGTGGTTAATTGCTCGCGTTGTTGTTTGTGCTCGTTTAGGCGGAATTTCGTTTGCCTCCCTCAAGGGAATCCTGACGTGATTGGCAGAAAAAAAGTATTTGCTCATGATACATAAACGTTTGTTCTCCAGTTATGCATCATTTGAATTGTTTGGGGTATTTATGTACATTTATTCTGCAGGTATCATCTGCCATACAACGCCTAGTAAGGCAAATCTCAAAATCACCTACAGAGAGCTGCATTAGGTCATAGTCGGGCTAATAAGATCTAAGAGATCGAAACAGCTATTCTTTGATTATTCTAATGTAGATAGCACAGCAAAAGTCACCGCTATTCACAGCTTAGCATTCATATTTCATAATATGCTTGTATGTGGATTAATAAGAATTTCATTCAGGTCCCACTTCTAAAGGAACTGAAGGTTTTCTCAACCTTTTTAGGCTGATTGCTTCTGTCTGAGACAAAGATCGGACTGAAATTTTACGGAGTTACAAAGGAGTCTACTTTAGGGCCAGTATTTTTCATTAATAAACTAGAAATGGAAGTTAAAGTATAAAAACTAACCGATAACCGATTATGAATATTGCAACTAATCCTAAGAAAAGACTTCTTAGTGCAAAAGATCCCATAGTTTGATACAAAAATAGTATTAGGTGACTTTAATGCAAAGGATAGACAAGAGGGAATGTTGTGATAAATAACTAGTGGGCACAGCATAGCAAGCATAAACAAGTAACTAAAATAGTAAGAATTTAGGATGGCTTTGGTATATAAGCAGTTCTATGGCGTGCTGTCTACACTAGACCTAAACTGCACTGATGAGCTGTAATGACAGCGAAATAGATCTATCTGCAGTTGGTTGAGGTGTAGACAGCACAGCATAGACATGCATTTTAAGTAACTAAAATGGTCATAAACTAATTTCTTTTACCCTTCAGAATTGTTTCAAGATTGCGAGTACCTATTTTGATTACAAATATAAAACAGCAAACGAAATGTCTATTAATAACCACAAAGCAAGTGTAAAAGGCCACACATTTATCAGTTACGTAAACAGCTGTATCAAAATCAAACTTGGAATAAGAATAAACGACTTAAACTGTGTCTATCCTGCCCATCAAGTACAATGGGTCCAGTTCCTAACTAATAAATTTCAGGAATCTAAACGTACTTTTTATTTTTCATATATCTATAAATTGCTTCTTATATTTGATTATTTATTATTATTTTGATATAATTGCCATATGATCAATTTTAACTGCAAGCTTTTTTATGTATGTAGAATATGTCTATGTGATGTACTGCGCTGTCACTAAAAATTATTATTATAAATTATAAACTATCCCTATGCATAGCTTAATGGCAGCCCTCAACTGGCCTAGCTTGTATAGTTATAAATAGCTTATGATATTCGCTATGACATTATTTTTAGGATATATTTACCGGATTATACTAATTATCATCGTCGAGACAAAAAACTGCCCTGTGTGGTTTACTAGAAAATGGATCTATCTGATGAACAAGTGGAAATGTGCACATAAGAAGTTGCTTTTTTGTGAGGGCAAGAGAGTACAGATAAAATGAAACATTTTTAATTACTCTGAAATAGGTTTTAAATGAAAAAGCAACAGAGTTCGATAATTTACCTGCAATGGATTGTGCTAGAGCATTTTACATCAGTTGGGGCACCTCTTTAACCTAATACTAAAGACATCGACATTTCTTGATACTTGGAGGAGTACAAAGGTCTGTTTTATATTAAAAAAAAGGACATCTCGGCCATTAACTGCAGACCTATCTGAATTTTAACAAACTGGTTAACACCAACACAACACGGATTTACGAAAAATATATCAACCGTTACCAACTTGGCTGCTTTTTCTCAGTTTGTCTCATAATCATTTGATGTGTAGGATCAAGCTGATGTAATATTTGTTGATCTTCAGAAAGCATTTGGTCATACTGTATTACATAATCAATGCAGTAAAGGGGTTCCACAAGGTTCTAATCTAGGACCGCTGTTGTTCTTACTTTTTATTAATGAATTTGCTGACGTTCCGGATTGCGAATTTGCAGATGATTAAAAATATTAAAAATATTGTTCTTTTGTGGATGAGTAACTTGTTTGGGCAATGAACCATTATTACGATTTAAAAAAAAGTCGATAATGCCGATGACCCGAAAAAGACACACTCCCCATTACCTTACCAAATCTTCACCCCGAGGACCCAAATTTAATCACACCCCGCCACCAGCGCCAACCCGATTACCCTAATCCCGGCGTCCCATCGGGAGGATCCCGCGGAGCGTCCCGGCTAATTTCTTACCAATGCACTAACGACATTACGTTAATTAAAAATCGATAATTTTAAACGAGCATCGTGTTTAAGACTGGCGCTCTTCGCGATACCCTCAGCGGGGCCATCGCGAGAGGCGCGGGCCCAGAAGCCCGAGCCACTCATTAGGCGAGGTCGAGGATCCTGTTTCAATTAGAATGATCGAGAGCTCCGGAGTCTCGTTACCACCCTCTGCACTTCATCACCGATGATGATGGATGGGACGCGGAGTGCCGCCCTGAGAGCCCAAGGAAGGCGAGAGCGGGAGAAGACGGGGATTCCAATATGGAACTTTTCGAGTGAAAATGCGGTTCGAAAATGTAAGGATAAAGGTAAATGATTCTTTGATAACCGATCGAATGATTAATAATGAACTAGTCAGTGGATAAAATGACATAATTCCTGTGTTTTGAAGGTGTTCATAAAAAATACTCTATAGTGCTGTGAAATTTTAAAACAATTGTTTAAAAATATCCCTTTGCAATTCATCATTTTGAAGTTCTTTTATGAATTGTATAAGGATTTCATTTTGATAACGCTACACATTAAAAGATAATATTTTCTCGGAAAGATGGCTGTCTCTTGAAAACACTGACAAAAAGTTATTAGTCTAACATTTCGATTACACTTGTAATCTTTGTCAAAGACGAAGAACCTCAAAATATACACGAACTACTTAATAAAAGATAACTACAAAATAGCCTTCCAAATGTCACCTAACTCATAATTTCCACAATCCCTATTAAAATTATTAGTATTCCTACAAATTTCTATAGCTTCTTTTATTAGACGTTTGTGATAATAATCTTTGTTTTATCAAAGTCAATCATGTATTTAGTCAAATATGTATGTTCAGCTACGGAAGATTTATCCACATATTGCAGCCTAGTAGCACGTATGCGTTCTTTCAAACGCGTACCTACTTTTCTTTTAGTTCGACCTATGTAACACTTGCTGCAAGCACAAGTAATTTTGTAAACACCTTTACTCTCTAAATGTACTTTCTCTTTAATAGAACTTAAAATTTTATCTAAATTATTATATGTACTATCAACAACTAAAATATCGTGCATTCTCTTTAATTTTTCCTAAAGGCTTGTACATAAGGCAAAATCAACTTCAATTTACTTTGTCCTGGCTGAGAATTTACTTCATTTGGATGAGCACTTTTATTAAAAACTGACCAAATATTCTTACTGCTATAACCTGTTTTCGCTAGCGCTGATTTAAGATGATATATTTCTTTTTGTACAGAACTTTCGTCTGAGATCCTTTGTGCTCTAACAAATATCGTCCTTATAAGACTATTCTTTTGAGAGGGTGAGTGGTGGGATGTGGCATGTAAATATCTGCCTGTGTGTGTTGGTTTTCTGTAAACCTTGTGTCCTAACTGTCCAGTGTTTATTGTGTGAATTTGGACATCCAAGAAAGGTAAACTACAATTGCTTTCTAATTCCATAGTAAACTTTATGTTAGGATTTTGATTGTTCAAATGACTTAGAAACCTACCCAACTCTTCTATACCGCGGGGTCAAATAAGAAAAGTGTCATTTACGTACCTATACCAACATTTTTGCTTAAACTGAAAACTGTTTATGGCTACCTGTCTAAAATCTTCCATAAGCAAATTGGCTGCTACAGAACTTACAGGTGAACTAATTGCACAACCTGATTTTTGTTCATAAAAATTATCGTTCCATAAGAAATAGGTAGATTTTAAACAATGTTCAGATAATCTGGCTATCGTGTCACTTAGGGGATCGCTATTAAGCTTGGATTTGATGATAACTGTCGTTTTAGGGATGGGTACTTTCATAAATAAAGAAACCACGTCAAAACTAACTAAAATATCACCGTCTGAAATAGGTACTTAAACCTTTTAGAATATCAATAAAGTCTAAAGAATTTCTGATGAAACTACTGGTATTTCCTACGTAAGGTTTTAAATAGTTAGCACAAGATTTTGCCATTATGTAACGAGGACTGCCAATCGTATTGACTATGGGTCTTAACGGGACATTGGTTTCATAGATTTTAGAAAAACCATACAATTTATATTATGGACGCTGAAAGCATTCACCCCTGCTATACATTAAAGTTCCTGAAAACCAAATAAAACATGAGTTTTAATATTATGTAAATGAGAAAACGTTCTGCCTTCTATTGCTCAGACTCCTACTTTTTCTTGATGGAGAGATCTTACTACAATCCCACCAGGATGCTATATTGCTCAAATTCTTACATTTTATGAGCGTGAGTAGCCAGAGGTTAAACATTGTTGATGGAATACCACTGACAACGATGTGGATACAATGTGGGTAGAGATGCAAATCTTTTCTTACAAATTAATTAATAGTGTGCTCATCTAGTTGAAAGAGATGGATAATAGAAGTTTTCCTGATGGAGTATTTCTTGTGCAGCACGAGTAAATTCTACCCTTCTTGTAACACCTTGGAGTTTCACAAAACTGGTATATTTCCGTGAAGAATGCTATTAATTTGTTCATGTGTGACAACAACCTGGGGAAATGCCCCTTGAAATTCCTCCAGGCAAAGTGGAATTAAATATTCCCGCACTACTTCCTTTTTTTTTGGAAATTCCAAATAATATCGAGCTAGCCATGACGTAACGTAATAAATTAGTTATCTATTTTCTTATTTAAACTTTCATCGCTTCTAGCAAAACTCTTCTTCTTTTCAAGCTTTTCCTTTCCACAGTGCCCCTTTGTAAAATAGTTTGTATTGAAGAATAGGACAACTGTAACAGATCTGTCTTCTCTAATGGGTGAAAGGGCATCCTCTTCTCAAAAGTGAATCGTAAAGATTGAAGATTAGTTCCTTAGTATTGGGATGAAGACGCTTTTTCTTCGGGCGGGGTTTTTCTTGATCCGATCCTTCGTCATCCTGTTGGTCTTGAATGGGTCCGTTTTCTTCACCTTTCTAGTCCTGAGAAGCACCGATTTCTCCATCTTGTTGGCCCTGAAAGGGGCCGACTTGTCGTTCTTCTTCATGACTCTCCCAAGAACTAGACATCTTACTTCACAACTCGACAAATCACAACTAACATAAGAAGTAAAATTCTGAAATTTGTAGGGGATACAGAACCTACATTATATTATTATCTGTCAGTTAATTCCGAAGAAGGATTTCAACCCCATCATAAAATGTCTGCCCTCGTGTCTACATGCACTTTAAGCCTTTCATTAAAAATATTCCCATTAGAATGGAATACTATATTAGAAAATGTATTTGCAAAACATAATTAATTGGCATAGTTTATTCTTTGGATGGTGTAAAAGAAAGATTATTATTTGTCGTAAAAATGTACTTCGCTGCTGTAGATACCCAAATTCAACAGCATTTGCGATGTTGAAAGAAAAGTTTGATAAAGCTAGTGGTGTAAAACTTCACAAACAAAAATTTACAAAAAGGATAAAGGAGCGATACTTAATAATGATAGTATATAAGAACATCCTTATAAGAATTTCATTAGCCATAACGCAGTAATATCCAAGAAAGGCGGCGAACTTTACTGATATAAAATCGTGCATTGTGACGTCACTTACAGGACTCTAATGCGCTCCCATCAACTTATACAGCGATTTATATTTTCAAGATTATTTCAAACAAGACTAGACACGATCCTGAACGAGACCATCTCTCTTCAGCCTAATTTATAATTTTTCCACGCGCCCCCCTCGCGTCGTGTCTCCTTACAAACTGGGGCCCTTCATCCCGCTAAGAGTTATGACGTGCAGGCCTGAATTATAGAAAGTGACCAGTATCCAATTTAAGTTTGGCGCGAAAGAGACGCTGGCCCGGGGCCCCTAACGGCCCCGCCGGGACCGAACTTCATCCGATGATTCAAACGGGCAGCTATCATATCGCAGTCGGGGGCGGCCGTGCCCACACTAACGAACGATGAATTGATAATGAATGTTAATTCGCGAACTGACTGACGCGGGGGCCATCGAATTCATTTATGGAACTGGATGGGCGGCGAAGGGTGCAGTTTAGATAAGGTGGATGGCCGTTCCCTGCCTAAATTATGTCCATAATTGATGGGTGAGGTCATATTCGACGTGTCTGCCTGTCAAAAGAGTTCGATTCCTGAAGATGGAGGAACTCGAACGATATGAAGCCACAGTTTCCGAATCTCTCATCGTCTCATTATGCTACACTCAAATAGTGTTGTCTTTCCAGGATGTAAAAAATAAATGCCATTCCCTATAGAAAAATACAAAAGATGTTATTGAACACCCCTGTGAAGATGCAAATCTTCAAAGAGGATGCCAAAAAGACAGGAATAAAATTAAATAAACATTTTCTCTTATTAGCAAGACACCCAATAAACAATTTGCTGATCTTCTTTCACCGTTCTAAATGTTAGACCTAACGAATTTTAACGTTAGGCTAGCATGGAATTGGTTAAAGTAAGAATTTAGGATGGCAATGCCATCTGTCAGCATTACACTGACATGATGACAAAGCCACCTAGCTGCCATAACGGGTACTACTTCCTAAAGGAAGTGACCTGTAGCCTGACAAATTGGCATGCAACTGCATACTTCAATTTGACAGCAGGCCCCCACGGCACTTTTTGCTAACGGGCAAAAACCAACATACTAGACCTAAACTGCACTGATGAGCTGTAATGACAGCGAAATAGTACTATCTACAGTTGGTTGAGGTGTAGACAGCACAGCATAGACATGCATTTTAATGGGATTGGTTAGCTTATACGGCAAAAGAAAAACTTTTCTGCATAATCTTTGTACTTTATTAACCAGAAAAAGAGGACTAATACTATTACTGGTTTCTGCTATAGAACGACAGTGTTCCACAGATGAAGCTGCTTTAACTGTCCATGATAGGTACTGTTGCCCATCACTAGACATTAGTACAGACAGAGTAACACTGCGTAATTAGCAGAACTATCCAATTTGGGCTCATTTCTCAAAAAGATGGCTAAATCAGCTACTACAGTTGATGCACGGCTTTGTATATGTTTTGGTGTGCTCACTTTTAATTGTTAAAAGAAATACCTACACTAAGGCTAAACACTTTAGCAAAAAAATCATTTCTATCCAAAAATTAGCAAGTCTAGCTATAAATAGTGACGTAAATATAAATGTTCCTGGATTATGTTCTCAATGTTCTGTGACTTGTGTATGTGGAATACCTAACACTTTTCACGTTGCCCTTTTATTAGCAATTTTATAAGCAAACTGATACTCCTATATATTATGACAACTTTTGTAAGTCTTCACCTAAAAGCTACCCGCTATCTCGACAGAATTTGTAAATTTTTGCGTATTTTGTCCACTATAAATAAATTCAAATACAAAGCTTCTGTAATGCTATATCACAGTTGCTGGACAACTACACAACTTTTCAGTTTTTGTTATGATGTATAAGACAACTCATAGATGCCGTTATTCACATATTTTTCAGAGAACAACCACCACAACTTCCAGTATCTTTTATGCTAACGATCACTGGCTCCGCTTGCGACCTTGAAACTCTCAAAATACCGCCACCCCGAAACCAATCCATGCAACTGCGTGCCCTAAATAATTCGAAAACAAACAACCCGCTCAGCTCGGTGAAATATGCAACAAATTGGGGTTGGGGATGAAGCCATCGGAGCGCTTTCGGCAGGTCCTCGAACGCACATACGCGGCATATGGTGCTGCAACATACATTAGCGACTTGCATATCGCCCCATCGCCCCTAGCAAGACATTAAACATGTAAAAATGGGGGGGTAAGCGGCTCTCGGGCGGATAGGTTTCGTATAGGGTAGGTTACGACGTGAGGACCTTGAGAAGGATATCAAAACTGATGGTTAATTCTATATCAGTATAATAAAGTGTTTTGAAGTTCACATTCTTTATAATTTTAAGAAAATTACTTGTAATTAATGAAACTTACAACTAACTTAATCATTAGCCTCGAAACCGATCACTTAATAAAATTCAAAAGCTTTGTTATACTTATACAGGATGTTTCACGAATGATAATGACCCTAACGAAATTAAAAATGCAACCCAAAATACATTTGCAGAGGTAACATTGATAATTGTTCATCGTTTTAGAAATATAAAACGTAGAGAGCTGTATAAATTCGTAAATTTTGATATGAACTTCAATCATTTGCTTTAAGTAAATTTGTTTTGAAAAATGTTTATTCAATAACATATGCTCAAAATGTCGCCCTCCGCTGTTTTCACAAGCTTGAATTCGTGCCCAAAACGATCTTTTAACATGCATTAACACTTCTGGAGTGATGGATCTACATACATCACGTATTTTATTTTCTAAATGTTCTACACTTTCAGTTGGTGGTTGGTATACTTATGCTCTTTTACCACTCCCCACAGAAAAAAAATCCAAAGGAGTAAAGTTCGGGCTTCTCGGTGGCCAAGGAATTAATAAATAAATTTAGATAAGTATTGTCGTTTAGACTATCACGAAAAAAATAAGGCCTAAGGCGMACCAGACATTCGTTGAGTAGATGGTTTGAAAATGTCCTTCTCGAATCCAAGCTGGATTTTCTTGCGCATAATAATGCATGTTATGTTTGTTAACTCCACCATTATTAGAAAATCTTGCTTCATCTGAGACGCAAATGTTGTCATAAAATCTCACATTCAAATTTTGGTGTTTCCGAAAAAAGTTACAAAAAGCCAATCTTTTAGAATAATCTGTCTCCTTTAAGGCCTAAACCAATTGCAAGTGATACGGATGAAATTGATTGCCTTTAATTATTCGGTGTACTGAAGACAGACTAATACCGGTTGCTCTTGAGACTACTCTTTGACTAATAAGAGGATTTTCATCAATCATTTCCAATACTCTAATTTCATTGTCAGGGCCTGTTGTTGTTCTTTCTCATGACTTTTTCAGTGCTGGCCAGTTTGTCCTTAAAGTTAATTCAAGTCTCTTGAAAATTGTATCGACAGGAGCTCTTCTATTTGGAAAACGTTGTCTGTATAAACGGGCAGCAGCGGAAGCATTTTGCTTGCATTCACCATAAATCAAAATCATATCTGTTTTTTCATCATTTGAATACATTTTTACTTTTAATAAATATAGTGACACGAACCATAGCGCATAACCGTCATGGATTTCCAATTTATTTTTGAAATAATACCATTATGTAAAATAAACACATTGGCTATCAGAATGTATTTTGGGTTGCATTTTTAATTTCGTTAGGGTCATAATCATTCGTGAAACATCCTCTATATACGAGTATTACAATAGTCCAGTCCAAAGTGATATCAATTGCCCTAGTACTTGATGATTACATAATACTTTAGTGTTAAAATTAAAACAATTGAATTCCACAAAGGCAGGCTAAGGCTATTTAATTGCTATTGCACATTTTAAAGATACAGAAACAAATAATCTTCAATTCTTCTTCTGCTTCCAATAAATCSTTCTGATTTTGAATAGTAAGTAAAGTATAAAGAAAGACCTCCCAAARTTTATTGGCAAAACAAAAACGAATGGACAGGTTGAAAAAGCAACTAAAACTAATTTACATGAAAAATAAAATGCCCGCAATGTTGTGTATATACAAGTTCTAAGTCAATTTTGGAACCACATACTATAATTTCTTAGCCGTTTAATGTTTATACCTTATATATTATTCCGCAGTAGGCGATATATCAATAATTTGATGTAGCAATAGTTTAGAAAACCTAAATACCCTTTTGAAAAATTTGGCTAGATTTGATCGCAGGATATTTACTAACCAAGTAGAGTCAGGTCAGTACAATACTCATATTTCTGCTATACGAATTTAATGCTCGATTGAATCCATTGTCTGACTATTTCCAACAATACTGATCTGGGAATCAGACATAAATGTGCATTAATTACAGTACCTTCATTATAACAGTCAGAAATTTTCCCAATAGACCTTTCGAGTTCAAATTTTTTGTATATTATTTAAATCAAACCAAAAGAAGACAAAAGCAAAATATAAAACTGCTTATACAACAAGAAAAAATCAAGATATAGATATAGACTATACCTATTTATGGACGCCGGTAGAATTTCCTATGCACTAGCGATTGACGAAAACCTATGTCGCTATATGTTAAGCTTTTCGAGAATTTTTATTTTTTTGGAAGCTGCAAGCGTCAAATTTTTAAAGGCACATGAAATAATAACCAAAATTTCCACATTACCTAATATATATATATATATATATATATATATATATATATATATATATATATATATGGTTAATAAAGTGGCGCTCACTTTTAATAAGGAATTCAATAGTAAAAATATCTGTAGATTGCATTGCTTTAGATAAGTGGAGTTTGTTTTTGTACCTTTCCAGTAAAAACGAAGCAAACGTATAAATGCATGGAACGTTACTCTAAAACGAGTTTAACTGCACCTTGCAGTCCTAATTCATTATGTATCCAAATGTACCTGTTCAAAGATACATAAACCAACATGAACCCGGGGTTTTACCGCTTATTATACCCATATCTCCAAAACTATGACTCCTTGAATGTAGTGGCGAGATTTTAATCTGGTATTTCACAATATGACAAAATAGTGACGAAATTTCCCAGAAGTTAAGTCATCAGCTGTCCAGAAAAGCAATCAAATCGTTGTACTGAACTTAGTAGTCATTATCGCGTCGCGTAAGCCAGTTGCATACAAGTGAATGTGATTGAAGAGAGTGAATAGTGTTTTTATCAGTGCTGGATACAAAACGCACAGTTTTCAATGATTTTATTGGTAAGTAACTTGTGAATTGTGTAAAATTTGTTCGAAATACCCTTAAGAAAAAAAAGCTTGGTTGTGATGTAGAAAATAATAGACAAAATTTGTATTTACTATTTTTTTAATTAGGAAATGTGAAATTTAAAGGCAGTACAGCATGTTTATTATGCTATTATAAAATTCCATGCAATGTGGCTTGAAAAGTAGTAGCATTTACTACAAATGCAATTACAGGGACATAATTTTAGCAACTAATTTATAAATATAGCCTCTTTGAATATGTGTATATAGAATAGTGCATCTAATCCGTTTAAGCCTTTTTCATTTTGTCAACTCTCGTAACCTAATACATGTTTCAATTTTTTCGAGTCTTAAATTTCTGATGTACTATAAAGTCGGTTATTAGTATAAAAGGTTTAAAATTTTGAAAGATAATCTATTAATATTCTGGTTTGTATCAAGACACGAAAATGATTTTTATAAACCGCGATTCAACGGCTGTTACTGTCTTTAGACCCTTTAAACAGGGCCTTTTCCCTTACACTACACCAGTTGAATTTATGCTTTTCATTCGTCGAATCCATTTGCAGCGGAAACACAGAGGAGTAAACGCAAAGAACAAATAACGAAACTGGGGAAATAATACATGAGCCTGGCTCCCTCTTGGGGACCGGCCGCGCTCTACTAACAATTCCAAACTAAAACGGTATTTACTAGTTTAAGTGATGTGGGACCCGTCAATGTCTCTGGCGTGTAGTGGAATAATTACTTGTTTAGCATAAAATACGATTGCATTAAAATTAAACGTATATGGGTAGAGGACAGGACCGCACTTGGGGTGCGGGGAATTAGATACTGTATCCCAGATTATTTTTGTTTTTAATGATTAGGTATAACCGTACACTTCCCTGTATTGCGGACAGATCTTTGTTTCCATACTGCCTTGGATATTTACGTAGGTACTTCCCACCCTGCTATCGCATCATTTAACATGAACTCTGAGTGTAATCCAAAGTTTGACCAATTCTTCAAAATATAAGATTTTTAGCAAAATTTCATCTCTTTCTAGATCAAAATCGACAAAAGCTAAAAAAAAATGAAAATTTTGAGGTTTGTTTGGTTTTGACTCTTTGTCGAGCTCGAAAACTTGAATTTAATATTCGATTTCATTTTTCATAAATAGGATATTTTATATTATCTGCAGTTAAGTAATAAATCCAAGGGAATTTTGCACGTCACGATATGGTGATAGCGAACTTATGCAGTCCAGCTAAATGTATAGTATGCATTACGAAAAGGTGAATTTAAAAAGCAAAAGTATGACAATCTTTGCTATAGAGGATGTTTCACGAATGATAATGACCATGACGAAATTAAAAATGCAACCCAAAATACATTATCATAGCCATGTGCTATGGTCCCTGTCACTGTATTTATTAAAAGTCAAAATGTATTTAAATTATGAAAAAACAGATATGATTTTGATTTATGGTGAATGCAAGAAAAATGCCTCCGCTGCTGCCCGTTTATACAGACGTTTTCCAAATAGAAGAGCTCCTGCTGATACAATTTTCAAGAAACTTGAATTAACTTTAAGGGCAAACTGGCCACCACTGAAAAAGTCAAGAGAAAGAACAGCAACCGACCTTAACAATGAAATTGGAGTATTGGAAATAATCGACGAAATTCCTCATATTAGTCAAAGGGTAGTCTCAAGAGCAACCGGTATTAGTCTGTCTTCAGTACACCGAATAATTAAAGGCAATCGATTTCATCCGTATCACTTGCAATTGGTTCAGGCATTAAAGGAGACAGACTATCCCAAAAGATTGGATTTTTGTAACTTTTTTAGGGAGCAATAAAATTTGAATGTAAGATATTATGACAACATTTGCTTCTCAGATGAAGCAAGATTTTCTAATAATGGTGGAGTTAACAAACAAAACATGCATTATTATGCGCAGGAAAATCCACGTTGGATTCGAGAAGGACAATTTTAAACTATCTACTCGACGAACGTCTGGTGCGGAATATTGGGGAATCAAATTGTTGGGCCTTATTTTTTTCGCGATAGTTTAAACGGCTATACTTATCTAAATTTTACAGGTACTTCTCCAATATCTAAATTTACAAGTAAGACGAGATCTATGGTTCCAACAAGATGGGGCACCTGCGCATTATCATAGAATAGTGCGAAATCATCTTGATTTGGTTTTGCCTAACCAATGGATAGGAAGAGGTTCAATTAATCCTTGGCCAACGAGAAGCCCGGACCTTAATCCTTTAGATTTTTTTCTGTGGGGAATGGTAAAAGAGCAAGTATACCAAACACCAATTGAAAGTGTAGAACATTTAGAAAATAAAATACGTGATGCATGTAGATCCATCACTCCAGAAATGTTAATGCATGTTAAAAGATCGTTTTGGGCACGAATTCAAGCTTGTGAAAACAGTGGAGGGCGACATTTTGAACGTTTATTACATTAATGTTATTGAATAAAGATTTTTCAAAAATAAAATTTGTTTTACAATACCGAATTTACTTAAAGCAAATGATTGAAGTTTATGTCAAAATTTACGAATTTATACAGTTGTCTACGTTTTATATTTTTTAAGACGATGAGCAATTATCAATGTTACCTCTGCAAATGTATTTTGGGTTGCATTTTTAATTTCGTCAGGGTCATTATCATTCGTTAAACATCCTGTATAAGAAAATATCGTACACTTCAAACAGAAATATCTAAACCGACCGAACACTACATGAAAACCCAGCCGTCCCTGTTCATGCTCGGCAAGTGAAAGGGGGCCAGGCAGTGACAAATAAGAACGTTAATCTCACAGTGGGGTGATCTCCGACAAATAATTATTATACGTGCCTTTTTGAATCGGTTTGTTATTGGACGAGTGTTTGCTTAGGCCGTTCTGTTTTGTTTGCCGATGGAAAGATTAAAATGAAACCAAGCAGAAGACTTCGTAAATTATCAGCAAACACAGCAGTCAGCGTTGTAGGTACACAATGACCGCAAGAATTATTGTACTAATTGGTTCCGTTGTCCGCAGTTCGAGTGGAAGTTTTAACGAATGGGGATTTTTGATCTTTGGTGTATGCTTATAATTTCCTTCATTATTATCCTACAAAATACTGGCGATTTGTCCTGTTCTCTATTGATTTCCACCATCCAATCTCTAATTTTTGTCAAAATTTGTTTTTCATTTTTGAAGCGTCGAGATAAAATTTTAGGTTATCTGAATAAATATGCTACTATAGTTACTTATACATCAAAGTAAACTACGAGGATAGCGCACAACATAATATGGAGTGATGTGTTCTTTCATTCGTTAGATAATTAGCACAATAACACTTTTGTGACTATTGGAAATTTCGTCCTACTCATAGCCGCAATTAAAACAATTATGTTCAAGCAAATTCAACAAGGCAGCGTTTGCAGAATAAAATCTTTAGTAATTGTAACTGTGCTTATACTAATATTGTATTTTACTTTTTGTCAAAAGCATTAGATCTGTTGTCAAAAATATATCCAGAAAAAGAGTTCTTTTCATCTATAAACAATTGTTAATTCAAAATAAATTCAATTCAATTTTAATGTAAGCAATTGGACTGTAAAGTCAGTTTTATTTCTCGAAATTAGTAAAAGCAATCGCCCTAGAGATTGAGAGCTAACGCCTTCACTTAATACCTAAATTGGAGACTGATCTTCAAATTGTTTAATTTTTGCTGAATTCGCTACTCTAAATTCTTCATATCCGTTTTCGCCAAGTATAGCCTTACGCAAGCTTGATCAAACTTTTAAAGCTATTGAATTAAATCTTTAGGACAATTAAACATTATACAAAAATTAAAAACCCAAAATAACTGAAGTCATAATCACCAATGGATATTATTTTTAATAACTTTGCAGGTTTGTCATCAACATCATCATACCTTTTGCTTGTGTTGATCATCAATTACAAAAAAAAGTAACTTCTTCGAAAAGAATTTAAAGTAGATTATTAAATACCCAGTCCAACACAGTAAGTATAAAGTTTATCGAGGAAAAACTAAAGCGAATTTTTCGCAAACTTCTCTAAATTTTCAAGAGTCAGTTGGAATTATTTCATCAAAATTATTTGTACTAATTTAATTGAAACTGCTAAGAAGTATTTGTCCGGAAAGGTAAAGTATTTCCATGCATTGAAAAGGTCATTCCTTTTTACTTTTATTGACAAATTGTTTTTCATATTTTACATTCATGCACAAACCATAACTGACTACGAGTCTTGTAAGTTTACAACGATTTGCAAATTTATATTTATATATATTTATTATATATTTATAAAGATTGCTACAAGAATGGGCTATGTCTTCTTAAAGTTGCGGCGTCAAAAGCCAACACTTACTCGAGATAAAACTTAAGGGGATCATCCCTAGACGCGCCTCCTTAAACAAATTCAGCAATTAACTTCATAATTAGCTTACACCTCGAGGAAGCGATCCGGTTACTCGTCCCATGTAAAATTCAGTCCCTCTCGTCGAGAACTTTTCGCCCGGATGAGTGACGCGGCTTCGGGAATTTCGGCTGTGTTCGTTAAACAAATTGGATTAAGACGGTTAATTTCAGCTGGTGGGGAGATGATTTTTATTAAAATTAAATCGCAGGTTTTCGGCGCTTCGTGGAAAGACCGGGGCAGTGGCGGGGACCGTCATTTCTAGGTGCAATATATTCCTACCGAAAGAAGTAATGAACATAGTGAAAGGCTTGGAATCACCAGCTCTGAAGTTATCGTATTTTACACACCAGGTGAAATCTGTTTTACTGAAGACATAGAAAAAAGAGAAGGAGCGCTCCTCTCTGTCAACAAAGGATTAAAAGTTGTTGTACTTAATAAAAAAAAACCTACTTAATGGTTAACCCATTATCGCCATCTATCGCCAATACACTTAAGAATATACATTTGAAAATTCTTTGAAAAATTCAGGAACTGATCTTCCCAAGGTATTGTTTAGATATGTTGATGACATTTTTGCAGTTGCGAAGATTTTGAATTTGATACTCACCGAAAAAATACACACGGTAACAACTATACGCAAATCATCACAAACCTTTTATAAATACAAATATTCAGGGTTTAAAAGTTTGGCTTGAAGATTATATACCTTACTATTACCAAAAATCTTATAGAAAATGTAATAATAAAACGATTTCTATTCTCGTACAATAAAAAGCTCTTTCTAAACAATATGCAAAAATTACTTTTCCGCCTTAGCAAAATAGTATAAAAAGTAACAGCAAACACAAATTAGACAAGTCAGGTATATACAGAACTTCTAGAATGAATGTGATAAAGTGTATGTAAATAGAACAAATTGAACGAAGTTTGAGATCACGGTATGACGAACACAGTTACAAGAGGGAAAACCTGTGGCCAAGTGGCACCCGATCTAAATATTGTAGGAAATGTTTGGGGGTGGCTTACCAGGTAGTTGTGTGGAATTGGTGAACAATACCACAATGTAGGACAGCCTATCAACGGCACACCTGGACTCTATTTAATTCTGTTACTGTTTTTCGTTTTACTATTAAATTAATTTAAAATAACAAACAGTTGCCTTTTGTCTTGGGTTGTTGTGAGACTAATTGGATGTAAGGAAATCATTTAAATAATATTTATTCGTTAAAAACGAACTAAATAAGTATTTAGTTCATTTTAAATAATTAAAATTTCATATAATTTGACAATGTGTAACCAAATAAATCGAACTCTTCATAACATGCAACAAAGAGTGTACTCATGAAGAGAAAACGTGAGCTCATTGGCTTAACACCGATTTAAAACCACTATCTTCCTAAAAAAATTATGGATCTAGTCAAATTTCCTTTAGTCATGGTTTATTGTACTTTTCTCGTGAATTATTTTTCGTATTTAACATGTGATTCTTCCTTCATTTTTTGCTCACAAATTTCATGTAATGTAGTCATACAGGATGTGGATGACACCTTGCCATCTAGTGGCAATATGGCATCATCAAATCGTCTCTGTGGAAAACTAATCTGAACGGCAACCCACTATGTTTTGGGCGTTTCAGAGCCGAAAGATTATTATAATTATTATCATATAGGTATTGTTTATTGATTTCGGTGCTCAATTATGTCATCTCTGGTTTCGTTGTCTTTCGGCTACTGAAGATGGTTTGTGCTAGACCGAAATTATATATTCGGCTAATATAAAACGTTTTGTGATGCGAGGTTTCAAGTTTTGATTTGTCGTTTTATCCTTGGTTACAGAAATTAAACAAACGTAGTTATTGATATAAACAAAAATCGAACTGAGTATGGTTTTATTAATATCTAAATTGATATACAAAAACTCTTACCACATTAATTTAGGAAAACTAAATACGAATTTCAGCAGCTAAGCCGTCATCTTCAGCAGAAGTAGTGCTACTTATATAACAAAATCTTTAGAAACGCTTTCTAAAAGGATACTAATACTCTGCCAGTTATCATTTCAAACGCAACACCAACATTTCTGATTCAACCTGATCCTGTCTCGACCAAGACGCAGCCACCTCATTACAATTAGGAGCCTGTTTCGCCCGTGCAATTGAGTGACAGGGCGCAAATTCAAATGTTCCCCGGCTGAATGAGAATTGCCTGTGTGTCGCGAATACGTAATTGGCACTTGAAATTGCGAGGCCCTACCGGGACTGCAATCTGGAGTTCGCCCGGCCGTCTCCTGACAAGTGTCAGGACTTTCGCGCAAGATGTATGAGAAAAATGAGAAACTACGTTAACATGCCGTCCCCAGGGCCGGCAGGATAACGGGATATATGATTAATGAACGGCGCATTACGCGGCCTATCGAGTATGCATGTACGCTGCTAAATTCAATTTAACCGATGCATGTATCACGCCGGGCGGGAGGGGGTCGCCACCCCTGGAGGTGGGTAAAAGTTGAACTCCGATTCTTGGAATCTTACAGTAGCTACTTTGCACATGTTTAGAACGTCAGGCTAAGTTCGGTTTAGTTAATTCAGAGACAGAACAGGGGGAATAACTGTTTTGATATGACATGTGTCAAGTTGCATTTCTTCTACTGCATGCTGTATGCACTTATTAACTCATCTAATTAAAGTAAAGGAGTTTTTAGAAATGACACTGCATTCAGTAGCTGAGTATAAGTTTCTTCATCTCAGCAAGTAGTATAATATGAGGATAAATGGAATCATCGTTATAATTGTTAATTAGTAGAAATGTATATATTTTCTTAATCAGAAAAAAATAAGTCTTTTCGACCATAGCAAAGCCACCTATAGTTCCCTATTGAAAAAAATGCATTTTTGTGTTATATCTAAAAAATGTGATCCCTAAAATATTGAGTATGCCAGTAGATTCAAAATAACAATATCTATAAAAATGTCTTCACAGTTTTTTTATCTACATGCTTAAGCGAGATGTTGGGAACTAAATAAATGTTGCATTATTGAGAAGTTGGCTATAGCTTTTAAAAAGGCGATGGTGCAGCTCAAATCACAACAAAAACGTAAGACAGTAATGTCGAAACCACAATGTTCTGGTATTAATAGTTACTGATATATCCTTCAATGACAACAAAAATAGTATATCCTGTACACAGTGGGAAAAGATGTCAATTTAGGTATCTTCAAAACTAACGAGTGTTCACTAAAAGTACTCTAGAGTACTGTAAAATTTTTAGCATGTCTTTTATTATTTTATGTTGACAAAGACTGTATACAGTCGTCATAACAGATTCCAAACCACACTACAATATAACCAACATTACCTGAACTTTTGAAAGTTCATAAAGCACACAACTCTAACCACTTAAATCCCTGTTCATCAATACTATTAATACAGCTGTATATTATTCGGTTTTCGAATAGGTTTCTTGCAAAATCTTAGTTTTCTAATTTTCAATTACATGAAGTTGTTGTTCTACGAATGGTGCAACAAGGATTTTGTTTTGATAACGCTCTCCATTTAAAATTTCTAAAAACCAAATAATCTCAACCAGAGAACACTCTACCTTGAAAGAAAGTAGAGCCAATATTTCTTTAATAGCTGGTAACTATTTACTGTCTGTAATTCTTAAATGGATTAGACATGATATGGGTATTTGTTGAGATAGATGGTTCCTGATGGAGTATTTCTTGTGAAGTATGAATAACCTTTTTTTTTCTTGGCGCTCCTTTTCCGTTCTTTTGAAAACAGCTTAAAGGTTCACGTTTCGCATTTTTCTGAAGGATGCTTTTATTTTTGTTCATAGTTGACAACACCCTCAAGAAAAGCTTGAAACTCCTCTAAGTAGGGGTTTGTAAAACTCCCTAAACAATATATATGCCACACTCCTTAAAAATTGAAAATGAAAACTTCATTGTGTAACAAGCAATGTACATACCACCGTCGCAACAAAGTGAACATTATGAAGCCGTATTTGACTTTCTCGACGATTACTTCGATTTTTCCAAACCATTTGTAATACTGGGGGATTTTAACATACCAGAATATATTAAGGGCGTTAATGGTAACATTTCGTCTTCGCACAAATCGCTCAACCTTTTTATGGCTGCTAACGACCTGATACAAGTAAACCAGGTGCTTAATAAGAATGGTCGGGTCCTCGACTTAATTATTTGTTCGAGAAATATTGTATCAAATATAATCCGTCACGATGAATATCTTGTAGATGAAGACTGCCATCATCCTACATTATTAGCCACACTTGAATTTCCAAAAGAGAAAAAAAATTCCACGCTTTTCTGCTTCTGCGAAGGTCTATATTCGCAATTATCGTCGTTGTGACTTGGGGGCTTTATATTGCACTCTGGGGCTTTTTAACTGGGACGAACTATATGAAATTGTAAACGTTAACGACGCGGTGGAATATTTTTACCAGCAGCTTAATTTTGTTATTGACTCTTACGTCCCTTATAAATTAATCTATGAGTCAGAATATCCTAAATGGTTTACTCCAGGAATCATACGCAAAATTAAACTTAAAAACCGTATTAGGCAATCTTATAGAAAATACAAGTATTCTTTTTATTTGGAGAGAATTAGAGTTCTTCGTCGGGAAATTAAGAGAGATATTCGAACAGCTTATAAAGAGTTCATTTCTAAATCCGAATCTTCAATCAAGACTAACCCTAAAGGATTATGGGACTACATAAACTCCAAGCGCAATGTTACCAGAATACCTGGCGTTTTAAACTTCAATGACGTGCAGCTATCAAATTCTGATGATATTGTGAACGCTTTTGCCGGCCATTTTTCCAGCACCTTTAAGTTGCGCTTAGCCGATGCCGTTCCTGAGGATTTTCGTGGTGGTGATCACTCTCCGAGTTTTGGTGTCGGTGTGAATGTGCTGCATCGGTTCCACGTGTGTCCTGAGGAAATTACCCGTGCCGCCAAAAAATTGAAGCCTTCGATGACTATGGGCCCGGACAACATTCCAAGTTTTCTAGTTAAGGACTGTATTTCTTGTCTGTGTCAACCTCTTAGTTTTATTTTTAACTTAATTTTAACTAACGCTGTACATCCTGCTGCTTGGAAAGTATCGAAAGTTTATCCTGTTTTCAAGTCCGGTGATAAAACTAACATACAAAATTACAGACCGATTACTAATATTTGCAATTTTTCGAAATTGTTTGAATGTATTTTATCGGACGTTCTCTATAGTCATTTTTCGTCATTAACTATTGCTGAACAACATGGTTTTATTAGAGGAAAATCCACTCTAACCAATTTATGTGAATTTGTACAAAATTTGTCAAGTGCACTTGACGCAAGGTTGCAGGTCGATGTAGTTTATACGGATATGTCTAAGGCATTTGATACTGTGGACGTGGATATTCTCCTGAGCAAGCTGGATAGCATCGGTCTCTGTGATAATCTTATCAAATTGTTTCATTCAATGTTGCACGGTAGAAGGCAGTTTGTTGAATATAGAAATGTTAAATCCGCACAATTTAATACACCAACTGGTGTGACACAAGGCTCAATTCTTGGTCCTTTACTTTTCAATATTTACATTAATAGTGTGAAGTAGCAGTTGTCATGTCCGTTTTTGCTATACGCAGATGATTTAAAAATATTCAATGTAATTAATTCGGAATCTGATTGTGTTGCATTGCAGAAGTCTATTGATTCCTTTGTTCAGTGGTGTAGCCACAATAGACTGACAGTCAATATCTCTAAATGTTGTGTACTAACGTGTTCTCGCAAAATCAGTAATTTTACTTTTGATTATAATATAAATGGCATTATTTTGGAGAAACGCTCTCGAGTTCGGGATCTTGGCGTTGTCATTGATAGTCAGCTGTCCTTCTCTCCGCACATTGAGAAAATTTGTGAGGATGCTTTGAAGATGCTCGGTTTTGTAAAGAGAAATACCAGAGGTTTTGTAAATATTGATACGCTCTTGTCTTTATATTATTGTTATATTAGAAACAAATGGGAATATTGTTCGTTGGTCTGGAGCCCCCATTATGACAATCATGTAAATGCCCTGGAAAGAGTTCAACGAAGGTTTTTGAAATATTTGTATTTTGTTAAATATCACGCTTATCCTGTACAAAACTACCCACAATGTGTTTTACTTGCAACCTTTTCTCAATCTGCGTTAGCCGATAGAAGATGCTACTCTTGTGTTTTGTTTTTGTATAAGTTAGTTGATGGCACTTTTGTATCTCAACCATTGTTACAGATGCTAAAATTTCAGATCCCGCGACCAGCTAGTAGATACACTACTCTGTTTAGCTATGAAGTCACTAGTACCATGCACCACTTTAATTCTCCACTATATACTGCTGTGAGAAACTATAATAAGTACAACCAAACCCTTGACCTGTTTTGTGGTAGTAGCTTAACATTTAAGAAAATTTCTAAAAATGTAATAACTGGTATTCCATAGTGTTTATTCCTCGAATTCCACTCTGACTTTATGTACCTTTTTTTTTTCATTATTGTCTTTGTTATACATAAATTCATTCATTTTTTGTATTCTTTGAATTATAGAATTTAGTTCAATTTGTGCATACATGAACATTTTTGCTGATTGTTTCTGTTTTTGTATTTATCCTGTAATTGGACTTAATTGTCTGCTGGATAATAAAGTATTATTATTATTATTATTATTATTATTATTATTATTAAAGACCTTTATTCCGAAGCTTCTGCAAATGTAGTTTCAGTCCTCCAGTTGTTGTCCTCAATGTAAGCATATCACGTATAGCCTGAATTATACTTTTAAAACTAAAATAACCACCTAGCCATATTTAGGAATAAAATTAATTAGACTACTGAATTTATTTTCTGATGCTCTCACATTCACTTGTAAGAAGAAACAATACACTAACCTAGCCTAACAAATCATTAATTTCTATATGATAAGACCAATGCCGTATCTTAGTTATCTGAATAGGATTGCTACAGATAGAACTTAGTACGAGAACAGACTCTAAAACGTGAAGTGGGGCTTCAAATTATCTTAATTAGGTACTTCACATGTCAAGATGTGTTGTTTTTGATTAATATCAGTAGCTAAATATTGTGACAAATTATAATCTTTAAAGCAGTCCTCTTGAAGCTGAAGTATATTGGAAACGTAATAATATATAAACATATTTTTTTAAATGACCTTGAAACGATTACAGTTTACATATCTGGAGTTGATACTTATTAAAATAGTAAACATTGTAAGTGATCTACCTTTACATCTACTATTCCCTTTCTTACATGTAGTATTAAAGATAAAAGCAGTAGATTAATAAGAAAGTCATTTTTGATGTTGGCTATATAATCTACACACTCTTGTTCCGTTAGATTTGTAGAATTGTATATAGTACAGTATATCCATAACTATTTAACAATCGAGGTACATCAATGCAGTTTTTTTTTAAATATTTTAATATATTATTATAACCGTCTGCACTAAACACATTTTTATTACACATTTACCTAACTTAACGCGCATACTTAGCATAGTACACGTGCATGCCTTCCGACCAGGAACATTTTTATAATTACCGGGCGGTCCAAACGTTTCATTTGTTTTTCTGCGGCCAAACACGGAAAACACGGTTTTCCGTAAGGTAAACAGCCCTGTTACACGCATAATTCAATTTGATAACGGACTAGCTGTGACAACTTTATCAAGACAAATCTAGACGGCCTACGCACAAAATAAAATAGAGCCATCATTGCGTGCTGGTGTGACGTGATATCTCGGGACAGGTGGTAATTATGGCACGTTAAAATTCAACAAATGCCACGTTGAATGTAATATCCAAATTAAAATGAATGTAGCCTACCATGATCATCAAACTGAATTATGCACTCTGTAACAAAACACTGTAAGTTTGAAGTTTTTGGGCACATTTGGGCGATTTTTTAATACATTTATACTTCTCTAGTAATATC
This sequence comes from Rhyzopertha dominica, assembly GCA_025024175.1. Lineage (NCBI taxonomy): Eukaryota > Metazoa > Arthropoda > Insecta > Coleoptera > Bostrichidae > Rhyzopertha > Rhyzopertha dominica. The sequence goes on along the minus strand of QCXZ01000137.1, from coordinate 1,736,649 downwards.
CATAGCAAACAGACCTTTGTCCAAAACTATTTTACCCAGTTAAGAATTAGGCTCAATACATATACCACTTAATGAACATTTTTTGACATTGCGCTGATTTAGAATGAGTTTTCTAGAATATGATTTTAAATTTTTGATCAAGTACACTCAGGTTGAATTAAAAGAAAGGTCTGACACATTTTTTCAAACTTAACGAGTGTACTTGTACTTTTGTGACTCATTTTGTTATCTTTAATCTTAACGTTAAGTCTATTATCTAATACGTATTGAGTCTCTATTGAACAGTCAAAAGTTTGTAAACAATATTTGTGATTGTTAATTAAAATGAGTTGGATTGCCCTAATATTTTTAATTACGTTATATACTAATTTATGTGAAATATTGCACATCAAATTTGCCACGTACAAATTTTCAGAATGTTAGTTATTAATTTAGCCGGTCCTTGTAGATTTGATCTTGGTTGTGAATTTTAGAGTTACCAGACCTTGCTGAACTAGCAGCATTATATATTTTCATATTTTGGCCTTCTACATCATAAATTTAGAATGTACCAGCTGCTTTAAAAATTCAGCTGACCAACTTTGATGCAGCCTTAAACAATATCATTCAAACATTGTTCCTTTGTCCATTACGATATAATTCCAAAAATAGTTGCAAAGATTTTGCGTTTATTGATCAAACTGTCTCAAAAGTTTTCTCTGCTGGTTCAGTTGCAATATACTACAATACGGATCTGTGACGCTTTAATAACTTATATTTGTATATTTGGTAAACAGGAGTCTTTTCCTCAAATTTATAAGAATTTAAAAAGTGTACTGTCGATATTTCTGCTTCGCAAATTTTTTCAAAAAAGTTATTAGATATGACTTCGTTATGATTCATAGTATCGTGGAAGAAATATTATAAGCGTCACGAGCGTTAAGGGTTGTACAGTTCTCATACAAGAACTATCAATGATATTAGCTACTACAAGCAGAGGAAAATCATTATTACTAATAGAGAAGATGGAAAGTTTCAGAAAACGGTGTTTATCTTCGAATCTAAGCATTTTGTCTAAAAATTACAAGAGATCAAAAAAATAACAATGAAGTTTTGTACTATGGGCGTAAGTCAAAAAAAGTTGGGGGGTTAGAAAGTTACAAACCCCTCGATATTCATTTGTTTTCATAGTAATGTTAATAATAATTTAGGGGTACACTTAGATACCTCCAAAACTGTGGATTATATCATAAAAAACGACTTTTAAATTTCAACTTCGACACCCTGTGTTTTTTAAATGAAGCGTTTTTCAGAAATTTACCAATAACAAAATCGTCGTATTTTGGCCCCAAGAATCTTTCGATTGGTTAAAATGACAAATCTGACTGGTTCATCAAAATGAATGTATTAGTCACCACTTTTTACCCATATCAAGGTGGTAGATTCTGGTGTTACAGCTCGTCTTAAATACTGGCTCCAAAACGCGTGCCCGTTTCAGATGGCGCCAGGTTCGTTGTCTCCCAGGTCGACTTGATTTTGCTGTTGTGTCAGATTGTTGTCTCTGTCAAATAGACAAATAGATTATCACAAAACAGTCAAAGAACTGTTAATATGAGTTGTAATTTGTAAGTTATCAGGATGGTATTCAAGAAAATGTATGCACAGCGTTTTCTACCTATGACATTAGCAGTTTGTGTATTATTTGAAACTGGATCAGTTTCAATAAGGTATATGTGACACAGGTTTGTTTGAAGTGGTTAATTACCATATACGTACAATGTACACTACCTTCGAGAAGAAAGGCACACAATAAGGCATTTGACGAGGTCTGCTTAACATGTAGCCTGTAGCTACACTCCACCTAGTTCCTATATATTGATCCTAAACGATAGAAAGCACATCTGAGTTGTCTATGCAAGATACTATGAACTATACTAAAAGCAGGTATATAAAACTACAAAGACATTGTGCAGTAATTAATGCTATTTTTTCAGCATTATTATCTGTTGGTTACAATAATATGTTGGTGAAGGCCAAGACTACAGGGAAATAAACGACAAAAAAGTTAAACTGAACGACTGAAGCTATTGTTATAAGTCCACTATAATAGTGGTGCCAGTTATAATGCAATGAGAAATTCACTTTACATAAGTATTTTCTGAGCTTATGTATATATCTACTCAGGATTCCTATAGAACTAGTAGTTGCTGAAGCAAAAATGAAATAGTATTTAAAATGTAAAACGTAACTACAAGGAATATTAATAACAGGAATCATTAATAAAGAAAAACACATGATAATCTATTAAATCCTGTTGATAATAAATTGGAAGACAATAGATACATTATTTTTTATAAATATTAAACAATGTTTCAGAAGTTTGAAATTATATTTATCATGACAGCTTTTGTTATTACATGCTTATTATGTTAAATAAATGTCATACCATATACCTGAGGCTCTTTGTATTTAATTTACTATTTCATGTGCAATGAGGTGATTAGCCCTCCGCGAATTTATGTTTGCAAATACTAATATTTGTGCTAACTTAAAAATACTTATTGTAAAATATCAATTTATACCAAACGTACTTATTCAAAATACCCACATTTAAGTAAAACGATTAATCCATATTCTTCAGTAGACAAGTCCATTTTATAAGTTTACTACTTTACCCAGACGAGTAAAACTGGCAAAATCAAAGTTTATGGATAAAACCGTCAGCTTTGCTTGTTGGCACTTGATTTTAAATTGCTGGTGTCTGGATGTGAACGTTTACAACTGTGCAATTTTAATTCTGTAGCGGTTGGAAGTAGAATACCTATACAGGTATAGTAAACGAACATGATGTCACATTTATAAAAGTGCAGAACTGACGAATTGGTTAAAGCTTTAGCGGCCAGGTGAAGAATTATTGTCTGATTCGCGTCTGTAGGCCGTCGTCAGTTGGAGTTGGTTCCTAAAGTTTCGTTAACACGAGTGGCAAGCTTCTTCAGAGGTCCTTCCATCTCCGGTGCTGGACATAGACAGTCTACGATCAGCATCGGAGACGGAAACACCTCTGAAGAAGCTTGCCACTCGTGCTAGTGAAATGTTAGGAAGCAACTCTAACCAACGACGACTTTTACACCCTAACCAGGACAACAGTTAAGATTTCACTGAGTAATATTATAAGAACCATCAGTATTTATGTAAAGTTAAATCCAGAGAATAGGATATACATACATGCTGATCATCGTTAGGCCAAATACCTATCCAATGGTTCCGATCCGTTGAGCTGCTAGGAGACAACAAACCTGGCGCCATCTGAAGTGTACTCAGATTTTGGAACAGACATTTGAACTAAAATGGCCAAAGCTGAAACACCAGAATCTACCACCTTGCCCATATACATCGCTCATCTCCATCATACCTGTAGTTAATCATCCTATTTGGTACATTTCCCTTTTAATCGCGTTCAAAATGCAAAAAAACCACTCGTTCCGCCGATCTCATTTCCGCGACCCGTCCATCCCGCCAGGGGTCGCTGGAGACCTGCCCCGCTTGTTCCTCATAATTAACGGGGTATCCCCCGATGACGGGACAGTCGGCGGCCGATCTCGAGGTATAACTGATACACATGGCTTCATTAAATTCGCGTTTTAATTCGTTTTCGGCCCCGCGGAAGTTTTTCATCTGGGAGGGTCAAGCCGGCCGTGGACGGCCTCCCCGAGCGAGCGCATAAATCATGGGAGCCCGTTTTTCCCGCTGAAGGTATTGGCCGGGTCTAATTCCGCGGATGGAATGGGAACAATAGGGCAGTGGCGGCGGCAGGTGGAAGAAAAGCGAGGGGAAAAACGCCGTTATTTATCTCGGGGGGAAAATTAAATAATGAAGGATAAAATCGAGCGACATCGAGAGCGACAAACATATATATTATTATGCCCATCAATATGGAGATTATTCTGGAACATCGGAAAGAAAATGTGGGATTGACAAAGAAATCTTAAATATTGTAAACTGGTTCATACTCACAAACTGGCAATTAAAGATTAATCCTCAGCAAGTCCAACTATATCCACTTTATTTATAAGCAAATTGGCAGCTCCTACAAGTTATCATCATAAAGTGAGAAATACAAAAAAAAAATTATACAAAAGTGACGTTGTCAAATTGGAGATAAGCAATCTAGACTTTAAACAAAAAGTAGCCTGAATGCCAAAAACACTAACATGAATTCAGTGATCAAATGGAGAATTTAAATTAGAACAACTAAAATTACAAAAACTATTCACGAATGTGAAATTGCCGTTATGTATAACTTTGTGTATTTCCTCGATTTCCAAAAAAAAATAATTTTGAGGATACTCATATTGTTTCACATGTTCATTGCCTCTAAATGATCTTACCGCTTGACCAAGAATGACAATCATTAGAACAAAAACTATATGCCCCCGAGTTAATCAAACCTGGAATTCTGTCTCTATTGCTAACAAAACGGGAAAACACACTACCTATAGTAGAAAAACCAGAACCTATCCCATGTAAGGAAAACACTTTAGATAAACTAAGTGAGACTGGACCAAGAAACTAAGAGGATATCAAATTTTGGCATCTTCAATGTTAATGGTGTTAAAAGAATACTTAAATTATGTTAAATAATTAAAGAATAATTTTAGTAATAAATGATTTGAAAGGTTATTATTAAAAGAAATTTGAAGAATTACACCCAGTTCTTTTGAAACAAACAGGTTGCTTCAAAAATCTATTCAAAAGAAAATGAAACACGGACATTTTTTTTGTATAATTGTCTAAGGAAAAGTAATTAATAATGCTGTCGATACATGTATAGTTTTCTAAAAATTTCGAAAGATAGGTAAGCAGAAGGTTGATTTCGTATAATTAATACATCTAAAAATGGCTTTTATTGTTAACTTCTATTTCATAACCAAAATTTATAGAATTATGAGGAAAATTTATAAATGTGAGGAAATGATTTAAGTCATCATGATTTCCTGTTAAAAAGGTAGAAAACATCAGCAACATAACGGTACCAAAATTCATTATGGGAAGAAAAGGAAACGTTCTTGAAAATATAAATTATCCACAAAAGGTTCTGCTAAAAAATGGGCTAGGAGACGAAGCCAATGCTAAACCTAAATTTTGTATTAAATTATTATTATCGAAACAGGAAAATTATGATTTAATTATTCTTGTGTAATGCAGATATTTAGAATTTAACAGCAAATTGTTTAGAATTTTTAGACCGTCTTTTTGGGAAATATAAGGAAATAAATTATTGACATCGAAAGAGACAAGGGAAGAGTTTTGGTGAAGTTCATAAAGCCTTGATATTAATGGCTCCATAGACTATAATTTTTACTTAGTACAGTTAAACAATTTTAAAGTTGGTTCATCTTTGTATCCAAGTTTTTTTATTCTCTTGTTAAATTAAGTCGTTCTGAAAGTTCCACTGTTCAGCATATACATAATATATGCTTTTAAGTAATTAATTGTGTCAAAAGACAAATAATCGTTTTTGGTTTGTGAGGAAAAGCCTTTAATAGATTTCTGTAATAATAAAATTATATTTGGAATCAGAGGTACTTTAATTTCTAAGTTTAAATTATCTAAAATTGTTTCACAAACTACTGCCTGTAAATGAACATCTTTATATCAGTTTTCTTGCGTTTAAACCTTTATTTAGAAATTGTATCTGTTCAAAATTGGATAGGAGAATAATTATTTCGACAAAATAAGCCCATCATTTCGGCATAGGATGTAATAATAGAACGGTATTCTCATGAACTACGTACGACAGATATCGCCAAATCCTCAGTGTTGGATAATTTTGAAACTGACAAAGATCATTCATCATTAAGCAATAATGAAGAGGAGATGGAATACTCATGCTGTACCTACTTAATCAGCTGTCTTCGTATGGAGGTTTAAAATAGTACATTGCGATTGTGAACCTGTGACAATCGCAATTATTAATCTTGTCTTGCTTCCTTTCTTCCTTTTTGAACTGAAAAAATGCTGCAAAACTGGCCTTAAGCTTCCTGCCACTGTCTTAACAGGAAATATTGTCATTCAATACCAAATTTTTGTATTATGCTGACAGGTCTATTTTACCACCAACATCATACCATTAGACCTGAACAATACTGATGAGCTGTAATGACAGCGAAATAGATATATCTGTAATTGGTTGCGGTGCAGATAGCATAAGACATACGTACATTTTTAAGAATGTATTACTAGTTAGCCTAATATTATACCGTGGTAGTATTAAATTGTCAAAGAATACCCCGGATCGCACGCCTCTGGCTGGAAAGATGGGCTGGTAATAAATATACATATAAATTAGGGCCAGGACACATACCTATATGAATGTTAAAATAAGTTTCAAATTGTCAACGACGCAAGTTGCGTCCCAGGGGCGAGAACGGACGAAGGGGCCGAGACTAATTCCGGTGCAGCGAGAGGCAATCTAGCCAGCTCCAACGGGAACCTAAATTCATTAGCAAACCCAGAAAAATTGTCCGCCGGCCTGACGTGAAGTTTGGCGGATGCGGAGGGGCGCGTTTTTAATCCGATTCTTTATTGCCGCGGTGCCATTTGCTACCTCTGATTAAACCGAAGAGAAAATATGAAAAGGTAGCCGGGAAATGCTTGACAAGCACTACAAGCAAAAATGAAGTTCTTAGTTAGTGATCATTGGTCCATAAATAACAAACAAAGAAGTATACTATTTTTATTTGATCGTGTTTTGCATAAACGTTATACCCAATTGCATACTACTCTATTAACAACAAATAACTTCGCTTAACTAACTTACTTACTCCAAGAAACATACTTATTATTATTCTATTATTAGTGTATTGGTTGCTTGTATGCTGTACATTCTTAATGATTCAAACCTGAGGTCTGGACCAAATTCTCCCTCGCTGAATGATGCATTACCGTTTTTTTTTAATTACACAACTTGGAGCTAGCTTTTCATGATATCCTGAGATGCTGCTGGATTCTTAAGCATCGAAATGAGCTCTTTTTCAATCCTTGGAATCGGGTCATGCAAAAGATTGTTGATTTTACCACATGATCGGGAGTATTAAGGACTACGATCGCGTTCCCTTGATCGGCCGGCAGGGTGTTTATTTCTCAACTGGACTTGAGATTTTTGGGAGCAATTTTCTCATCTCTACAGAGTGAAGTTTGCGTATATGCCTCTGATTACAAATTTCAAGGGTTTTTGGGATTGTAAAGAAGTAATTTGGTCAAAATAAAGCCAATCAATATGTGTGAGCGTATTGGACAATTTCAGATGAACTTTTAAGGGATTGCGAGCTGAAAAGACGAGTTCTTTGTTAGTTAGTCTTAGAAACGTGCAGATGGCTTTATTGTCTAGACAACGGATAAGGAAAGTAAGTGTTGAAATCAGTGCAGAAATTTTGCGAGGTTATAGAGGCCAAATATATAAGAACGTAAGACTAAGATTTCGATCTATTGATTTTGATGTTTTAAATCACTTTGCAAATAACCACTCCAGGAAGTCACTGAATATATAAGAGTCAGTTACTTATAATTTGATGACATCGAATGAGTATCGTCTTCGTTTAATGAATCTACGCCTGGCGTAGTTAGTATTGATCTAGACATCCAAAAACTAGTATTTTTCGAATATAGAGAAGCCTAACTTAACCTAGTAAACTACTCTTATCAATCCGGAGAGATTTCGAAGATATAGAAACGTGTTGTAACTTCAATAGCCAAAATTCTAATAATTAAAGATCTTAAAGACATCTGTCCTATAAGTATGTTACCACATATTGCAAAATTGATTAAATAGGTTGTAGTTACCGCCCTTCAGTCTGAATACGGTACATCATCTGTACTTACTAAAGTAACACATTATATTGTAAAAGAAATCGATAATTCTAGTTACCTATCAACTTTTTTTCGAATTTTGGTGAAGATTTCGACATTTTCGGCCGCTCTGTTACGCTGGTACGATAAATGGAAAGTGACTACAACATTGTGAAAACAACTAATAAATATTAAAAGGTATAAAACATTCAATTTGAAGACATAGAAGTGCATTGCAGAGAACTAACGTCAAACCTTTGCAACAAGAGTGTATGAGTGTATGCGGATAATAATTGTCGAATGGATACGACAAAAACTGAAGAAATCGTCTCTCGTTCTTAGTTTGGTTTATGTGTATTTGATAATAAGGATACCATATCAAACTGCAGTTTTCCAAGTTGGAACGAACAAAAGTAAAATATAAAGATTTCAGTACACTAATATTATTAAACGATGCTGAGTCGCGAATAATAAAACCTAGACCTTTATAGGCAGCTTTTACCGTTGAGTCTATATAACTAGTAAAAGATCATTTACAATCATAACTCACACCAAGATCTTTAACGCTGTAGCAGCGCATAAAATCAACTGCTTCAATTGTATAATTAAATATTAAAGCTTGCCTTCTAAGGGTATAACGAAAGTGATTGATCATTTATAAACAAAATAAACAGCAACACCGGAGGTTGCTAAAAAGTTGCATGATTTTAAACCGTTATATGTAACATATAATTTACGTTGAGTGAGATATGATTTTACTAGTTGAACGAGATTATCAGTCAATCCAAGCTGTTCTAGTTTATTAAGTAGAACACAATGGTTCACCCTGTCGAAGGCCTTCGAAAAGTCAGTATACACTGTATCAACTTGACCTTTATTATCTATAATATTTGTAGTAGAATGTATAAACTGCGCTGAGTTAGTTACAGGAGTTCGTTTTGGGTAGAATCCCATGTTGGTTAGGTGAAATGCAATGCTTAATTTCATTAAAAATTATATTGTGCAATAACATCTCGAAAACCTTCGCAGAATTTGATAAAATTGCAATAGGGCGATAACTTTTTAGGTCAAAGGGATTGCCGCTCTTTAAAACAGGACACACTCTTGTAATTTTCCAAATATCGGGAAATGAAGCTGTAGACAATATAAGATTAAACAAATACCTTAAAGGTTAAATAAGAACCCTCGRACAACCTTTAATTAGAAAGTTAGGTAACTGATCATTTCCAAAGGTCATTCCGTTTTTTAATTTGAATATAGACTTTTGAATATCGGATTCAGAAAATTTTTTAAATGCGTATAAGCCTTGGCTTTCATTAAATTGGAATCATTTACATTGCCGGCAGTAAAGACATCAGAAATAATTGTAAGGTATCGTTATTATAATTTTTATAGTTTTTTATAGCTTTTTCTTTAATTTACACGTTGCCTTGTTTATCTATGTTATTTCATTCTGGTCTTATTAAAACGTTTGCTAAATCTGCTGTTCATTATTCAAAGTAATACTTTCACTTTAAGGTCTAGATGTGATATCAAGTTTTGGTTGAAATTTTCTTGTTTAACTGAATAAAATAAGTCTGAAACAAGCAGATTTGTTGCAGTTATATAAAAAGGTTTTATAGGTGTCCATTTATCCCTATTCTTAGGTTACACCACGTTATTACCCTACACTGTAAAAAGAGAAAAAAGATTTAAAGATTATATTCAACATTTATCTTGTCAGTCCAGGGTAAATTTGGACTTAACAACCCCCGCATCTGCATTATGACAGCCGGCGACTTGCAGTGCAGTTCGCCGTCAGCGCCACCTGGAGACCGCCTCAGTTAGCGAAGTCCGACCGCCGGGGAATCCCGTTAATTACCACCGACACGTCCTGCCCGCCCAGGGACTCCCCGAATGGTGCGCTATCTGCATTCGGCCCCGAGAACTACGTATCTCGCAAGGAACATCGGTCCTCCCAGGTCGGCGATAAAACTTTTTTCCAAGAAGCAAAACTGTCATCAGCACGACGTGTATAACAATGTGTTGCATCGCAGTTCGCCTCGTCCGCATTATAATATTTATTATTTGTGTCTCCTCCATGAGCGGGTAATGTCCCCCCAGCCGGGCTCATAGAAATGTTATTTTATTTAGGTCTCGGGACTGGGTTTTCTGTTTTTCAAAGTCGGTCGCGGGCAGTGGCGGGTGCAGTTCATACACGGGGATAATCAATGAAGCATTTAATTCTACAATTAATGAATGGCCATTGCGTATTAAAATAATCTTTCAAATCAAATGATAACGTATGTAAATGTTCAAACGGATAATTGTTCATTCTGCCGGACCATATATTATGGCTGCGAACACAAAAAATTCGCACGTACCTTTTTATGCTTTTTTAAATTAAAACAATAGACTGTGAAAACCTGTCATTACAGTTTGACGGATGAGCCATTTCTCGTGTCAGTTGAGCTATTTCAAAACTCACATAAAAGGTAGAATGAACCAGTTGAAGGAAAGTGATCGAAGTCGAGTAATTGGAGAATTTTACATGGAACATAATTTACAAGTAAAATGTCTCATTGAAAAACACTTTGTGAAATGGTGACCCACGACAAACAAAGTATGATATTATTAAAAGAGTATGCGAAGGAAAATCGCTAGATAGAGCTCCGGGAAGTAGTAAAAAACCTCAAAAAATGATTGAAAACAGAAAAAAGAAGCTGGTCATTAAGAAAAAATTTGACGGAAGCAGCACCACTAAGCTGTTATTGATTCTGAAAGCTTATTAAGGAAGTAACGACACCATCGAGGCATGGCAATTTTTGATTTTGTATGATTTCTTGAAGCTGGAATGCTGCAGCTTCAGTTAAAAGCCCTGACGAGCCGCCCCTGTTTGGAGCGTCCCAAAACTCCTCTTTTTCAAAGTCGCCAGACGTTCTTCCCGCGCCTTTTACGACAACAGAAGTGTTTAAAATTACCTCCTCGGAGACGGCAGTATCATTTAATTTTCATGGCGTTCCGGGCTGCCGTTAACTTTTGTAGCGCTCCGAATTAAAATATAATGCGTCATAACTATATTACGGGACGGCAGTGGCTCAAATCTCCGGCGCTGCTGCGAAACCGACCTGCATAATTGAAATGTGCTACGGCTTTATGGGGACCGTTATTGAGCCGTATATGCGCTCCTCACAAGTGGAAGATGGTACCGGAGAACGGGCTGATTCGAATTTTATGTTCAATTTATTTCGCACGGTTCGCGTCCGCCGTAGGAGCTATACGTCCGGCGGTTTTGGTCGTTTTCACCCCATTCCGGGAGGGTGTCTGCGAAAATATTGGCTTTGCAGTCATTTACGCTTCAGACGGATCAGCAAGAAGATGAGCTGGCATTTTACGTGTTTGTTGAAAGCCACAACTTTGAAATGCTTCAGTACTGATGATTCCGCGAAGGAAAACTGCTAAAATTTTCCAGAAAAGAGGAAAACATTATTAAAGAGAAAGGAGAAGATGAAAAGAAGTAGACGATGAGAGGAAGTACTTTCTGCAATCAAACTTCACAGATATATTAATTTGATTGTGTAATTATGCTCGCATCCAGTTGTTGTTTTGTCACTTGTGGTTTGAAGAAAAAACTTAGTTTAGATGTGCATAGTAAAAAAATTAGTACTCTGAATATACTATTATGTAGGAAAAACCAGTAGTTTCATGAAAAATTCTTCAGACTTTATTGATATTATAAAAGGTTTAAGTATTCCCGAAGATGAAATTTTAGTTAATTTTGACGTGGTTTCTTTATTTACGAAAGTACCCATCCCTGAAACGATACATATAATGAAATCCAAGCTTTTAACACATAGCCATAAATAGTTTTCAGTTTAAGCCGTTGGTATAGGTACGTAGATGACAATTTTGTTATTAGGCCTCACGGTATAGAAGAGCTGGGTAGGTTTATAAATCATTTGAACAGTCAAAATCCTGACATAAAATTTACTATGGAATTAGAAAGCAATGGTAGTTTACCTTTGTTTGGTGTCCAAATTTGCAGAATAAACACTAGACAGTTAGGACACAAAGTTTACAGAAAACCAACACACACAGACAGATATTTACATGCCACATCTCACCACTCTCCCTCTCAAAAGAATAGTCTTATAAGGACGTTATTTGTTAGAGCACAAAGGATCTCAGACAAAAGTTCTCTACAAAAAGAAATATATCATCTTGAATCGGCGCTAGTTAGAAATGGTTATAACAATAAGCATAATTGGTTAGTTTTTATTAAAAGTCCTCATCCAAATCAAGTAAACTTCCAGACAGGACAAAGTAAATTGAAATTGAGTTTGCCTTATGTACAAGGCCTTTCGGAAAAATTAAAGAGGATGGTTAGAAAACACGATATTTTGTTGTTGGTAGTACATATAATAATTTTCATAAAATTTTTCTACTAAAGTTAAAGTACATTTAGAGAGTGAAGCCGTTTACAAAATTACTTGTTCTTGCGGCAAGTGTTACACAGGTCAAACTAAAAGAAAAGTAGGAACGCGTTTGAAAAAAAACACATACGTGCTACTGGGCTGCAACAGATAGATAAAGCTTTCGTAGCTGAACTCATATTTGACTAAACACATGATTGATTTTGATAAAACAAAAATTTTACATACAGACAAATATTGTCACCAACGTCTAATAAAAGAAGCTATAGAAATTTCTAGGAGTACTAATAATTTTAATAGGGATTGTGGAAATTATGAGTTAGGTGACATTTGGAAGGCTATTTTGTAGTTATCTTTTATCAACTAGTTTGTGTATATCTAGTAAGTAGGTAGTTCCTTTTTCGTCGTTAGGTTCTTTTTTATCAGGTTGGAACGTTGTTTCTATGACGTCTCGCGTCCTTGGGGATTATTTATTTAGTTTCAAAATTTGAACTTGTATCAGGCAAATTTGAGGTTCTTCATCTTTGACAAAGATTACAGCTGTAATCGAAACGTCAGACTAATTACTTTTTATCAGTGTTTTCAAGAGACAGACCTTTCCGAGAAAATATATCTAAGTTTCCCATATGATTCATTTGGTAATTTGTTATATTAAAAAGGAATATGAAAACTAACAGCAACTTATTTACAAATTCAAAAAATATTTTAGTGGACTTCCACCAGACTGTTTGAAGCACTGATCGTCTTTTGCAGACAATTCCATAAGAACACATTGTAGTCCACTGCAGCAACAAAAAAAAATCCCCCAGAAAACCTCTTTCCATCTTTTTTTCTCTTTATCTCCGTCCTGATTCAATTAGGCCCCAATCCTCACGCCGATTGGCCGCCTTAACAGCGCCAATTAAATATCACGCTCCGGTTCGTTTTAGTGGATTACACTTAAGCCGAAATAAAAGTTGCGTGAAATATTAAGACTTGACCCCTGATTTAATAATAAAGCGGTCGCCCTGCAGCGGCATCTCCTGGGGTCGGAAAAAAGTTTTCCTTTCGCGACCAGAGCTAATACGTGGGRATTGGGGCTTTGTTGGAAGGCCAGGGTTTTTCGTKCWGTTGTTTACCTCTGGCGTGGCTCCGGAGGAAATCCTTTGTGCTGTAATTTGAATCTTGAACGAGTCCGACGAACTTTGTTTGAAAGGTTTCATTCATTTGAATAATTGGGCCCTTCGTTAATTATAAAAGTTGACTTGTGAAGGAGAGGTTTATATTTTGTTTTTTCGCGAAGTACTGATTTTATCTAAATACTCGAATAGGAAACAGAAAACACGTATGATGATATTATAAGTAAAAATTTTATATGAACATAGGTCCTTTTTCTTTTAGTTTAGAAGTTATAAGCATTTTAATTATTTGCATTTTTTTAACAAAAATCTAAATATAAATCATAAAAACTGCTCAAAATAACCACCTTCCGCTAGAATACAAACTTCACATCTTTGAACTAAAGACCGTATTATGCGCTGTACAAAATTTGGATCGTTTCTTATTACATGGCTTGCATTTATTACTCCTTGTATTGATTGCTCGCGGTTGGTAATCCCCACCTGACAAACCAGCTGCTTTATATGACCCCACAGATAAAAATCCAAGGGATTCAAATCCAGCGAGCGTGTCCGCCACGTCGTTGAAATAGCCTAGGTCTAATGGCATGGGGATTTTGCAACGACCATCATGTTCATTATGGAAGTTTGTTATGCCATCCCTAGTAAAGCATGATTCACCTGACCAAAGGACAAGTGAAATAATTTGTTTTAGAAAGTCAAATATTAAATAGAAAAATATCCAGTGTACTAAAATAAAACACTGAAATTCTTCATCAACATAACTTTTTCTTAAGATTTTTAAATCTAAATATAAACAAAGTTGTCATTTTAGGAAATGCAGTGTAACGCTATAATTTAGCAAAAGTTATATTTAGTCCTTTTTTACATTTATTCAATCATTCATTGGTTTACTAGAACAGGTCGTAGCTTCGCGTATTTCATGGTTTACCTCGACCGGTCCTGCTCGAGAGTTTCTTGCTCCATTCTTTTTTGTATCTTGATAAGAATCGCGTTCTCAGCTGGAAAAATCTATCATTAAACGGCGATACGTTCTCGTATTAACGTAGAAATAAATCACAATCGAGTAAAAGCTTCGTAGCTAGTTTCATTTTGAGTGGTTATAGTGTACTCACCGATTTTCGGGATTATTTGGACTAGTTACACGCATATTTGCTTGAAATTTCGCACGTTAGTTTGGTTTTTATGCGTTAGCAAATGTTGCTCGAGCTAGGGGATTCGGAAGCCTACTCGATCGTTTGTTTGGAAGTTTAATCACATTTTCTACGCCAATTCTGCATTGTGATTTGACCCTCGACCAGCTGAGGTTACTTGTAAGTTTCATTTAAAATGCTCTCTAGCTAAAGAACCTGATATTCTAGGGTTTTACTGTCGGTTAATAGTGCCGAATACTATTTACAACGCTGAGGTACTGTCGTTCTTTGTCGAGGAGTTTTTTCAAAGGCCTGTTATCTCTGGTGATATCGCGGGGCACGGGATTCCATATACAGCCGTTCACCGTTAGCCTTAGCCTAAGGGAGCCTATCATCATCGCACCTATTTACTTTTGATGTTCACCAGTTCATTGTGACCTGAAGAGATCGCCCCGAACTTAAGCTGTGTATACTACTTGTTATTTGAATATTTCGTCGAGATTCACGTTCATTCATTGTATATAAATCAATTCAGTTTATATTGTACTTTCAAATCTATTTCTCATTGTCAAGTAATTGAGTATTATTTAATATTAACTTCAATCTTTTGACTAGTTTCGTTAGTATTTTGCATTTATAGTTCTGTTTCTATTACAACGGTAGAGTTTGATTGTTCAATAGTGTTATAATTTTTAAATTCAATTCGTTTCGGTTCACGAYACCCGAAACAGCCTTTTTGTAATTAATTTTCAGATATTTCAGTGGATACCTCGWTATACGTATACCGAGGACACCGCTGGATGCATGTAAGTACTTGGGTTGTATTTTTGTTGAATAGAATTTGTTGAACAATCGTTGGACTTTTTTGTTGAGATATTCCTGTTAGATCACAGAATTTTTGACATCTTTCACCCGCGGTTCGTGATTGGCGGATATTCGCTTAGCGGTTAAATCACTWGGCGCCYTTGTTTTTTTTTACTATCGGTTAATACCCCGCCCATCTCCGGTAAAGCTGGTAGCCCGCTTAAGCGCACATATTAATTGATCTTTCGGGTTATAATTTTTCATTAATTGTCACTTAGTTTGTTTTTTTTCTTGTTTTTAAAAAAAAAACGCCACAGCAGATGACGTCATATCTTGAAGACAAGGCACAAAATGACAATCCGAAAAACGTGAGATTCCAAAATATAAGGTTGACGTATTCTGGATTTTTTTTTGGGATAAAAAATTCCCTGTCGTGTCAGCATGCTAATGCTGGAAGTGGTGCGCCAAATATAACAAACAATTATTTATACGTTTTCATTCCGACATCAAAGTCCAGCAGGAAAACTAAACTGCTTAACATACTTGTTTAATGTAACATCGTACTATTGTTGTTTATACAAAGATAATACACAATTTAGCAAAAATCGATTTCCACTATACAAGTTCACTATTTTTCGCTCATTAGTTCAGAAGGCGATAGTTATGCCCTCTTCACTTCCATTCGACCCAATATCTATATTTACATATTGGGCGTTCTCTAATAGAAGTTTATTAGGGCTCGGGGATGGTATCTAGATATAACTTTTACTCAAATACGCTGCTTTTTCATTTAAAAACGGTTTTTTATCATGTAGATCTTCATCTCTAATGGTATTCCTAAAGCCTTTTGGAGTTTCATCTCGTTTTTATAAATACCGCTAATCGGATAATTCAGCTACTGCAATTCGCGCTGAGCACGGACTTAATGCTAAGAGCTGGACCAGATGGCACCACCTTTTGGAAGTCTCTAACGTCGCAGCAATAAACGAACCCTTTGCTAGCATTATTCCACGAAGAAGTTCCCCAACCATACTCGTCGCAAATACTTCGACACAAACATTCGCTACCATCAAACCTTTCCACGAACGGATTGTTGTTGATTACAAATACGATCCCTTCTTTCCTCTCGGCAGAATACACAATCTTCCACATGTATTTGGGAACCGGTATCCTCATTTCCAGCGTCAAGTAGATATCCACCAGGTTGTTGTTGATGTCTGGCAGCCGCAGAACCTCGAACGTTCCCGTTATGACCTTAAACACCAAATTCGAGCGCACGGCTACCCTTTTGACTACCATCTCCACGCTCTTCCAGTTGCCAGTGTTGATGGCTTGCCACTGGGGGCACACGTTCAAATAAAACATGGACGAGAATTGCCACGGGTGGTAGATAAAGTCTCCCAAGGGCGACAAATGGCCTCTGGCTAGGAATGATTTGGAATTGATGTACTTCTTGGCTTCTTCTGAGTTTCTGAGGAGGTAGTTGAACAGCGATTTCTGGTAGACATTGCGGTAGACCACGGTGATTGAGAGATTCTTGGGAATGCCGTCGGAACTGAAGTCTGGGCGGTATCTCGGGTTTGCGGTGTCTGAAAATAAGCAGATGATTAATCCTCCATCTAGATGCTTACAATACAGGTTCCCACACACTGCTATCTCTATATATCCTACTCAAAGCAGATAAGCTTGTGCTATCGAGAAGGGTAAAATAGTCTTTGTTAATATATTTGGTTGGAAGGCGTTCTTTTTTTATAGTAAACATAAATAAAATGGTGTACTCCATACTACGTCCTTAAAATAGTAACAATTTATACAGAGTTAGTGAATATATGGAATAACCGGTTTATTTTATCTAATAGTTTCCATAATGGCAGCTAGGTGGCTTTGTCGTGTCAGTTTATTCCTAACAGATTGCCATTTCATTTTCTACTTGTCCTTAACGAGAGTTTTTTGCTAATTTTTTACAATACTTTTTGCTTTGCACACGTATGCGACTGTTTTCTTTTCAATTGCAACCAAACTATTTCTCGCTATTCTTGAAATAATGTGTTTATTTTGCAAGATTTGGTACCAATTTTTTTGTGAAAGATCGTGTTTTCAAATAAATTACAAAACATCAGCCCATGTTCTGCAGGTATGAATATGATCCAATCCACAGTGTTTCAGTTAGAAACTTTAAGGAGACTATAAATGCATTAGTAAACTGTATGGATGACTTTGCTTTAGACAATAGCAATAATCAATCATCGGTTATTCGAATGCTTAAAAAAGGCAAACTCCAACCTTATACAGTACGCCACCTCCATAAGCTAAAGGAAGATAAAGCAAGCAGAAGAATCCACTATTGTGCAGTGATGATGAGCATGAGAAATGATAATCCAACACATAATAAAAATCTGACACAGCCACTTTTTATGCGTGTGCTATAGATATGTATAATTATTTTCCGATGAAGATGAATGAGAAATACCTGGGTCGAAAAAAACGTAAAGGAACTATTAAATGGCTTGTTATATCGTCTGATTTAAGCTCAATGGATTTTTTTCCTCCGGGGTCAGTTAGAAAATCTTGTGTACAAAGCAAAACCATGAAATTTGAAAGAGTTGGAGGCCAAAATCAAGCATGAAATTCGAAAAATAATACCCAACTCACTGCAAAATGCATTTCTCAATTTGTGTAATAGAATAGGTTATTGCCAACTGCATTTTGAATATTTAATTTGATGTAAAGATTTAAGTGAGTAAGTTATTTCAGCACCAGAATTATYATCAGATGAATAAAAACCTTTAAAATAAACACCTTGTCATTTCAGGATAGAAAGGCAAATTTAGATATATAAAAAAAAAACAAAAACGAAACGAACTTATGTCAATGACATCTTGTTGTAGAGTACAAATTCATTTAACCTATTATTCCATATTTTTAACTAGCACTCTATATTCTACGACCGTAGCCAAAGTTTGAGTGGTTTTTTTTTACTAAAACCTCATTTTTTACAACCATAAACTTTTACGYACAACTGAAAAAAGAGCTCATTCAATTTTATATTATTATCGGAAAGTTGTTTCCGCAGTACCAATAAGTTCATTTTTAAAATAAACAATCGAGAATCTAGAAACGAGGTTAAAAAATTGTGTTTGAACGTGTTTAAGCAGAAGAAAGAGAACAAAGAGTCGAAGAAGCTATATTTTGAATGATGCCCTTTAAATCTAAAATCTATTTTGGTATCAGTGTACGTTATTGATAGGATTTTAACGACATACATATAATCCTTACTCGTAATTTTCAGTGAAAGAAACGTGCCTAGCCTTTTTTGGAGCAATATTTGATTTGATTCAAGTTAGATAGTATATCAATGGCAACATAAACTATAAACTGCGTATTGCCTAAAAAATATATGACTAGATTTACTGCTATGTTTGATTTCGTGTTTGGAAACTCTGGAGCCTGTTGTAGAGATAACCTTTCCAATACAGCACTATATGTTATCGATAATACATTTCTTGTGATTAGCATGACCATTGACAGTAAAAAAAGTATACAATACAACCAACAGAAATAGACAGCACCTGTAACATATTATATTCAACGCTAAAGTCAGTCACTTTTTTAAAACAGTGTTACTTTCATAAATTCAAAAGGGATGAGTAGTAATAATAAGACAGTTAAGAAGAAAAAAAGTGGGTGAAATTCTTAGAATTTTTGTGCTTTATTTGAAGAAGATATCAAACCAGCGAGGTCAAAATAGAAGAAACACCTTTATAAGCTTCTAATGTTTCTAAAATATTGTCACATAGTAACAGGGTTGTAAACAGACGATACTAATTCATGGATTATAGCTACAAACAGTTTTACCCATCAATCTTGAACGATTATAATAAATACTACTAATACTAAGTTGTGTAAAATATTTTTAAAGAACGTTAGCGCATCTGCCTGAAATACAATGTGCTTATTAAAGCACCGACCGAACAATGCTATTTATCTTTAAAGCTGAAAGATGCAAAAAAATTTAAAACATTGAGATGCAGATACTTTATTTGTTTGATAAACAAAAATAAGAAAAACTAGAAGAAAAAGGATCTACACAGTTATACTTCAATAAAAGTAGTGATAGTGAACAAATAATGGTAGTTTTCATAGTTTATCCGATTCAGTACGACAAAAATTATGGTTATTTTGATTGGAAATGAACTACCATATCAATTGATTCAGTTGTATCCATCACTTCTGTGATAGCCTGAAGAAGGTGACTATGACTGCATTCATGTTGCACACATTAGAACGCACACAAAGATAGATGAATCTAAAATTTGACTGTTCTAACAGAATTATTATGAAATCCAAAATTCCAATAGACTACTTCAAATTCGACGGTTGAAGTCGAATGGTTTTCATTTGCATACGTCGCTAATGAATGCAGTTTACTTACGACGACCTTGGACTTGAGAAATGGGGTCATTGTTTGTTTTGAATCTAACATCCGGGCATGTATTGATAACAAGTGTTCGAAATTGTCGTTATATGTGAAATTTACGGTAATGGCAAGTCTTGATAAGACGTCATGCCAGGAAGTACTAAAATATTAGCAAAAAGATATAATTATGTGGATGCTTGAATACTGGGAGAGCATCGTTGATTGGGTTGTAAGAATGTATGCTTAACTTACCTCTGACAGTGTTTCCAAATATATAATGCTGGGTGTAAAGTGTAGAACCTTCTACTTCATTGTAGCACACTTCAATCAGTGTTATCCACTCTTTCTTCGTTATCTGATAACCTATTTGGATCACATTTCCTCTACCGCCACCACAGTGCCTGTTGGTTGCCTTGACATCCCCATGGATCACTTTCTTGCAAAGCACATCGTTAAAATCGTACGTGCTCCCATAAATCCGTACTGTTGATTGCGAATCACAATACCCGGTGGTGTAGTTGCTTTGAGCTAAAAAGAAGCATCTCAGAAGTAGTTTAAAGTAGTGCACAGTCAAGACTAACTAATTTCTAGGACGTTCCTAGGTCCAGGACAGCTGAAGACGATTCCCTGGTCCTGTCTAAAACGGATGGCTCCTTCTTGAGGTATGACGTACTCGCAGGTTCCCGTGTTGTTGGCGAGATATAGCGGAATTCTAGTTTTGGGCTCTTTTGGGATTTTGAAGCTGCACCCTGCGAAAAAATGCTTTTGATTAAGGTTGTTTATCAAAGCTGAGTGAATTATCGTACCTGTGTCAGCTGCGCAGTTAACTATTACGTTCCATATCAGTGTTATTCCGCAAACGACACTCGCGACGCTCATTGCGCTAAATGGTTGTTATTTAAAATTGAAAATAGGCTATTTTCGTCGGCCTAAGCTATTGACGCGTGCGCGTGATTGCGTATTCCCACCGTCGCCGTCGGTGTTTGGAAAGCAAGCCTAAATGAAGCTACTGTGCGCAGGTTACGGTTACATAATTAAATAACATTTGGAATTATATGATTTTTTCTTGCTGGTATTTGTCCAATATTTAATTTGGTTATTTTCACTTCAACGACGTTTCGATGGATTGCGTCCACTTTTTCCAACTTTATTTTTTTAATATCTATGTAAAAATCTAAAATTACAAAATATATACCTTTGATAATCAAACATTGTAAACAATGGCAAGATCTAAAATAACTGTAATGCTTTAGTTACCTGTATTGCTCGTATMATAATATGTATTATTTATTTTTGGATTAATTTCGTTTATTTTCACTTTCTTAGTTCAAAATACGGAGTAACAAAATAGTTATTCTTGGTTTGTCAGGTATCACTGTCATTCGTTTAAATGCAAGTTATGTGATGATTTTTATACWCTGTTTTACTTTGGTGGGTTGTTAATGTGTTGATTATTATTCGTTTTTATACAATACTGTTCTTGTACATCAGTTCTATTATTTACTGATTTGTTTATGTTTTTTGCACGTGTGATTTCGAGTAATAATCGTTTTTGTATGTGTTGTTTTGCTGCCATTATTTTAGTATTAATATAGATGAAGTGTTGTTGGTTCTCAATTGCGTGATTTTTTCAACAAAATTAAAATCAACAAAAACAGACAAAAACTGAAAAATCAAATAAATAAAAGTGGTATAAAAATGTCTCAAATACAAACATTCCTGAAAACGTAATTGACATTCTCAGATATGGACAAAACTATGCACTACCAATTTTAACCCTACCAAATTCTCATACAAGACATTATAACAGCGTAAAAGCCATAACTAAACACACAGAACCCAATGAAGTAAACAATATAATTATAAAGGATATAATTTCTGAATTTAAATCTCTGAAATACTGCACAGGAAGTTAATATTGAACATATCAATAGAAAGTTCTTAAACTAACATATAGAAAATTAATGTATACGCTTGTCCTACATTCATGTAGGTACTTATAGGATCTTATTTATAAGTTTTGCAATTTCTGGACAAGTACTAGTAATATCGTTGCCTGAGAATTCACAACAAAACATTCCCCATTTTATATTATCGACAGATGGCATCCCTATAATTCTTTTGCAATCACTATTACAACTACATGGATTTGATATGACTCCTATGTTTTCATATAAGTATGGGTTGTTATGAACTATATATAAGGTGTTATTCAAGGGCTCGCCTCGAGCGGTATTTATTACAACCTTCCACAAAAACCTGGGAATGGGTATTTTTCGGTTCTCGTACAGATAAAGATAACCTTGTATGATTTGTTCACCCAAACCATATATATCTGAATAATTCAGAACATCCATATTACCAGTGTATACGGTGGCACCTTTATAATACTTTCTTCGCACATCATTCTCATCAACTTTCCACGCACGATTATTTATTACATTCCAATGCGGAGACGAGTTTATCCAAAAATTTGTAGCACGTTTATATGACGCCCCCAGCGTTTTCTCTATATCACAAGCCGGGGTAAGATGACCTACTTGCAGTTTATATTTGTTTGGCAGTTCTCCAGTTACATCCATTTGATTGTTGTACGCAGAGGAAAAAATTTGCTTTGTAAGTCCAGATTCGTTATCACGCCAACACGAATAAGGACCTGTTGCCCTGCTTACTTCATCCTCATCTAAGCAGTCTTCATGTTCATCCGAACAATCTTCATCCCAGAAGTCTTCATTATCAGCCTTATTTTTATTTATTTGGATCTTATGTGTTGTGTAAAATGCTTGTGCCATCGTTTTGTTGTAGCATACTTTTATGATAACATAGTTTGTATTATTCACTATATCCATATAAAAATATCTATTATTCGGTCCGCATTTCTCCGATTCCGTAAGTCTCACGAAAAAGTTACTTCTGCCAGCACCTCTAGAGTCATTGGGTATGTCTTCTTGACCATGTCCTAAAATGACTACTCTTCTCATAAACGCCCTCCTAACTTTACTAGTTTCATACCTTCCAAAAAACTCGAAATGGGCAACCTTGCTTTAGCGACAGGAGAGTCAGGTAACAAAAATTGGGCACTAATTCCCACCCCATAAAGCAGGTACAGTACCAAATATACACCAACAACCACCATTGTCACACAATGTATATAGCCAATCCCGCTTAAAGCTCCAAATATATATGTATCTGCTGCAGCCTTATCTTGTCACCCACACGATGATTGAAGATATGAATTTTATTTTCCTTGTTGGGCACTTCAAATAAATCTTGCCTTAAGTAGGTTAAAAAGAAGCTACTTGAAATTCTGGATTTCCTAACTATTTCATGATGAATGTACTTTCGACCAAATGTGCTTAACTCAATGTTAATTTGATGCCTGCATTATGATATACATGGTACATGAAGAGCTTTGACTGAAATTTGGCTAGCGCGGTCGAGCAGAGGTGTAAAGCTTACATTTTGTACGCAGTAAATGAGAAGCAGCAGCAATAAACCGATAAATCGTATTTTATGGTTTTATAGTCTCCTCTGCGGGAACTAGATTGAGTAAGGGCGACCCCTCGTTTAAGTGCAAGGTGGAAAGCTCTCGCTCACATCGGCATTCTCTCTTCATCTCCAGGACCGACACGGTAAATTCAGCGCTTAAAGCAGCAAACAGCAACCATTATGTCATAACTAGATCAGGAGATAACATTTCGGGGAATCACGAGTAGCTCCAAACTGATTATAGAGTGAATGACGGATGATTGAAAGGAATACTTATCGTACACGAGCTCAAACCTTTGAGCTCTATGATACATGTAATAATGATAAAACGGCGCTATGCAGAATTCGGGAAAAACAGCTTCATTCTTCATTGAAAGAAAGTTAAGAAGCAGTCCTTACATGTATCCTTAACAGTATAATTACTGATGTGCTTTAAAACCCTTTAAAATTTTAATGTGTACTATTATTAAGTTTCTGAATCCTTTATTTTTTTTTGTTTTTCCATTTAACCTCTAGAATTTACTTCCCATCATTTTATCCTCCCTCCTCGATTTGTTGTAYTTTTTCCTTTACGACATAAACCATTAGGCTGTCTGCCAGCTTTACCGTCTCTAATTTTCTGTATTCTGTTTTAACATTGGGAATCTTAAATCCATCCTCTTCCTTCAAATGCACTGATTCCTTTTTACTTGTTCTACTATGGGCATACCGAAGGGGGACAACCTGGGATGACAACTCTGGGCCCTTCCAATTTCCCATACATTTAGCTGGTTAATTATATGTGTACACCCAAAAAAATTGTCTTATTTATAAAATTGTAAATACAGTAAAACTTATAGGCAAGTGTATTTCACAGTTTTCATCCAGAACTCATATTTGACCCATGCAAATGACCTCTAATAAGTCTTTGTCAAATGGTTTCCACGCTTAATCGATACCATATGCGTTTTGAAGCTGTAACTGCAACATTCTTGTTGTTACGAATCGTTGTCGTAGGGCGGATATAGCTTTAAAGGACTATCTTGGCCAGGATAAGTCATAACACGATTTCTGCTAAAGTTCAGCTCTTCTACCTTTTCCTATAAAGATTGTTCAACTAACTACTGTTATATGAAATCATATCAGAATCTGTCATATATTCGGTGATAACTCTAACTTTTGTACCAAATTTCTAAATTCACATTACATTTTAACAAGTAATACAAAAAAACTAAAAATCAATCCGAACTCAYGTTTATGAAAGTCAATTTATTTAATATAAGTTTTAGGAATCCAGTAAAAGCATTATAAGCACGAATTAAAACCCGGCGTGTTGTTAAAAATGCAATTAAATATATTTCAGTTTATTTAAATGAAGCTTAATTTAGTTAAAATATTAAGTAGTCGGTTAATTTTTGAGAGCAATGCACTGGCCATTTACGAAGGTTAGCTTGACGCATAATGCTGAGGCATTTGTCATTCTGAGTTTTAATAATGTTATTTATCTATCGAGTCTCTTTCCCTGGGGAGTAAAAATTACTACAATTGTATCTTTAGCACCTATACATATGAACTCCCAGCTTAAATTTCTAAAGCTTCTGGTGTGAGAAGTTGAAACTGTACTAAAACGCATCGGTTAATGCATTAATCTTTGATATGTGTTAATTCTGAATCAGAAATCATGTTCCTATTAGTAGAACTGTATTCCTTTGGTACTTCGTATGATATCATTATACATTATATGGATCACGGATCTTTATTCTCTTAAATAAAATGTATGATCTCATTTTTTGTTAAACGCGAGAGCGATGCAACTAATTGCGCCTCACCTAACTGAGTTTATCAATAACGGAATTAGTAATAAAGGGGCTTTGTATGATTAGTGTACATAGAAAAAATATAAATAATTTGGGTCTTTATTTCACGGAAGATATTTTAAGTCACCTTGCAGAAAATCCACGAAGACTATTCATAGAAAATACTTCATTAATTACTTAAGTGCCTATATCATGCTGTTGAATTATACTCTACAGGACGTTTCTGCTTTGCCCCTTCCCCCCCCCCCCCCCCCGACCAAAAGCTGGGTACGCCCATATGTTCTACCATTAATTTTCATGTTCTTTATACTACCCCACACCACTTTTCTAGATATGAAATTTCGTCGTTTCTAAATTCTTCTTCCGAAGCGAACAAATGTGTAACTAAAAGTTCACAATTATAACCTAATGGAAAGAAATTTTCTTTCTCTTGCTTCTGGACTTAATTAATTTGCTTCTTGGTTTAAAAATGTTGACTTTGGAACAGAGAATTTGCT
Source organism: Rhyzopertha dominica (assembly GCA_025024175.1). Taxonomy (NCBI): domain Eukaryota; kingdom Metazoa; phylum Arthropoda; class Insecta; order Coleoptera; family Bostrichidae; genus Rhyzopertha; species Rhyzopertha dominica. Next base: position 1,711,156 of record QCXZ01000137.1, on the reverse strand, counting down.
TGATTTGATGTTATGGTACGGGTGAGCAAACTTATCGCTTTGTTATTGAGAAGTTCAATGAAGAATTTCCGAAGTGTGACTAAAACTTTTATCGCAGAATAATGTTTTCTGATGAGGTTACATATTTTTTAATCTTAAGGCAGTTTTTTTTGAGCTGAAATGTTATAAACGATATTTTCCGCAAGCTTTCTTGTTGTTTAGCTTACGCAAACTCATTTGCCAAAGCGACATTGTTGTTAAAACAAATTAAACTGTTAATGTGATGAAACTGAAAAACAGAAAACAGGTCAAAATTTAGAGCAAAATGAACTCTCCTTCGACTGTGCTAAGATAATGAAGTTTTAATTACAGATTTGCTGGTTTCAGAACAAGCAAAGATTGTTTTTCATTTGCAGTTTTAACGTAGAATCAAAGATAATAAATTTTCCTTTTGTTAGTTTAATTAAGTGTAAATTTTTGAAATCTTCACTATTGAACAAATACTAATGTATCTCGTAAACGCACATTGGTTAAACAAAACCAAAACAAAGTGAGGCTACTACATCTTTTGTTAGTTTCTGAACTGGACTTGCAGCAATCAACGAGAAAAACAAAATGTTCTTTCTTTAGTTACATAAACTTCCTTGCACCACAAATACGCAGAATTATGCTGCTTATCCATGTTATCTAAGTGACAAATACTTCATCTCATAATTAAATCAGCTATAAAACAATTGTGCTACTTGAAAATTGGGCACCTTCACCACTTAGATCAGTCAATCTCAAAAATGTTTAAGCAGTAACTAAACACTTAATTTAGTTGTTAAAGTAAAATCAATTAAAGCAATGTGTAAACCCAAAGCCTATTGTTTATTGCTCTTATGGTAAGAGACAACACTCAAAGATAATTGTTTATCTTTAATTTGCAGTTACTTTTCCTTATTGATAAGATCAATCTTAATATATGCCATAATAGCAACGATATTCTAACATAATGCGAAGTAATGAAACGGTTAAGAAAGATCTTTCAAGTAGAAGCTAAAAAAATCATGCACCCTTGTTTATGAAACATTTATGGCTCAAATATGTGGATTTATTTTGCTATCTTTGTAACAGTCGAATTTTATATATAAAAAAGGCGCGAATATTGCCTACACTATTTCTATAGCTTTCATTTCCCTTTTTTATTAGAWTATATAMCAAGGGAATGAGAGGCACTGCTAGTTTCTGAGGTTCAGTTAATTTAGCAGAGGCCTACAAMCGATCTAGAGGGAAAACTCTCACTATTGATATACTGATGAATATCTCACTTAAMCTAAAGATAAAAATAAATAACAATCATCGTGTTGTAGCACGTATGAGGCAACATTCACCMACAACTMTATCAAATAATGCTTATAACTGGCATGTATTGCCAGACGAACATCTCCATGCAACAGTCGAAGACAATTTTCAGCATAACTCTTCGGTAATCGTATGCTGTTGAATGCTCAATTGTTACTAATTGGCCCTTTCTTTTTGGGGGAATCGCCTCGAAGGAGATAATTATTTAAACTTGCTAGAAAACGAAGATCACAGACTTATAGACTATGTTCCTCTAAAACTCACAAGGCAAAAGCAACCCTGTAAGATCTCCAGAACTGACACCACTAAATTATAGTTTTTTGGGCTGGTTTAAAGCTAAAGTTTTTATAATGAAGCTGGGCACTGGAATAAACATATTAATACCCTTAAGACTACTGCCAACATTAATGAAATTCACGTAAGAATCAGGAGACCAATGCGTCTTTATTCTAATCACTCTTTCGTTGGCAGGTATCTTAATACGATTATTGTTTACTAAATATTTGTTTAAGTTTAACCATCTGAAGTTTTTCTGCTCTTACTTGTATTTGACGCAAATGGTGCCCAAAAGACAGTGTGATTAGTACCCCGTTTAAATGCATATCACTGCTCTCATTTCGTCTACTTTAGTGGCAATTTCAGCAGAATCTCGAAAATAATAATAATAAGGTTTTATTCAGGAATAACATACAGCCATATATATTGATTCCTATTAAGGCAAAGTCTAGCTTTAGCTATTCAACTTAACCTTTAGCAGCAAGAAATAATACATACTTAATCATAATGAATACAATAAATAATACCATCTAACAAAACGATCAAAACAGTCAGCTTAAGGTTTGCTTTACTGCGTTGACAAAAGAATAAATTTTATTTCCTTACGAAAAACATTTGAAGACAATCGTCTAATCGCGCCAGGAACAAACTTGTAAGAAACGACTGAATTGTACGAAAAGGATTTGCGAAACGTGGCCAACCGATGGGGCGGTAATAAAAAACTATTAACGTGACGTACATTTATGTTATGGAGATCACGTCTATAAAACAGTTTGTTACACAGGTAGGGTGGAGAGGAGGTAAGCAGCACATTGTGGACAAACGTTATTAGGTTATATTTGAAAATATTTTGAACTCTCAACCACTTCAGTTCATTTAATCTAGCAGATACTCGATCATATTTTCTAATACGATATACAAAACCACAGCAACTATTCTGAATTTTTTGCATGCGATCCCTGGTGTATTTGTCTAAGCAACTGTAATACGCGATTCTACAATAATTCATTATTGGTAATACTAGACTCTCAGAGCTTTTATCTCAGCTTGAAATTTATAATATTTATGTTATTATACAGCAGTCTTAAGGAGCAGTGACATTTTTCCATTAACATGTTCACACGTTGTTTAGATCTCAAATTTTCATCAACAATCCTAAGCTCTTTACCTGATTGGCAATTTCTAACCTTTTGCCAGGTCTGGCTTCACAATAGTCCTATACCTTTTATGACAGAAGCAGATAACAGAACACTTTTGTGGATTTAGCTGTAAATTATGGTCTTTAGAAAATCTTTCAATTTTATTAAGATCGCTGTTTATATCTTCGGCAGCAAAATTAATGTGAATAAGTGATTTATGTGTCATCCGCGTAACAAGGCGTCTTATAGAATCTTACATTATGTAAAAGATCAGCGGTATAGATAAGAAACAAGATGGGTCCCATAACTGAGCCCTGAAAAACACCCGAAGTGGTAGATCTGAGGTCCATAATTTAACAATTTGATATCTATCGCTTAGATAAGACTTAAAAAAGCTAACCGAGTTCATGTCAAACCCATAGTAAGCTAATTTAGCAAACAGCAAGTTGTGATCGAAAGTATCGAATGCTTTCGAAAAGTCTAAAAGAACTAGAGAAGTGGCGCGACCACTATCTAGGAATGTTATGATGTCATCAATGATGTTGGTTAATGTACTAACAGTACTATTGCCTTTTCTAAAACTTGACTGAATAATAGAAGTTCGAATCGATTTTAAAACCGTAAGGTCGAATTTAGGTTTTTTTAAGTAAGTTCTTGCACCATACTCAACTAATTTTAAATAGTCGTCTTCGCCCAAGTTAATACTACCACCACGTAGATGATTTTTGCCGGATCATATCCCCGGTGGGCTCCGTCCTTTTCTGGCCAGATGATACTTCGCTCGGACCTCTTCCTCGAGCCGGAGTGGCGAGCTGATCTAGTGCGCCCTGCCTCTCATAACTTCATCCGACCCGATCATGGCTCACCTGGGACTCTATGACAGATGTATCCTTCCGCCAACTTCAAATTAGTTCCGGTCGTACGGAGAACGGGATTCGCGCCAGGCGCCAAAAAATCCGGTTGGCCCGGACGAGATCGAGAATKGGGGGTGGATGGCTTTGATTGTAAAGATACTTGTTTATTTGAGAGCCCTTTTTTAATCTGATACAGGTAAAACAGGTCAAATTTTTATATTAGCTAGGAAAATACGTTTAGAAAAGCAAAAACAATCAAAATATGCATCAGAGTACCCATCGCGATCGCGTTTTTACTGTTATTTTTGGAATTATTATTGTTTAACAAGTGTCTAATCCAGTGTGAAGTAATGCTAAAGCTAGCAAAAGCCACCTTTGTAAAAATACGACATTGACAGTGACATCTCTCGACCACCTAACTAAAATCTGTAATTTGCATGTTTAATTAAGATGATGCGTCTTACAGGCACAAATTTTAATGACGATAGATAGACTGTCAAGTAATCAGGAAGCTTCTCAACAAACAAATACATAGTTAATAGACTAGATACGATTTCACGAAATGAACCTGTCCCTTGAATCAGGTTGCAATAACCAACGATGTACGCCATTTAAGAATAAGTAAACTTTATCAAAATGGCGATCCTGACCGACGTTTACAATTTTGCGAAGTATTGATGAGAAGATGTAATAAAAGCCCTAATATTTTAATGAATATTTTGCTTTATTAATGCATTAAATGTGGAAGTGAAAGTTACTTGACGATGTATCTTGTTTCATCTGTAAACATCATATATTTTTATGCAGATGTTGAATATTTATTTTTCGAATTGTAAGCATTTTGAATGTTTTATGCATAAGATTCTATTAAAAAAACATTGATAACACCATACCTTATCATACTAGCAGATTGCTCTGTTTTAAATTTCTCAAAATAACGCTCTTTTTCGAAATTTTAAAATTTATTGCCCACTTTATCGACTCTATATACTTCTAAGCTTTTAAGGCATTATCTGTATTAGTGAAAGGATACCTAAAAAAGATTATTAAAAATTAAAGTTTCTTACTATGTAATATAGCTTCCGCAGGCAGTGTACCGCTGGATAAGGTGCTCAACAGCGAAAATAGCGAAGATTTTACCTTCAACTGATAAAGTAATTGCCACCTTCAAACAACGACTTCTTTTTAGAGAATGATGTTCTCATGCAAAAAAGTTAAGAAAGCTTTTCTTTCAAAAAGGAGATAACGTTCAATAAAGAGTGTCTATTTTCTAGTCGACCCTCTTCCGACATTTCTATATTTGCGAAGGTTGGAAGGTTCTTCAACATCCACCAGCTTTAAGAATCACTGAAAAAATGAATATGTGGCTAAAAAATTTTCAGACGATGATGATATTATTAAATTTGTGCGTGTAGCATCGCGTTGTAAGTGAAACTTACACATTAATGGTAAAAGTTTTGAGGGGTAACACCTGAAGATAGTGTACAAAATCCTAGTCTTATTGCAGCTATATTTTCGGTTCATATTAGAGCTCTCTTAGTTTTATGATTTGTTCACTTCTAGTTATCAGTAGATATCAAAAAAATGTAGCGTTTTTGATCTCATCGATATTTTTTATCATCGTCAGTTTTCTTCTTACATAAATTGTTTTCAACTCACCGAATACCAATAATTACTATAATTAAACCAATTCTATAGTCTTTTTAAAATTTGCCAGATCATTTATTTATTACTATTATTTATTTATTAAGCCTACTGGTGTGTTAAAGAAAAAGTCGAATAGAGTGATTTGTACCTTGTCTACTGAATATACAATATAAATAACAAATCTTTAGTCTACATACCGAAGTTAAGTTGCTAATAACCATTATACTGTTATTCTTAGTATAGATACTTTTGGAGGGGAAAAAAAAACACCACAACGCGCACAATATATGTCAGAATGTTTGTCGTACCTCCTTTCCTTTTTTAGCTTTCTGGTATCAGCCAATTTCACAATTAATCTCTTAGTTTATTATAAAAAATCTCATCTAGGAAATTAAAAATAGTTAGCTAACCATATACGGATTTATCGAAATAAACAAAACGAAAGTACCTAACACACTGATTGCAATTTCTGTTTGTTTTAAAAATATGTGCACTTCTAAGCGTTTTCCTTTAAGTAAAGGTACAAGTAAACCAATTTGTCGCCCAAGGAAATTTACCTGTCACTTTGAATGTCTGTATTTCGAGATAAAAAGAGTCCTCCTTAAGTAAGTGTATAATAGCAAAATATCTATGAAAAGTTGATTGATGTTATTATTTGGTTTAGAAGGCATTATAATCAGCTTCAGTTATCTCCTTCAAGCAGCGTAAATAAAACTTTGTTTCCTCGATTGTTATTACATTTCGTATCCAGGTTGGCTAAAATACTGTTTTCCATAATTTTTAATATTCCTACAACCTAGTTCACATTTCCTTGTCAAAATGAATATGAATTTAATGCACGTGATAAATATAATATTATTCATCACAAGTCGATAATAACTTGACACTTTGCCAAAGTCACACGTTTCCGCACCTACTCAAAGTTAAAGGCAAGCGTAATTTACGGCTAAGTGTGTTGCTTCTTTGTTTCTTAATTTAATATGCAGTACTAAAACTAAGTACGTACTTGGACATGATTTATTTTTATATACCCTCCTAAATTAGACTTCAGGCAATATTTATAATATAAATTTTTAGACAGTATTCTTGATTAGCTTATTTTGTAAACTCACCTAGCTTTGTTAGAAATTCATCACCCTAAGTCTCAACGATGCGGAGGTGCCTGTAAAAAGGAATTCATCTTCACTATACCGTATAAAAATTATAGAGCAATACACACAATTATAAGCATTGTTGGTTAAAGGAAGCGACAAAACAGTTAACTCACGTTTATTAAAAAAAGCACGTATAACAATAAAAAATAGGCTGCTAACTTTTTTTTTCTTTTGTAAGTTATGTTATCCCTATGACATCATGGCTATAGAAACTGCAACAGATTTATTGCTTTTTTAGATTTGCCTAAGAACAATAATAACCTTAATGTAATCATGATATAAGGAACCAATTGAGTAAAACACTTGATATGAGGAAAAAATTTGAAGCCCTAAAAAGTATAACAAAAGCTTATTTAGAATTTCCATGGTATCTCCGCAAATGTACTCCACATCCAGTCAATTGTAGATCAATGAAATTCTTCTTTGCTAGCAGACACTATAACAACTGAATGCTTTGGAATTATAGGTGAATTAGTGTGTTTTGTTTCACTAAATTCTTATAAGATAACTCGATCGGTTCGACCTGGCTGTCATTCTCAAAGACTATCAAAAAATCAGAAAATAGTCGTGGGACACTGCGTGAGTTTTGGATCTTTTACTTTTTTTTACTGCCATCATCTTAGATTGTTCCTTAAAAATATTCATAGAGTTTTACAAACCTACAAGTGGAAACACCTTTGCTACACTACTGTACAACGTTTTAAAGCAGAAGGTTACCCAGAACGGAATTTTCCGAACAAGTTTTGGGTTTTTTCACTTGGGGGTGTGTTATAATTAGAGTATGTGCAGATCCCGTTTACCTTTGAAGAAAATATGTGAGATACTACCTGTATTTGCAAATACGTACGCGACGCGTTTCAAAATAATTTATTAGATGCTATCGTAAATTTATTTTTGCTTAATGCTATTATTATTGACAGGTTTTTTTAACTACTTCTGAGGATAATAGCCCCCAAGATATTACTAATACCCAAACTCACACCTCTTTAACCATTTTGCGTAAAATCAATTTTAAGGAAAGATGTGAATATGGGTGCAAAAGACTGCCAGAGAATCAGATCCACAAGAGGGTTTTCAATAGCTCTTTTCTGTTACTCACGCACTCTCATGGTGTTTATACAAACTCAAATTAATATTTATTTTCCGTAGAATTTACAAATATACAAAACAAATTATTGTTTTTGTGTCTCAGAAGCTGTTAGTTGTGCACCGGTTTCTATTTATTTTAAATTCCATGGCCGCCTATAATTTTTCACACCATCCTACTGGAAATTTCGAAAAATCGCCATATATCTATTTATTAAAATAGTCAAGTTTATACAGACGTATATTTATTATATATATATATATATATATATATATATATATATATATATATATATATATATATATATTATTTAGCATACGTTTGGTCTTTATCTCAAATTTTGTTCGCAATACCAAATGTCTACAATTATGGCATTCGACTCTACATAAAAGAATCTACAAGAAACGGTTAAAAAGGTAAAAATTCTGACTACAACAAGGTCTTTCAGAAATTAGAAGTTTCAGGTTCATACAACTGGAAAACTAAAAATGTTAGCCGAAATCTACTTTTCTACTTAATTATCTTTAAAAAGTATAATAGACTCCCAAAATCTTATATCATATGAAAGCATCGAAAATGGGACGCCCTGTACATACATACAACCTTGTGTCATTAAAAAGGGTATTTGGAAATGCATTCAATGACATATAGACAGGCAGGTTAACGTACTATTTAAAGGAATCAAGTTACCGTTAACAGACTTTGTCAAAATTAAAATCGCAATATCTTGCTAAAACAGCAAGAAAAATAACGAGACTTTGGGTTTTTAGATACTGATATCTTTCATAAAAGAAGTACTAAAATGGCATCTAGTTATCTTTTTCTTGTTTTTAGAAATATGGCGAAATATCGCGAACAATGTATTTGACAAAATGTCAAATAACGTCAAAATAGTCGATCTTAAGCCACAATCATTTTTAATAAGCTTACCTCAAAATTCAAAGCAAAAACAAAAAAATGCAATCTTCAAAATATTTTCAACCGAAAACATATGACAAAATTTAAAATTTGGCTATAAGTACTTCTTCTTAAAGGTCTAACAGGAATAGCATAAAATGGTAAAAGTCTCTTTATAATGTTTCAGCTAAAAATTTATACTTCAGTCGGTTTTTTCAACAGGAAAATTTACATGAATCCAGCAGTTAGCGGACTTTTACGTCCAGAAATACATAACTTTATGAAACTTGAAAAGTGCACAGCCTGCATATCGTTACGACAGCTGGACAAGCGCTCCGTAGAGACAAAATAAAAACAAAACAGCAACACAATAACAATTTCTTTATTTGTACATAAATTCGCTACTCAAAGTTTTACTGCGTATTTCGCAGGCAGTAAATTCTCTCTGGGATTTTCCGACTGCGTCTAGGGAGCGCCACCTTTCGCTCAGAGTACAACTTTGCTAGCCAAGTATTAAACCAACCGCAACAGTCAGCGTTGCCAGAAATACAGAGAACTACGGTACAGATCGCTACAAAGAAAAATTGAATCGATACGCTGAAAACGAAACGATATCACGTTGGGCGCCGTTCCTTTTCCACTGAGGTAGAACAACTTATTTCCGAAAAGCAATTTTCACGATTTAGACAATTCTATCCCCTGCACACTTTGTTTAACAGTCTTTTAAAGGTTTGGGAACATTAGCTAAGGGCTAAAAGGGGTTCGTTGAAGTCTTTCGTTAGTTCAGATTTCTCTTTTGGTGCTTTCTTGACGAACGCTTTTTTCTCCGGGGGTAGCTGGGCCAATTTCCTCTTGGACTTCGACAGTTTCTTCGTTGGGGGTGGTTCCGTTGTCGTGGTGGAGCTGGGAGCTTCCAAATCGAGCAGGGCCAGCCTTTCGATGATGTTCTTTGGTTTGACTTCAGGCTTCACCATTATCTGCTTAGTACCGTCCTTGTTAACGTAAACAACGACGTACTGAGAGAAGGCTGGGCTGGATGGGGTGTTGATGTCGGCAAAATCTCTAAAATTCGCGAATTGCTCCTGATGCTTTTGTGGTTTAGGGTTACTAGCTCCTCCGAAGTAGAAGGAAGGTCTTCCGTGTCCGTTGCTGTAAAACGAGCTGAAATCATCAGAATCGTAGTTGGAGGAACCAGCGGCTTCCTTATCATTATCGTTGTAGAAGGTTCCCCCACTTATAACCCCGAAATTCCCCGATCCGAGCAATCCGTGGGTTTCTTTCGTTTCTGAAGCCGCCCTGCTCTTGAAAGTCTCTTGGGGAGGCTTGTATCCCTTGAACTTAGGGATCTCGAAGCCCAAGTTTTGATACGTGGTCGGTCTTTGGCTATAAGCGCCCTCTTGCTGGAAGAAGAAGGGTCTGGAGTGTCCTAAGGGTTGGTTTCCGAAGGGGGAGAACGATGGGAAGAAATTCTGGCTGTCTGCAGCTGGATCGGCTGGTTCTTGCGCCTCCTGTTGTCCTGATTCTTCGGCTAGCATGTCTTCTGGAGCAACCTGGTGGTATGGTAGGTGCCGAGACTCCACGTGGTGATGCCTCTGGTTCTCTAAAAAAAGGAAAGATATGTTAGCCTGTGAGGCATTATTGTAATCAATTTGAAGCCATCGTTCGTGTGTGTAATTTTTGACACAATGACATGCTTCTAGGTTTGGCAATTTGTTCCGCTCAGTTCTTGTCATGGCGGTGAATGGGTAAAATGACGTGTGACCAACATGCGTAACGGGCCTGTAAAGAATGGCATAAGCAAACCTGTAGTTATTGAGCAAATAAGCGATTAAATGAGGCAAACTGTGGGAATTTCTTGCAGCTTTCAGCTTTCTATATGAGAATTATTTGTTGAGATGATTTTCAAGTTTCGGTGGTAAAATTCATTTATGGGCTGTCTCTATAAAAGCCTCAGTAATATGTATGCAACCAGTAATATTTAACGTTCAATTCGCTTATCATTTGCAACTTGATTGGGCAAATTACTAGCTGTTTAAAATTATCCAGCAAACATCTGAACAAGTTGAGTAATCCACGAAATATATAAAGAGACGTATAGATCAAAAATGGTGATGTAGAATTTAATTCAAATAAACATCTGTCGAGAAATGCTTCMTAAGGGAGATACCTGCCAAGTAGAACTTGTACATTTACTCATAAAAGTTATAACATACTGCTAGGAGTATGCAGAGGTCGTATATAAGAGAAGAAGTCTATAATCTCACAGTAGATGATGCAGGGGATGATGCCGCTTTATTCTTACTAAAGATGACCATCCTTTTATGTTACTATGAATTTTAACAAATGTTAAACGAAAAAAAATCGATCGCCCGTCAAACGGAGTTCCCAAAACATCAGACAAAAATTCGAGACATTATTCCTGAGGTCTTTTAAATAAAAAGTTCGTATAAACGTCTTCGAGAAATGCTTCCTAAGGGAGATACTTACCAAGTATAACAAAAATCAGAATTAGAATTTCTTGTGCATTTAAGTACTCATAAAGCTTTAGAAATAAAGGATTAAAAGGTTTTTTTAACAAACAATGAAGGAAACACAGCTACAAAGGCGAGAGTTATGTTGTATAAATTGTCCTTTAAATAAATAATATTGGTTGCACATTAAACCTTTTGTAATCATGAACGTATACAATAATCTGACGATACTTATCAGTTATTACTAGCGCTTTTTGATTACTTTGATTTTTAATATATACACTGCATCCTATGGTGAATGACAATAATCAAGCCATAGACTCGCAATTTCTAAATAATACTGAGCCTTTAGATAATATCGTTAAAGATCTTTACTCTTTTATCAGATTTGTAATAATCAAAACGATAGAGAAAAAACCATTCAGCCGTACTAGCAAGGTAGTTTGATAGCGCAACAAAATCTAACATTGCAAAAAATATAAATCAGAAACATTTCAAAACTACTAAAAATAACGACGACTCATTTTCAAACCAGCGTCTGTTTTGCATCAAATGCATCAATTGCAAATGTTTTCGTTGTCACCTTCGATTTAAGAAGTGAATTGAGTTAAGCAACGTAAAAATAATCTCTTGGGCAAGTGCACGAAAAATTATTATCTTTAGGGCAAGATTTGTTCCGTGGACCTGATTGAATTCCAAATGCTTTCTTAAATGTGCTGCAAGTTTGTTCGAGTCTCTACCTGCAATTTTCAATAAATCTCTTAATTATGGTACATTTCCAAAGCAGTGGAAGCTATCTTACCAGATTCCAATCTACAAATCAGTTTCAGTCATGGAAATTGCCAGTTATAATAAGTGTTTGCATATCCGGTTCAGTTACAAAGCTTTTTAAGGAAACAGGTGTAAATACTTAAGTTTCTTGTTGACAGTTTATGGACAGAGAACAGTATGTGTTCAATAAAGATAGATCTGCAGCTACTAATTTATTCCTTTTCTTTGATGTTATGTTTAGTCGTCAAAATTATACATAGCGTTGATTGTATCCACACTCACATTACAAAAGCTTTTGACAAAGTAAATGTGTACAAGCCACTTCGTAAGCTATAATATTAGTAAAAAAGAATATGTATTAAATGCTCTTTTTTTTCACCCCATACGATAAATTTGTCAATATTTAACAATTTGTTATGAACTGTTATGAATGCATCTACCAAAGGAAACAATTGTTGTACAAACAATAGCTGCAGCAGTTTTTAAAGAGAAGCTTCTGAGTATAAAATTAAAAGTGGGATATATTTCTAATGCACAAAATGGCTCCACAAAAAAAGGGTAGAATGCTGTTTAATAAAAAACGAGCACCTCCATATCAATTTCTTGCCTAAAATGGTACCACATCGCCATCATTAGTTCTTTAACATAAGCGAATCTGGCAAATTATTTGCCCAATCTCTCGAGAATTATAGAGCCACCCACAACATGATTAATTATGGGAAAGCATGCTCCTCCAATTTATTTAATGCTTGCACTCTAAGTTGAGACACCCTAACAATCCAGCTCCAATTTGCCACGCCACTGGACCCATTTGCACAACAATAATGCAACACATGCAATCAATGCATCGGCTCTCGTTTATGGGAGGAATACATTGCGTTCGCCTGCGATTCCGCGGCGGTTTTACTCACTGTAAATAAACTTTCTCCAGTCGGACACCTCACCAGCTGTTACACGGATGAGATGCCGATGGTTTCACATCTTTACACGTGGGAAAAAACGATTGATTAATTGCTGTCAGCACGCTAGGCCAGTTTAGAAAACGTTCCGGCTGCAGTTCCGCAAGCCAATTAATTGCATTGTTGGCGTTGGTTGAGCAGAGCGAATACAAACTGCTATGGTGGGGTTTTTCATCCCCATTGGGGTTGATAACTATCAATTTTTAGTGTACAACCACCAACAAGTTGTATGTTGGTTTTCTGAAACGGTAAAACGCAAAATATACTAGTTTGGAAACAGCATTTCCTGGTGCTTTTGCTTTAAAGCCCTCTTGAAGATATCGAACTCCACCACATATTATAAAACAGCATCCTGTCTACTTTAATTTTCACATTTTATTTGTCGATTTCTGCTCTTCCGCATTCGTTATACAATTTATCTTTGTTAGGCAGGTAACATAGACAAAAAAAACTTTCATTTGGTTCAATGAAAATGCCGTTCCTTACTTTGTAATTGCAATTTCCAATATTTGGGTATTTAGGTCACATCTCACTATAATACGATATTTAAATCCTTTCTGTGATGCTTGGAATTTAAACTTGATAATTTTTTTGAGTTCCCTACAATTTGATTTAGGTGTAGGATGGCATATGCGGTAATAATTTGGCATTCATTGTATAACTTGTATACATTAAGCTAATTTAGGGCGTGCAAGGGCGATTTTCAAAACTTTCGTTAATTTTTGATGGTATTATCCTTCCCGAGTTTGCGATTACATTTTACCCGCTAGAATCAGGTCGTAAAGTATTAATTGTTAAATTCTTATTTGTCTACTAATTAATAGCATTTACTCTAATTTTTGCGGTACCTGGTTTAAATTCCCGTCAAGATCTGACTTTTTATCCTACTAAACCTAAATGTACTTGTACCTATACGATAAACTATATCAACTATGTGTAATCTATTCGACACTAATAAATTCAAAACCCTATTGTTTAAAAAAAAATAGCGAACAAACAGTTATATCCAGGACGATTTTCTTAACAACGAACAAATACACGCAATGAAATTGTAAAATTTACTCCTCTTTGCTGTTTTTGCTGCCGTTTTTCTGGCTTCTTTCGTGATGATTAGATTAGATTAGAACAATATAATGATATCATGTTAATCACTATGTTTTGTGTCTTTATCAGTATGATTATTTTAGTTATTTAATAATAATAAGACACTTGTTTCTATCCTACTTCCAATTTTTATTTTGGGAAAAAGCAAATGCCAGCATTTCAACCGCCAAGCGGCCTTCTTCATGGCTTAACAAGTATAACTAAATTAAAACACTAAAAGACATTTTGACATACGGTAAACATTGATACACAGTTGCGTGGGGTGGGAAAAGAATTTGTTTAAATCACATTTCTGACTTTACTATTGCTACAAGTGGATTATTTAAGGGTGTGAGATCAGTATTTAACAGATGGCTAGAATTGCGTTTCGTGTAAATGGCCTCTAAGGGGTTCAAGTTGGCGCGTGTTGACGTTTTCATGTTCTTCACGTTGGCTATATTAAATTTGTGACCTGTTTCAATATTATGTAGTGCTAGTGCAGATTTTTCTCCATTTATGTTGTTTACGTGGTACATACGTTCCTTGAATCTAATATCTGGATTACGTTTTGTTTGCCCAATGTACTTTTTTGGGTAGTTACAGCATTTAATTTCATAAATTCCGGATTAGTTTAACGGGTCTTCTTTATCAAGGGGGTTGCCTAATAAGTTTCTTAATATGTACTTGTTCCCACAAGCAAGATTAATATTAAATTTAGAAAATAAATTTTGAAATTATGTTCTGTTGAAGGATGGTATGTGAATTTTCAGGGCGTGTGAGATTGCAAATTTAATGTATATTTGTGTTTGTTTAGTAACTTAGTGATCATTTCTTTTTTGTATCCGTTTGAGTTGGCTAAATTATAAATATATAGTAGTTCATTTTTGTAATGTTCTGTAGATAATGGAACATTTAGTAATCTATGTATCAAACTATTAAAGACGGACATTTTGTACTTGTACTCTGTAAATATTAAACGTGATTCTATCAATCCTTCTTGATATTTTTAAATTTAGAAATGGCAATTGGGAATCCTTTCCTAGTTCAAAAGTGAAATTTATTGATTGATATAATGAATTTAATTTCTGTATAAAATTATCAAAATTCAAAATGTCTTTAGTGTTTTAATTTAGTTATACTTGTTAAGCCACCGAAGAAGGCCGCTTGGCGGTTGAAATGCTAGCATTTGGCTCTGCCAAAAATAAAAATTGGAAGTAGGATAAAAACAAGTGTTTTATTATTATTATTATTTAATAACTTCCAAAAAACTCCACTATTCATTATTTTACTTATTTTTTAATATTATTTCTATTTTGTAACCTGCGTTGTCAAATACCCTTAAAACCCCATAAATGTTTATATAACTGCTAAAGTTATGACGCGTAAATATACTACCATCTGCATGCACATAACATTTTAAAAGCAACTTGTTTTTGTTTGCTGTGGAGCCTCCATTTGCATATAGTTATAAAACTTGGGCAATGGTGCACTGGATCCGGGTCTGAAGTCACTTCCTGATGTGATGCTTCGATAATCGCTAACAATACTTGACGAGTATGTCCGAGATGGACACGCAAAAGTAAATACGATAATCAAAACGGATTCTCTGCGAGACGTAAACAGATTTCTTGTGGAAATACCGATTTAGTCGCCTCGTAATACCGTCTGCAATCTTAATAATTAAGAGTAATTAGTCTTGTTGCTTCATGGTTTAATGGTTGTATGACCTGGATAGAAAAGGAGGCTCTTTATTAGATGCTGGTGTTATTGAAAAACTACTTTATTAGACGACACTATTTAAAAATTTAAATATTCATCAGATTATAAGAATAGTTAAAAACCAAGCACCCGTGACATAATTACGTGTTATGAATTTAGCATAAAACCCGTACGTTTACGCTATGAAATCTACGAATCCATCTGTTTGATATGGCTCGTGCCGAGCATCGTTCTATAGCAGGATTTCTACCATAGCGTTCCATTATGCAGAGTGAAACCACAGAAATTCAGTTTGGCCGAGCACATGCAAACAATGCCTGCTTATGCAAGCGTGTAAACATAAAAAACGACCTGAGATCGTCGCGTTCTGGTTACGAATTACGAGAACATGTCAGCTGGTTTGATCGCATCTTCGCGGAGCAATGTCTTCGAAAGTGAAAGTATTGTTCGATGTGCTGGGATTAAAAATAACATTGAATTCCGAGGAGTTATGATAGACAGACCGAGATTTCTTATTCTAACGAATTCAAAGCACGTACTTTTTAGCATTATTTCTCTTGTAATATCGATTTATCAACTGTATTTTGTTTAATAAGTAGTTTCAAGGGAATAATAAAATTGAGGTAGTAGCGTTACATTTCGTAAACTATGCCACTTTAACTAGTGATTAACAGGTCCCGGGTTCAAATCAATATTAGAGCTGGCGATTCTTTTTCATAAATATATATCACATTAAAACGAAATTATTCATAACTAATTTTAGATGTAATGCCAAAAATGACTAAATAGATAAATTTGCGAACCAAGCTTCTCTGAATTGAATTGTACTGACGTGAAAACTAAAAATAAGCGTGTGAAGTCTCGTGATAACCTTAAACAAAAGTTTAATTATTATTACCAATTTGGTCTCGACAAATTCAAAGTTGGACACCTTCAAACAATAATTTCATGACAATGTATTTTATATCATTACACATCGTTTGATTTGTACAGAAAATAGGATTTCACCCTAGTATTAATCTTTCTATAGGTAAATGAAAATCCCAGTCAAAAACAAGACGATCTTTTTAATACGAGATGTGGTTACGACATATACAAGAACAACGCTGTTTTGACCTTAAGTATAAAATGTGGGAAAAAACTGCTGATGGTATCCAGAAATGAGATGGGTAAGGTATTTAAAATAAATCCAACAACTTAGATCAGAAAACATATCCATAATGTATCTGGATGAAAGCTGGAACTATATACATGATACAGTTAAAAAATGAAACTTCCAGAAGTACCGGCATCTCGAGGAATGCGCATTGTAATAATGCACGCAAGATCATAAGAAGGTTAGATAGAAGATGCTCTTTTTCCTTCTTCAAAAAACATTGTAGACCCCAAGGTGGATTACCACCCTATAAAATAACCGCCAACGTTTTCGAATAATGGTTCCGTCCTAACTGCTTTCAAATTTCAACAGTAAAACAATAAATTTGATAAGGTTAGTGGTTAAGAAAATTTCCAACCAACCTTGGTTTAACCACATTCAACACGAAACAGAAGAACAAAAAATATATAGGCAGTTATTGGTACCAGACTTAATAATAAATTTGGCAGACCACTAGTGCTGAGTAGTTTTATGATAGAAAATGACAAACTTTTTTTAAACTACAAAAGTGTGTATACTAACTAAATATTTATTTGTAATATTAAAATTTATATCTATAAGTCTTCTAATGCAAAGTTCAAATTCCGACCACCCTAACTGTTGAAAAGCGCCGTATTAATGTGCAAACCATTAAAATGCGGTAAAATATTAAAAAACGAAGTATAAATAAACAAAATAAGCTTGATCGGCAAAAAAATGGTATTAGAGCTCAATATCTGTTTAATTACTAAATACTAAAATCAAGGTTCGAAACCACGAACTTCTGACCTACAGCGGTGCCGATTGTTTAAACGCTCTCCTTTTCAGCTGTTACGAAAGCTTATATGCGAAAAAACAAATAAAAGTTGTTGACCCTGCTATACCCACAACGGCCGGAATTTTTTGAGCGGTTCTACGCGAATTTATTAATACAGCACCTATTCATGTTGACCGATTGATCGATTGTGAGATGTCGTGGGTTGCCATGAATAAGTCATTGTCGCTGGAAAGTGGTGATAAATGGTAACGCACCGTTTGCATTGTTAGTGTTAATTGGTACACTTTTAGGTGCAACAAAGCGAGAATGAATTGTCAACTGTCCTGGCAGCTCATGGCCCTGTTGCATAGCAGGAGAAAAACGTGGCCTGCCATGCTCGTATTGAGATCAGTCGATGTTGTTAGGCTATATTGGACAGTGTATTGTTCTGAACACGTGTTTGCACACGTTTAGAATATTCTGAGTGTCTGCTGCTTGTCCTGGTTAGCCGAGAATTACACAGAATGTCGATCTTTAATGTTAGCGATGACTTATGGTTAATCAATTATATATACGTGGTGACACATAATATTTACAGAGTACACTTACAAAATAATTTTATTTAGGTATAGTTGGATTTTAGATCAGATAATATATCTCTACATCGAAGTTAATTGGAATAATTTTTTGTGGAAGAAACGTACCTCTCAAAAAGGTTCATGAAGTCTCAAGGATATGTAACTAGAATAGTAGATTATACATCAAAAAAGATAAATCGTTTATACATAATATATAATAACAGCAGTTCTTCCTTGAGGTACATTCATCTTTTCACAATCGAAGTAAAATTACGTTTTTAATATTCATATTTAATGACAGAAAAATATCGTAATGGATTTGAAATTTTTTCAAAACTTTGGAACGTAATTCCTTCAATACAGGGGAATTCTGTAGGGTACCTGCCAATCTATAGTTTTGACTATAGAAAATGTGAAAACATACGTAGCGGACGTTAAGAATAATGACCATCTAGTGTGCCTAGTAGGGTGCTATCACAARATTAAGAGATTAATTGAAATATGGAGTTATACCAATACATTTTTGTTTGATTACAAAACTATAATCAATAGCCTACAGTAAATAAGAATTTAGGATGGCAATGCCATCTGTCAGCATTACACTTGACATGATGACAAAGCCACCTAGCTGTCTTAACGGGTACTACATCCTAAAGGCAGCTAGTTGGCTTTGTCATCATGTCAAGTGTAATGCTGACAGATGGCATTGCCATCCTAAATTCTAACTTTCATCATACCATTGCTTTGGTATATAAGCAAAACCAGTTCTATGTCGTGTTGTCTACACTAAACCTAAACTGCACTGATGAGCTGTAATGACAGCGAAAAAGATCTATCTGCAGTTGGTTTAGGTGTAGGCAGCACAGCACAGACATGCGTTTTAATAGCATTACAGTAGTAGTACAGTACAGTAGTAGATGTATAATAACGATTCACCATGGTCAATATTACAGCTAATCCATTTTTTTATATTATCAGCGTTACTACTCTGTCATTAACAGCCCTAAGTCTCTTTTTAATAAAACTACTAATTGAATGCTTACTTATGCGGATTAGAAAGTGTTGCTTAAGGAAGTCCCTTCAGTACCTAACCAGCAATACAAGAAACCCATTAGCCATTGCGCCAGCGACAGGAAACGCGCGCGAGTAGAATGAGGAACAGCGTTCACGCTTCCATTTAAGCCGCGAACGTTTTTGTCATTAATTTGCATTAACACTCGCTTCTATCATCCGCGTAGCCTTGCCAGTGTTGCGGAATCGTATGGAAATTTCAATCCCACATCTCGGTGTGTCCAAACCAACACCATCCGCGAAACCGCGCATCAAATCAGCAGGTTAAAGTGCAAATTCACAGATTGGACGCGGAGATAATCGATGTTTACATAATTGGGGAAAATTGGGACCGCCGAGCGGAAGAATGAATTAGGTATGGATTGGGAAGCCCGAGATTGCGGTCGGTCAGTGTTACTGGCAGTTTTTGACAATATTTTGCCAACTTACTGTATTTATCTCCTAGCATTTGTTTGGTAAAGAGGTAACTGTTAAAATAACAGCACTAGTTTTAGTGCAAGATGTGGTTTGCATTTACGAAATAAATGGTTGTGTTGAATAAGAGAAAAGGGAACCCACAAAGTCTCCGACTCTCGAGGAAAATCAAGTTTTAGTAGATGCTACTGCTATCCAAAATCCACATCTAAGTACAAGCTAGATAGGTTTGGATTTAGAAGTGAGTCGAGCCTCTATATCACAAAAATACTGCTCAGAAATGAATTTAATGTCTACCACGTCCAAAGTCGTACACAAATTAAAGGCACAAAATATGCAAAATTTAAGGTAATCTCTCATCAATTACGAGCAGCAGATATTTACGGAATAAAAACATGATATCCTATTATTTGAATCAACTTAAATTGGGATTGACCTATAGATTAAATGGATTTATCAATTAAATTTCCTGCAAATTAATATCCACTAGTTTTGCAAATGAATCGTATGAGCTGTACTTTTCTAGCTATTTTCGTTTCAATGATACGCGAGATGGCACATCTCACTGTAAATGCGAAAATTTTCAAATATACAAGCAATATACAATATTGAAAAACGGTACACACAAATAGAAGCCGTTTACTTCTTTTCCATCCAAATTCGCTATAATGGGCACAAAAAATAATTCGCGAGCTGCGCGTTGAATAAAGTAAGCCGTAGCTTGCGGGTTTGTATCTTGACCTCCAGTTGATATCTCCAACAAGTAGATGCACGATTCGATTGTTTGAGGGACCGATTGGTAACGCTACTTGCATCACTCGTTTGCAGGAAATCTGGGGCAGTACCATCTTGGCATTTCACCATTACAAAGGTCGTTTTGCGTGGGTGAAATATAGAATCACTGCTAACATGCTCGCCATAGAGATGTAAATGAATGCTGTTGGTATTTAAGAAGTGAATTGAAGGTGTGAACAAATTTATTGCGTTACTTTTAGTTGGAAGTGTGTCTTTTCACCCGTTTTAAAGGCATTAACACAGAAGAAAAAATTGCTGAAGGCAAAGTCGCAAAATTTATAGCATATGAATGAAGGATTTCGAGAAATTATCTGGAAATTCGACTTCATCACAGGCAAACAACAACTTACGATGCAATCATATAGCAAACTTGATCTCACAACTTGTGACTTTTATTATTTACGGGGCATCTCAAATACAATTGCAATGTCCAGATCTTTACAGGCGTTCAGGAAGATACACGAATGCACTGCAGCTGAAGGAACGTATTTAGAGCATTGTCTTCCACAAATTTGTTTATTGTAACTATTGCCAATCTAAAATAATACGTCGTTAACACGCTCTTTATTTTGGCGTTTATAATAACTGCAGTAAATAGTAACGAGAACGTTTTTCTCCAAACATAGGTATAAGAATTAGTTTAGAAACTAGAAAATAACTGGTTCCTGAAAAGTCTAAAGAAGTTTATTACTTTCATTGCTTAGCAACCATTAAAACATGTGCTTGGCTGGACTAACCAGGGGATATTTTCCTCAGAAAATTCTTATATGAGGAAAACGAAATAAATCCCTGTCTTTAGAGTTAGATTCAAGGGTATGTCCTTTTATTTCAATTGACTATATAGTATATCTGTACGTATAATATTTTTATCTTTCATCCATCTCGCTTTCATATCCATAAGAGGTATGCTCAGCAGTAATTAAACTTTTACGATTCAAACAAAGAGGATGCTTCCGCGCGCCCAATAATTGAGGTTACGTAAACCAATCGGTTTCGCAAGCTCTTCAATCCGAAGTCTTCCGTCTTTTCCATCGAGGAAGTCTCCTCTACAGCCAATGGCGGTTCGCGGTGCCGATGTCAAAGGTTAATTTGCATTTTATGCGAGATTCCATCACTTTCCAACGAGGTAAAAGTTGCCGAACCCAATTGGAATCTGGAGAATTTCGCTCGCGTGTTTTGGACGTGAATGTTTTCGAGAATTAAAGTTCACGGACTGAGCTGACAAACTCGACCGGTGTGCAAATAAGAGAATTGTGAAGGTGGTGGGTCAAATAATTAATCGAATTTCATTCGACTTGTGATATCCTTACGATCTTTTCAATATCGATTGAATGAATCATACACACTTTCAGATCGTTATGTGAAAGTATCATCATGTTTGCTGATGTAACAACATAGTTGGTAGGTATAATTCTTTACTGTTTTCTCTTTGCCCGTATTATACGGGGTGATTCATTAAGGGGATGGGGCATCCGTACTTTAAAAACTTCATATGCTATCGCTTTGAGCGAAAAAAAAATGATAAAAGCGTACAAGAGAAATTTACTCAAAATATGTCCCCACGTTTCTCCCTAGGGAGTGTATTTTACATCACGTTACAAATAAACGTAAATAAATTCAAATTCGCTGGCAAAATGTGGGTGGAAAGTTTAATTTTAATTTTTTTTGTGGTTGGCATAGTAACAATACCACAAAGCAAAAGGAAACTTCTATATAGCATATGTATCTTCTAAACGCCACAACCAATTTAACGCTATAGGACGCATTTCAGAAAGAATTTCAAGCAGATTAATATGAATGATAAATTGCTCAAAATATAACTCAAAAAATCTTTTAAGTTAAAATCTGTTGAAATTCTGAAGTTGAAATCTAAGTCAATCATGTGCTTAGTCAAATATGAGTGTTCAGATACGGAAGATTTATTTATGTGTTGCAGCCTAGTAGCATAAATGTTTTCTTTCAAACGCGTACCTACTTTTCTTTTAGTTTGACCTATGTAACACTTGCCGCAAGAACACTCTCTAAAAGTACTTTATCTTTAGTGGAACTCAAAATTTTATCTAAATTATTATATGTACTATCAACAACTAAAATATTGTGTTTTCTAAGCATCCTCTTTAATTGTTCCAAAAGGCCTTGTACATAAGGCAAACTCAACTTAAATTTACTTTGTCTTAGCTGAGAATTTACTTGATTTGGATGAGCACTTTTATTAAAACCTGACCAAATATTCTTATTGCTATAACCATTTTTCACTAGCGCTGATTTAAGATGATATATTTATTTTTGTAAAGAACTTTCGTCTGAGATTCTTTGTGCTCTAACAAATAACGTCCTTATCAGACTATTCTTTTGAGAGGGAGGCTGGTGAGATGTGGCATGTAAATATCTATCTGTGTGTGTTGGTTTCCTGTAAACCTTGTGTCCTAACTGTCTAGTGTTTATTCTGTAAATTTAGACATCCAAGAAAGGTAAACTACCGTTGTTTTTTTGATTCCATACTAAATTTTGTCAAGATTTTGACTGTTCAAGTGACTTAAAAACCTACATAACTCTTCTATACCGTGGGGTCAAATAACAAAAGTGTCATCTACGTACCTATACCAATATTTTGGCTTAAACCGAAAACTATTTATCGCTACCTGTTCAAAATTTTCCATAAACAAATTGGCTACTACAGGACTTAGAGGTGAACCCATTGCACAACCTGATTTTTATTCATAAAAATTATCGTTCCATAAGAAATAAGTAGATTTTAAACAATGTTCAGATAATCTGGCTATCGTTTCACCTAGCTTGAACCTGTGTCAGGCAAATTTTGAGGTTCTTCGTCTTTGACAAAGATTACAGGTGTAATCGAAGCGTCAGACTAATAAGTTTTTGTTTTCAAGAGACAACAATCTTTCCGAGGAAATATTATCTTATTTATGGACGCTGAAAGCATTCACCCTCGAATATTCATGGAAGGTTATTGATGTTTATAATAAAAAAAAGTCATCAATGAACTGAATTAAGATAATTTTCAAAATACCGTTGTAACTACGACGGTCACGAGCTAGATAATTGTACATCGTCTGACATGACATGAATATGAAAGAGAAACAACGCAACTCATTCTTACGTTTCTAAAGGCTCTGATTTCATTATCTGATACTGTCAATTCCGACTTACGGCTTCGTCCCTCAGAACAGCGCAAGATACTCCATCCATTGCCAAAGAAATTAATAATACCCGTCCCGGTAGGTATATGATCAAGTGACCGCAATTACCTTTTTAATGAAGGCAATAAATTAAATTTACCAACCGATTAATTACCTGATGGACTCCGTGCAGCAGAGAAACTGATCGGACGGCGTTAGAAAGCGGGTAAAAAGTCGGGTTTCTTGCCCAAAACTATTACTACATGACAAATATTTTCGTTCTTGCGCCCGGGCATTTCTTGTCAATTTGTGAAAGCGCAATGTTTGCGCAATACTGAAATTTCTGCCGCGTTTTCCGCCAAAACTGAAGACACTCCGCCGGCGCTACCAGTTCCTGTCGAGGCAGTATGTTAATGACCCACGCTCGTAGCGGAATACGTAATCAACGGAACTAAAAAGTAAAAGCGCGATCTGATGAGGCGCAGTTCGACACAATTCGTATTATCGTTGAAGACGCGATTGTCATAATTTGAATCCGTGAAATTGAGTCGCAAGAAAAGGCTGTCAAAATACGTCGCATTCGATGAAAAAGCTAATCGCTGCGTCATTGCCTAAGTTGCTGTAGGCACAGGTGAAATTCCTAAACATTTTATGAAAAACGACAGTTTGCGGTCATTGTTGCATTATCGGGATTATATAACAGTTATGTATGCTAACGAGAAAGTGTTACGTTTTGTGGCACGTACAGTTTCGAATCAAGAAGAGCATTTTTTATTTGGTAGAGTTGGCAGAAATTTAAAATACAGATCATCACAAAAATATTATGTAAAGGAGAAGACCTAGAAGCACACAATCTAGTAAAGAAGCTGGGAAAACAATTACCAACAGAATAGTGATAGTGTGAAACGATCATCAGTAAAATGCTGAAGCCATCTTATCGTAATTTCGCGGGAATGTACCCCTAATCAGATAATACCACTTAGCTTGTAGTTGGAACAGACATTGCAAGTTAGTCTGTGTACTTTTTTCTCTTCATTATTATCATCGGAAGTACATACTGACCTCCTGCTGTGACATAACAGAGATTTGGGGTAGTAACATTAGGCGTACCACTTGCTAAAGTTTGTCTATATTTAATAATAACAATAATAATCGTCTTTATTAGAGATGGTACACATTAGGCGAAATTTAGCCTAATGCTATTCTTACATTTAACCTATTGGTACCACAGTACAGAATACATAAAACAATACAAGTAATGATATAAATAAGTCTAAGAAATAGGAAACACTCAAATCAAACAACTATTGTTGATCCAGAAAGTGCTTCTTAAGGGAACGTTTAAAAGACATCAGAGAATCGCAAGAAAATATGCTTTTACAGGAATTATATAATTGTGCGCACTGAAAAGTAAAGCTTCTACGAAATAATGCCGTGCTGTGATTTGGCACCGTTAGCCGGTCATTCTCTCGAATTACTCTGTTGTGGATTTCATCTCGAAAAACCAACTTCCGACGTAAGTACGCAGGTGCACCAGTAATTATGATCCTGTACACTAAAGCGAGCAGATTATATTTCATTCTAGCATCCATATTTAACCAACCGATCTCCTTTAAATGACATGTGACATGATCGTATTTACGGAGGTTATTAACTAATCTACAACATGAATTCTGAGCTTTTTGTATTCTGCTCCTGGAGGCATGGTCTATGCAAGAGTAATACAGAACATTACTGTAGGAAAACACTGACAGTGCCAAACCCTCACGCAGATCTATTCTAAGATTTTTGTTAAAACATGTTTATTAGTTACTTTATTAGTTACTTCAACCGTGCATAGAACCTACGTATAAGAATATTTACATGTTCTCGAAAACGCAACTTATGGTTAGTACTACACCAAGGCATCGAATATTTTGCTGGGAAACCAACGCATGCCCGTTTATTGCAATATTCAGTTGTTGCATGAGTTCTGAACGAGTAGAGTCCGACGAAAACAACATAACAGATTTGTCAGCGTTTAGCTTCAAGCCACGTTCACTGCAATACATAGCAACACACTGAAGGTCAGCGTTGGTCTCCCTACAAGCAACATCTGCATCAGCAGGCCCAAAGCAATGTTAGATCTGTACATCGTCCGCATAACCTTGTATGTGACAGAATTTTACGGACGAAAACAGATCGGCAGTATATATTAGAAATAATATAGGTCCAAGCAACGAGCCCTGGGGTACCCCAGATACAACATTGCATGCAGTTGATATTTTGTCATTTACTGACACGCGCTGGGTCCTGCCAGTCAAATAAGACTGGAAAAATGCTACGCTAGTTGGGTCAAACCCATAGTAGATCAGTTGAGCGCACATAAGATCGTGATTGATTGAATCAAATGCCTTGGAAAGATCGAGTGACACGAGGACAGTTGACAATTTCTTGTCTAATGCTCTTATAATGTTATCAGTAATATTTAGGAGAGAAGTGCTTGCGCTGTGAAATTTGCGAAAGCCAGATTGATGCTCCGGGATAATTTTATTTTCTAACACATAGCTACTAATTTGCCTAAATACAATTGATTCGAGCACCTTTGATAAAATTGGTAACAGACTAATCGGTGGAGGGTCACTAATAGAGGCAGGGGAACTAGTTTTCGGTATTGGGTACACTTTAGCTTCTTTCCAGCGTTGAGGAAAATAACCAATTTCTAAACAGCAATTTATGACGTGCGTAATGTATGTAAGTATTTCAGGCAAGAAAAGTTTGATAATATAAGTTGTTATGCCGGCAGACCTAGCAGCATTAGATTTTAAACCTTTGATAACATTTAAAATGTCCGCTGTTGCAGCTAAGCTAAAGGAGAAATTCAACGTATCATTAAACTTACGTAAGAAATAAAATTGCTGCGCTGAAGAGCAGTCACAAATTTTGAAAACAGAGGAAAAATGGGCATTTATAATATCCGGATCACAAAGATGTGCTGGTATATTTGTTTTGTTCTTGGATGCAATATTTAGCTTCCTCAGCTCACGCCAGAGTATTTTAGGGTTTTTCTGAGAATGCAAATGATTAACGTAGTTTTTTTCTCTCTTCGTATTGCCGCTAGCGTAAAATTTCTAAGCTCTTTGTATGTTTTCCATGCATTCTCACTATTAGAGATTTTGAAATATTTAAAAGCAGCGTCACGTTCCTTCATCATTATTTTTATAGCATCGGTAATCCAAGGATTTGCGGGCTTGCTTACTCTCACAGTACGCACAGGTGCATGATGTTCTATTATGTAAGCCAGTCTACTTTGGCATCAATATCAGTGATATACAACACAGTATCCCACGGATGATTATTGATGTCACGGTTAAAGKTTTCCTAATCAAACGATTKAAAATCCCGAAACGTCACAAATTTTTGCTTTGGAAGACTTTTACGGTTTTAACGTTCAAGGTACTTTACAAGGGTTGTAATTAGAGGGCAATAAAAACTTGCAAACCACACGACCGTCTGGCCTGGCTTAGGTACAGGACCTGTTTATTCTGAGAAATGATAGGTACCTTATACATTTTAAAAATATTTTTTGATCCTCACTTTCTATTAAGTCACGAGTGAAGCTAGTTCGCGAAAATGTTGAGACCSTGGTCCTGCGAACAGAGAGAAAACGTGGAAAATGAAGAAAATTTGGAAGTGGGAGAAAACTAAAATGTGGCAAGTTTGAACAAAAAAGTCACTGTATATCTCCTAGGGGAAAACAAATTATTCTCAATGTGCATGCTCATTCATTAAGGACCATTATTTAAGATTTATATAAAGACAATTGTGTTCCGACACTAAGAATGTTGCAAGAAAAAGTTGCCGAAACAATTAAAGTTTGTGTTTGCGTCGAAACCCTGCGAAAATTTTTATATGCATTGGTTTTAATCACAAAACGTTAAATAAAAGACACGTTTTAATGGAATCGCCCAGGATTAGCGAATGGAGAATGAATTATTTGAAAGGAATCAAAAAGTTTAGGGACAAAGGTAGACCGATAATCTATACAGACGAAACGTGGTTTAATTCGTATGATACAGTAAAAAAGGGTTGGGTAGATAATTAAAAAAAGTGTGAATAAGATGTGCCAGTGGGCAAAGGACCCGCAGGATCAAAGGATGGATCAAAAATTGTTTAGTATTAAACGCAAAAATATAAAACAGTCCTCAATTGACTATCACGATGACATGTCGGGCTATATGATTATGGATTGGTTTCGGAATAAACTAATGGAGAATGTAGCTGCAAATAGTGTAATAATAATGGATAAGGCCTACTACCATTCGGTACAAAAAATAAAATTCCAAATCGATGCAGTCGAACACAATAGATTATGGACGTCTTGAAGAAACATGATCTGTATTTTGAAGATAACTATACGAAAGAAGACTTGTTGGAAGTATCAAGAACTAAAGATTTAAAAAAAGAATATGAAGCAGACTAAGAAGCAGCGAATCGTGGCCATCAAGTGCATCGGTTTTCACCCTGTCATTGTATTTTTAATCCCATTGAATTGATATGAGCAGAATTAAACGGAATTTTAAGGAAAAGAAATACAAATCCCAAATGTAGTGTAGGTACCGTAAACTTAATTGAAGAAAACGTCAATAAAACAATGAAGTTAGTTGGGCAAATTGTGTCCGTCATGTAATTGAAATCGAAGATAATTATCGCACCAAAGATGTCCAAGAATTAATTATAAATCTAGAGAGCGACGGTAGTGATGAAGAATTTTTTGATAGTGACTGTGACCATAATTAATTTTTATCGTAAATTTAAGTACAGTACATATTATTACATTAAGTGTGTGCAAATTGCTATTATTATTCTTTTAATACGGCACTGAAAACTCTCACCGGCGTGTGGCCGAAAGGAGTGCTGCAATTTATGGTTTGCTAGTGGGACGATGGGAATACCGTAAACAACCCAATTGGTTTCACTCATTATGTTGTTATTTTCAGCAAGCTGGTGGGCTAGCTTCCCCACATCTACCATCTCAAGTCAGAAAAGGCAGTAGAAAAATTGCAAAATATGCTACCCCGGTACATCTTGTATAGCAAAGGTGAGTTTATAATTTCTCCCTAGAATTTTCGTTGGACCAGTGGCAACTTCGTTGGTGTTTCTTGCATGTCGAAGCAACGTTACTTTGAGATACCATAGCTCTAACTGATTTAGTCCCTTTTTACCCTGAGTATGCAAATCCAAGGCCCTTTGCATGTTTTCAGCCATCTTCAATCACCATCTCAAAAAAAATCCCTAATTGAATCCAAATTTAATATAGAGTACTCTTTATTATTCAAACTGGGCATCCACTGTTATTCTTTTGTACCTAATGTTTAGTCATACGGATAATTTGATGGTAAATTAACGACAGTATGTTTTTACCTCTAATGGTATACACGAATTTCGTTAGCCAAGTTCATTTTCGACTGCATCGCGCTGGCAGAGAAAAAGCCATCGTTAATTTAGATGAAGTTAGCTTCAGTGCAGGTGAATTTTCTAAATATAGTCGATAGATGGCATTAGCTTTTAACAAAGTTGGAGAAAACCCGAAAAATTCTGAAATTTCAGGCACCTAGATTGCGTAGCAGGCTGCACGCAACATTTCAGTTTCCATACTAGATGACTTTTACAGTAGTAGCCATTCGTTTAAGGAAAATATTGAGGTATCGTATTTTCGATTATTACTGATAAAATAAGCAATTTTGTAATAAACGTAGACGCGTCTGCGATCGGTTTTGTGTACACACTGTACTAAATCCGTTAACCGTGTTTTCTTAAGCAACGTTCCAACTCCCACTAAAATAAAATTCTGATACGCAACTGTTAGCGAGAAATACTTGCTCTACCAATAAGCAATATTGTACAAGAAGCTGCGTAACCCCCACAAAAAAATTGCAAGCGTGTTAATCCAATTTATCAGCTACAGATGCCTCCCTTTTGTTTAACTGGTCCTTTCACCGTTGCGCAACTGCTCGTCTAAAACGCTCTGTTTTCGTTCTTGCGTTGTGCAAGATTATTAAATTAACATCGCGGATTATCTTAACGCTTTAGGCAGAGGAACATTTCTAATGGGCGGAGTGATCAGTTGCAAAACTGGGTCTTGAAGAAGAGCGAAAGGTGCGAAAATAATTATGATCATAAAATTTAGCCTTCTGCGACGGTAATGAAGATATCTGTAACTTGCAGCGTTGAGAAACTAACCGAGCGAGAAACAGTTGCAATTTTTATGTTTTCTAGGACGCTCGTTTAAAGATGGCTTATTACGGTTGTGTAATGTAGGGAACTGCCTTCCTTATTAGATTTTTTTATGTCATTTAGGCTGGTAGTAAACTGCAAAGCACATAGGCGGAGTTGATAGCGAAAAAACGCACTTTTATACCAAGTTTTGCATAATCAATTCATTTCCCAATTTACATTTCTCTCCTGGCAAGCCGGTCCCGTAAACGAATCTTGCGGTGCTCCATCTCTGACATTGCGATTTACGCCAAGGTCCGCAAAGACTGCCGCACGTCATGAAAATGATTTCGTAAGCAAGTAAATGGACTTAAGATGAATGCGTCGGGTTGTTATGGTAACGCGGCTTGATTAGGCCGAATCGTAGCGAGAAAAAGTGACATGACTCGAGATTGCAAGGTTCGTGCTGTTGCATCAGTTTATTCTCTATTGTGGATGGAATTATTGCACTCAAGGTTGTCCCTATTTGGAGCTTGTATGGATGTTTTGTGTGTCTGTTGTTGCTATCTGAATATATACCGGGTATCCTTTGAAGTGGGCTTACAATAGCGAGATAGAAAGTCTGAAAATTTTCAAAACCAACTTTCTTACATTTGCCATTACAAGCCATACATCCATACATACAAATCAGAAGAGTAAACATAATTAGAGAATGTACACTCAAGTATAACAATCATGAGGAAGACAAGGATTTGTGTTCGGTATCTAAAGATACTCAAAATAGTTATTTTTGTATCTAGAACACAAAAGCATTTCGTTTTCGATATACAAACAATATTTTTTCGAAAACTGCAATAAATTGAGATAATTATATGTATAACGATTACCAGGAAAATTATTGGAAGCGGCGCAAAGTGCTGTTTCACAATTAATTCCCAAAAAATCATCAAGACAGTACGAGATCGCCTACAACTAATTTAAAGTGTGGTGCAGTTCAAAGAAAATTCAAAAAGTTAAACCTTCGACATTATGCAGCATATTTAATGTTAAAATGCGCACTAAATGCTAAACAAAATGTAAATATCAGGAAATTTTCGAAACTAATACCATATTTGATAAGCAAATCAGTTGGATACCGTCCAAAACATAATAATGACATTGATAGTTGTTCATCGTTGTAGAGAACTGTATAAATTCGTGAATTTTGACATAAACTTTAATCATTTGCTTTAAGTAAATTCGGTATTGTAAAACAAATTTTATTTTTGAACAATGTTTATGCAATAACATTAATGTAATAAATGCTCAAAATGTCGCCCTCCACTGTTTTTGCAAGCTTGAGTTCGTGCCCAAAACGATCTTTTAACATGCATTAACATTTCTGGAGAGATGGATCTACATGCATCACGTATTTTATTTTCTAAATGTTCTACACTTTCAATTGGTGTTTGATATAATTGCTCTTTTACCATTCCCCACAAAAAAAATCCAAAGGAGTAAGGTCCGGGCTTCTCGGTGGCCAAGGATTAATTGAACCTCTTCCTATCCATCAGTTAGGCAAAACCAAATCAAGATGATTTCGCACTATTCTATGATAATGCGCAGGTGCCCCATCTTGTTGGACCCATAGATCTTGTCTTACATTTTGAAGAAGTACCGGTAAAACGTTTCTTTAACAATTTAAATAAGAATTGCAGTTTAAACTATCGCGAAAAAAATAAGGCCCAACATTTGATTCCCCAATATTCCGCACCAGACATTCATCGAGTAGATAGTTTGAAAATGTCCTTCTCGAATCCAACGTAGATTTTCTTGCGCATAATAATGCATGTTATGTTTGTTAACTCCACCATTATTAGAAAATCTTGCTTCATCTGAGAAGCAAATGTTGTCATAAAATCTCACATTCAAATTTTGATGTTCCCGAAAAAAGTTACAGAAAGCCAGTCTTTCAGGATAATCTATCTCCTATCTCCTGGCCTGAACCAATTGCAAGTGATACGGATGAAATCGATTGTCTTTAATTATTCGATGTACTGAAGACAGACTATTACCGGTTGCTCTTGAGACTACCCTTTGACTAATATGAGGATTTTCGTCAATCATTTCCAATACTCTAATCTCATTGTCAGAGCCTGTTGCTGTTCTTTCTCTTGACTTTTTCAGTGGTGGCCAGTTTGTCCTTAAAGTTAATTCAAGTCTCTTGGAAATTGTATCGACAGGAGCTCTTCTATTTGGAAAACGTTGTCTGTATAAACGGGCAGCAGCGAAAGCATTTTTCTTGCATTCACCATAAATCAAAATTATATCTGTTTTTTCATCATTTGAATACATTTTGACTTTTAATAAATACAGTGACAGGAACCATAGCGCATAGCCGTCATGGATTCCCAATTTATTTTTAAAATAATACCATTATGTAAAATAACCACATTGGCTATGATAACGTATTTTGGGTTGCATTTTTAATTTCGTCAGGGTCATTATCATTCGTGAAACGTCCTGTATACGGTTGATCTCTGTTATTAGTAGTTTAATAATGTATTAACTTTTGAAAAAATATTATCATTAAAAAACAATTTGTGTCCACTTGTAGCAAAAGTTTCCTAACGCTACTTCTAAAAAATATCAGACGTTGAAAGTAGGTATACTAGAAACTCGATTTCTCTTCCACCGAACACGAGACATATCAAATGTTGCTCTCATCTGTTAACAAAATCTCTTGTAGTGGAAATCTGGACCGGTCCATTGATCAAGCTTTCACAATCCCGTATCTGTATCCGCAACAAATTTTATTACTCACAGCTAATGGGCCTAATTTCCTTATCCCAAAGACTGTCATTATACACCGGATTACAATTTGATGACCGTTCGTATTAGATTGCCTAAGCGTTCTTGACACCAGTTCGGTAACATTTGCAAGTTGAACAGTACGCCTTCTGTTCGAGGCACACTTTGGAGTGCAAAAGAAAGAATGTATTGTCCTTTGACCAAGGACGCTGGGTTAATCGCGTTATTTCTTGCGACAAATCTGTGTGTAATTCGTGACTCAGGGTATTAACCGTGGAAGGCCGGAGGAAGTGGTTTGTACACCACAATATGCTGGGTTGGAATAAGTAAGAAGTAAAAAGCTGGATTGGAACCTTTGTCAACCACGCAGTCTAACAGAAAACGAGTACTAAATATCTGTGAAAATTTGGTAAAAGCGAAAAGCAATGAAGAAACTTATCAACTTTTTAGATTACGTCAACGCACGACTTTCGATCCTACAAGAATTATGTGATATGACGTAATACCAGGTCTTTCTGCCGTTGAACTCAAAGTATMTATATCTTGMGATCACGATTTTGTATTTTGTTTATTAGAGTACGAACTGGTTTATGTGAGTCAAAAACATTCAGCGGCCTCGATATTATAAACCAAGCCATACTCTCAAGTCCCAAACGCACTACCGGTCATGGATAATTTCACATAGCCCGGGGCAACTTCCGACATTGATATAGGAAACCGAATGCAAGAAATATTCTTGTCTGCTGCCTTGAGTTTTGATTGGCTGGTCATACACCCAGGTTGGGGACGTATCAATTGTTTTCTAGTTTGGTTTAATTCGTAAAGGTCCTCTATGTCCGTTTTGCTACAACCAAGGACGAACTGATTGTATCTAGAGCAATATTGTTGTTGGCGTAAGTCGTTGCTCATCAAATAAAAATGTTTTATAGCCCTTTAAATGACGCACTCCTACTAAAGATTACTAGGCACTAGCAAAATAGAGTACATGAAAGAGATAAATTTATAGTCCTGGATGGAAAAGAAAAAAATATTCATTTTAACAGTTGAAAAAATTATCTAGTCTAGATTTATTAAGAACATTCCACCATTCCTAAAGGATGCTTTAGAGCTTGAAAACACCTTTTGTGATCTACTTGCCCTTCATATTAATTTCTTGCATAATCGACAACCGTCACTTTATAGCTCTATAATCAGAAACTATTATTTTAAATTCTTGCTAATAACGGAAATATAAAAAACACGTGTCTTTTATATAAGAATAAAAATTAAAAGTTTCTTCTATCACAACGTATGTGGTTATAAGATTAATATTTTGCTAGTGTATATATTAATTATAATAATTTTGTTGTGGTTCAAACGTATCAACGTAATTTTATTCCAAGTTAACTGGCGTTTCATTGATACCCCTAACATTAATGATGGTGTTTAACTGTGCGATTTATATCCACCTTAAAAATAAGAGTAAAAAAAGTTTGTCTTGTTGGTTTTCTTCTAAGCTTCCTGAATTGCTCCATTCAAAATGATTGATTTTGAAGCATTGCAAAAAATACTACGTAATTTAGTTGATTAAATGTTTTATATATCCATATGCATAGTCTTTGAGTATCTTATGTATTGCTCATTATAATTGGGGTAATAAGCAAATAATATACGTCCTTATATTTGCGCAATTCGTTTCTTTCAGAAGTAATGAATATATTACAAAAAAAAACATCACCGCAAATACACTCAGCGTCAATAAAAACGATCCACGCGCTTTTTGTGCCAAAAAAATGTGCTAAAGAGAACTGTGTATTGAATATTTCTTTCATACACATTCCACCTGTTACAATACGCGTCATGACGCTAAATCTTTATCATCAACCCACTCGCGGGACGTGACAGTCAGATGTCATTGCCTCTTATGCGTTTCTAATGCAACCTTTCAACAATAGCAGTTCCGCCCGTGGAAGGTAATAGCATGCAGACGACAACGAAGTAATTACGAAATGATTGCAGCAATCGTACTTAGTTGCTAGGCCGGTGGCTTTTGACATTAAGGAGCGAGCTGGTTTCCGTTTCCGGCTGATTTTGATGGACAATTACGAAAAAAAGGACTCGATCGAGAAAGTGGTAAAAGCTGAATGCAATGTGCTACTGTCCAATGAAATGTTCTTTATTGATATTATAAGGTCAGACATGTAAACAAACGTCCACAACTGTTCATAACATGGATCAAAAATAATGTTCCCAAATAGCCTTTGTATTATTAATGGACTAAAACTGATTAGGATATTAAACATATCTGGATTTTGACATTTTTATCTTCCTTTGTGTCCACGAAGTGCCATGCTATAAAATTTTATTCAGTCTTTAGTACTTGATATCACATAATAGGGATTTTTATCGATTTTACACGTTCCAAAAGTACCTATTAATTGTGGCTATTCTAACCATTTCTATACTTTTTAATTCTTTAATGTGACCCAGATCTATAAAAACTAGTCCAGGAATAATAAATAAGCGATTTAGTTCAAGGATTTTTTAGAGGCAATGCAGAATAACTATTTATTTTCTTTTGTGACACCAGTAATAACACATTTTCAGAGCCAGTGTAATTATTATATTTGCAATTTTAGTTAAAAAATGAATTGGGAATACATGACGGCTATGCGGCTAGTCACTATGTTTACCCTCCAAATAAGAGAACTCATACCACAAAAAAAATACAGTATACCGTAGTTATTTAAAAGAACCTTCCAGATATAATACTTGAAGAGCACGATCTCTTTTCTACATTTTTTCAAACTTGCTTGAAATTCACTCAAATTCAGTACGCTAACTTGTTTACTCAATACCCACACAAGGATTACACAAAGACAATTTGACATACACAAATCCCCTCATTAATCATTTTAACACCGCCTTCCAGCAACCACTAATTAGCCAACACAGTTTTTCAACTTCCTGCTTGAATAAAAGCCGCCTTGCAGCGGGCCACGAGCCGCAGCTAGAACGTTACCGTCCGGTTGCGGATACTGTTTCGATCAGWTATACTCCAAGTCGGAAGTACATGATATCGTTAATTAAACCTCTGGTATAACAACGGCCACCGCTACGTTACACCTTTGTGAATGACTCAAAGCTGACAGACAAGCAATTAAGATCACTGGTACAAAAAGTAAATCAAAGACCTGCCAAGGTCGGTAGCGTTGGGTTATGGCTTGGAAATGCGCTCGCTGCAGCAAGAACTGCGATCTTGCTAGGAGAGGTATTTTCAAAACAATAGAGTAGAATAGGACTGATCTATGAAGCTTCTGGAGGACATAAATTTTAAGTGGAAGGATTTTGCATTTTGAAGCCAGCTGAATGAACCAAAAAATATATAAATGTTTTGTTCATCATTAATATTGATTAATCATTAATGTATACAGAAAAGCAAAGTTTATAGGTATATATTTGAATTTCCAAGACACTCAGTCAAAATAATTTGTAGAATTATATAATAGAAGTAATCTTTATAAAGAGAGATGCAAAATAGGAATAAAATTACAAAATCTGTTGTTCAGGTATAATTTATTATCCAAAAGCTATTCGTGAGAGATGTAGCAGGATGTTTGCAAGTAGTACATTACACAATGTAGTTAAAAACACATATTATGGACCCCTTATCAGTGTACAAAGGCAAATCCAAACAAGCTTTAGGGTAAATATATCGTGCGGAGTATTAAATAATTATATTCTATGTTGGAACTCTAACAGCAGACTGATATCTACAAACGATTTCTGAAACTTTTCAAGAACAACTAGATGATTATGTCTTCAGCAATATGGTTACAATCCTCTTTGGCAATCTCCTGATTGCCACCACAACCAAACTTAGCGAACGCTGTCAACTATGCCATCTGCAGAAGACGAGCCTTTCGTATCCCGCTGCGAGGTGGGCGTTGAGAATTTGGGACGGGACTCGTTAGCATTTTATATGTCGCGTGAATCATCCGATTATACAATCTGCTTTCCCTTTCAGTGGACCTAGAATTTGGGAGGCAGTGTCGCGAGTCGAAGCGATTTGACGCGATTATTGAAATTCGGTTTCGTAATGTTTATGAATTATGCGGTTTAAGTAAACAGTGCAGTCTTGGTTTGGTTAACTAGGTTACATTTTTTGCTGTTGGAGGTTCACGAACCAAAGTGGTGTTACGACATAGCAAGGACTACTGGATCTTGGGGAATCAAATCATTGGGCCTTATATTAATTAATTAATTAATTTGATTTTTTTAAATATTTTACTCCTTGAAAGTGTAAATTTGCAGTAGATGGGGCACCATTGCATCTTGATTTGGTTTTGCCTAACCGATGGATATAGGAAGAAATTCAATTATTCTTTGACAACCAAGAAGCCCTCGAGATTTTGTTTATAAGGAATAGTGAAATAACAACCAGTTCATAGTGTAGAACATTACACATGATAACATGACGTATGTATGTCCCCCCACTCCAGAAATGTTAATACGTATTAAAAGATCGTTTTGGATTTAATTATGGTATGTGAAGATAAAGTCCTTAAATGTTAGGTTTTGAACCATAGAACACTGAAGTCCTTGTAAATCTTTTATACTTTGTCTAGGCAATTTTGTGCAAACTATCTTCTTAATATACTGTGAACGTAGTTGGAATAAAGATAGTAATYTCATAYCACACAATTTCGTATTCTATGTTACTGTAGCWACTAAAACATAAGAATATATATACTAGGGTGAATGCTTTCAGCGTCCATAATATAAGATAATATTTTCTCMWAAAGATCAGCGTTTTAAAACWCTGACAAAAATTATTGGTCTAACGTTTCGATTACACCTGTAATCTTTGTCAAAGACGAAGAATCCAAAATTCGTCTGGCACCAGATCAAACAAAACTTTGAAAGTAAATAAACAAATCACCAAGGAAGCGAGACGTCATAGAAACAACGTGCCAATCTGATAAAATATGAACCTAACAACGAAAAAGGAACTACCTACCTACTAGATATACAGAACTACTTGATAAAAGATAAGTACAAAATAGCCTTGCAAGTGTCATCTAACTCATAATTTCCACAATCCCTATTAAAATTATTAGTATTGCTACCAATTTCTATAGCTTCTTTAATTAGACGTTTGTGATAATATTTTTCTCTATGTAAAATTTTTGTTTTATCAAAATCAATCATGTGTTTTGGTCAAATATGAGTGTTCAGCTACCGAGGATTTATCTATCTGTTGCAGCCTAGTAGCACGTATGTGTTCTTTCAAACGCGTACCTACTTTTCGTTTAGTTTGACCTACGTAACACCTGCCGCAAGAACAAGTAATATTGTAAATCAATTAGGTAGCTTGGAAACAAGCTGATTGAACGTATGTGCTACCTAATTGATTCAGGATGTTTCACAATGAATGCACCTTTGAATCCATTCAATTTTGTAAATTCCTTCACTCTCTAAATGTACTTTATCTTCAGTAGAACTTAAATTTTATCTAAATTATTATATGTACTATCAGCAACTAAAATAACATGTTTTCTAAACATCCTCCTTAATTATTCCGAAGGGCCTTGTACATAAGGCAAATTCAACTTTAATTTATATTGTCCTGGCTGAGAATTTACTTCACTTGGATGAGCACTTTTATTAAAAACTGACCAAATAATCTTATTGCTATAACCATTTCTCAATAGTGCTGATTTAAAATGATATACTTCTTTTTGTAACAAACTCATCTGAGATCCTTTGTGTTCTAACAAATAATGTCCTTATAAGACTATTCTTTTGAGAGGGAGGGTGGTGAGATGTGGCATGTAAATATCTGTCTGTGTGTGTTGGTTTTCTGTAAACCTTGTGTCCTCACTGTCCGGTGTTTATTCTGTAAATATGGACATCCAAGAAAGGTAAACTACCATTACTTTCTTAATCTTGTGTCAGACAAATTTTTAGGTTCTTCGTCTTGGATAAAGATTACAGACCATTAATTTTTTGTCAGTGTTTTAAAACGACAGCGAACTTTCCAAAAAAATACTATCTTATAAAAATATATAAATATTTAATATGGAAGCTACATGTAGTAACGAAAACAATTACTTAAGATAAACTTATTTGAACGGGACTTCACCGCATCATGCATATGCGGACCACACTCATCTATATCATCTAACTAGCTACAGTGGGTCACGCCTAGCATAACTCACTTTCGATGATTCTATGCTAATCCGCTTCTTCACGTTAATATGCAAGCTTCTAATAATTCTCTTTCTCACCTCTAAGTTGAGGCAATCCGCTTTCTTGCGCTGCCCTCATAAAAAATAATTCAATTACTATAAGACCCGGCAGTCTTTGTTCTCCGGTTCTTAGACGTTGCTCAAATGATGTTGTGTAATTAGAGTAGTTAAAAAGGAAAGCTAAAGGTCGCGGCGTGTGTGTAAAAAAATAACAGTTCACTTTCCAGGCGGTATTAATAGCGGCTGTTAGAGTGCTATTATATATTTTTCCACGCGCGTTATATGAGCTGCGAATGTAGTATAATGTGAAGACACTCTTGCCTAATTTCGGCTTGCAACAGTTAGATATGCCTCCAAAAAAGTAAAGTACATGATTAGAAATATGGTGCAGAGGTTGTTATATTACACAGAGGTGACATGTTCCTAAGAAAGACTGAAAACTTGTAATTAATTAAATATACATTAAAGCATTAGCAGGTTTTTTAAGCATAGGTTTCTGAGAGCTACAAGATCGTTTTTGCTCGTGTTCTATGTTGTTTTTAGATTCATGCGGGTCAGCACAATTTCGAGGAACCCAAAATTAGTATTAGTATTAGTATTAGTAATCTAAAAATTTTGGAACCAGACTTTCACGTGGAATTAATTGCATGTGCATTCTATCTTTGATGTTGCATAAATATCCAAAAACATGCCGCAGTGTAAACAATAAATTTTATTTAAAATGCATTATCTAATTTTTAGTGATTAATTTAAATGTATGGCTGTCTAGTTGACTACTAAGGTAGCAGGTGAACACCAAACATCTGGTTGCTGTTGCTGTTTATACAGAGCAACAATTTAACTATAGATTCTAATTCTATGACTAACAATAAGATTTTTTCCATATAAACATAGCCACGTAAATGCTTGGTTTTCTAGATACTTTATCAGTTAATTTAAAAAATTTTTTTTGTTTTTGCCTAAATTTTTGATAATTTGACTTAACTGTCCTAAACAACCATTCAGGTTCAGGGGTTCGTCAGTATCACTATCAAAGAGTGCAGAATTTACAGAATACGGATTTATGCTCACGGTTAAATTTTTCACAACACTTAAATCGTAATGAAAATTTGATACTCACATTAGTGTAGATTAACGAATAACATTTCATAGAAATGGCGCAGTAAATTTCCATAACAACCATCATTCGTCGAACGAAAATCTCCTTTTAGTAAGGTGTTGCAATTTTCATCGCCGAAAACCGAAAACGTCAATGTGTGGTGGTATTATTGGTAATCGATTAATAAGATCAATTGAGTTACTTGATCGACTTAATGCAGATTCATACTTAGAATTTCTAGAAAACACTTCAGTAGAGCTTTCAGAAGAACTTGGTTAACACACACGGGCAGACCAATATCGAGCCCACCTCGTTCACCTGACTTAAACCCTTTACATTAATTACTCGAGCGGTGAATTTGGTAAGAAAAAATCCAAATGAATTAATAGAGCTACACTCCTTTTAATTATATTACTCTATTAATGAAGCTCATAATTAATGCAAATGCAACGCAGTATTAGAAGCAACCAAGAAACTAGTAATTTTTTAATCTTCAAAAGAGACGCTGCAATACAGTCAAGAAGCTACGAAAAAATATTCGTGCGTACAGCGCGCTAAATCAAAACTAATAATAACAGCACAAGAACACATCGCATGTAAGGCCGTTTTTCAATATGTAGGTCAATGGGGCTCAGCCGTTGCGGAAAAAGCGTTGCAAAAAGGAAAACTCACTTGCAGCAGTTACAAAAGTATTGTCGACGAAACCCGATGCAGGCTTCATGGTTGCCTGGCTGCAGTTTGTGGTCGATTACCGAATCGGTGGTTTTAACAGTCGGTTTGGTAATGGACCCCAGTCAAACTAACGCAAACAAACGACAGCCGCAAACCGATGGAATTTTAGGTATCTCGCGATTTGGTGAGAAGTTTTGGAAACAAATAAGCCACAGAAGTTAAGTCCAATGTTAAAAACAGTCCGAAAATATTTGTGGTTGCAATATTAAAACTGAAATCAAGCTTATTTCATCGTAATGACACTATAATTTGCATATACCTTACTAACCAAATAGATAATATTCTATTCTATTCTAAATCATCTTTTTTCTTCGTGATCAGGAACGTTAAGAACCCAGAACGCTCTAATGCAGAACTTTTTGCTATAGTGCCGGCGATTTTGTAGTTTTTTCCCGCCTGGTTGGTATATTTCCGCAATTCGTTGAGCAACACCGTTTTGAAACAACCGGTGGCGATTAAGCCATTTTTTGCAAGGCGGCCGAGAAAAAAATTGCGGAACAGTGAGCTGTCGATTTTTCGCCATGTCGAGTGAATGTTTGTTTAATGGGAAGCAAGGTGACATGCCTTTTTGTCGAAATTGTCATTGCAGTTGCAAATTATGTATTCAGTGATTTTGACGGGACCATCAACGTTGCGCGACTTCTATCATGAATATAGTAACCACAACAGTTATGCCAAATAATGATGGCTAAGTTATAAATGTTTCTAGGCCCAAAATAGAAAGCAATTTAAAATTTATCCACGATCATGTGAGCTCCTGATGGCATTGAATGGTATAGGGATGGAATTTGTGGGGCTTTAGAACTTTTCTCACGTTTCACGGAATATTCCTGCTGCACCAACAGCCCCCCCTCCCACCGAACTGATAGATTTAGATCCATCATGAAGTCACCAAGTATTTGGGCAGCTCATCCACTATTCTTGGTTATTTCCTCTTTTTATTAACACCCTAACCAGGTGCTTGGAATGTAGAAACAATATCTCGAATGTACTTATATGATCGTGGTGTTCAAAATGTTTTCTTTTCTGAAAACCGTTATTGAACGCCAATAACATTGATTTTTAGCAACTTAAGTCAAAATCATTCTAATACGTGCAGCAGTACTGTAAACCATGACTTCATGAGTTCAAACAAACCAAGGGCTCTTTAATTGATTGATTCTTGAAAGACTGACGAAATTTTTTCTCTAATTAATGAATAACTTTTCGCTATTCCATCATAAATTCCTTAGTAGTCATCTAACGAATTGATAAACTTATTTGCCACATGCATCAGGAAGGCATGAGTTGCCTTCCTGTTTTTGGATGGATTAACAGAGCGTCGTAGCTCTTTTTGWAAAGGAATAATGTACCTACATTGCTAGAGGAGAAGTTCAAATTGGTGTTTAATTCAGTTCCTGAAACTGAGATAAATTCCGTTTCAAAATTTCCAATGAGTAATGTAATAAAGTACAGCAAACTCTGAAAAAAAAGCAGCACCCTATATATAGACGATCTAGGTAGCATGGAATTGTTATGTTGACATTTTCATCAATTCAATTACCTCCTTCGGTTCAAAAGTTGCAGCTACTGGGGTCCCTTTAAAATTATCACCTGGTATACGAACGGGAGAAAACTTCTAGTGAATCTGATGTTTTCAGCTTAAACTAATACTTTTAAGCGATGTAATCGTTCTCAATAAGACAACGATATAAAGTGTCTACGTTAGCAGTTTGCAGTGTCTATCCAAGAAATATCTCCCTCATTTTCCAAGAAGAATCGTTGGTGTCAAAAACCTTTGGGATTGAATTTACGGTAGAGAAATAGTATTTGTTTCATGACAAAATACGCCAACTTACTACACCTTGAGACAGTTATTGTTTGAACTTGACTTTTACCACAGTTAATTGACATTATTAACAGAACTTAGAAGTTTTTTTGCAGATTTAAGTAATATGAATGCAAGTAATAATAGGATGGTAGTAAATAGGAAACTCTTTCTATTAAACAAAGGAAGATGACAAAAAAATCTTTCGAGTTTAACGTTTACAAACTCAATAACTCACAACGATCCCATGCGTGACTCATGCGGTACGTCATGTACATGTGTGTCATGACAGTCATCTGAAGTTGTATCGGAGGACTAACAGAAATGCTCGACCAATTTGTTATTACATCAAAATACCAGGCAATCGGCTTAACAAATGATTTAGCGATTAATTCCACACGACTTGAAGGTGCAACGTTTTCAATAAAGAGAAATCGCCTGACAACAAAGCCTTCTGTATTGCAAGATTTGCAAGGCACAAAAAAAGCTTGAGAATGCTAAGTGCAATTACCACGAATTGGTAAACCTAACCGATTCGAATCAGTAGCAAACAATCGTCTATTGTTCGATTTGTTTTCGTTTGCAGCCAGGGTTATGGCGATGCTGGGTACATTAATTTAATCGTGTTCACGAACACTTCTCTATAGGAATTTAGCAATAAATTTAGTAGTGTACAGGCATTGTATAAGAAAAGTGTTATGGCTTTAATTATTGATTAGTTCCCAATGCAGGATTCCTATATTGTCTTCATATAAATAATGCAAAGCCAGTTTGAGGATAAATTGCAGATGAAAGAAACTGCTCTTTTGGGTTTTCAAAATGAGAAAAAAATCGGAGAGTTTACTTGAGCTACTCACGAAATCTAACAAATTTTTCCATCGTGGGTTCTTTGCTGAGCTTTGAAAATTGTACCAACGATCACACACAGTCAAACTTTTGAAAGGCCAAATAAACCATCTTAACTACGTCTCCTACCTTCATTCCTACTGGCGAATCCCCAAGTTTTATTCAGGCTGCCCACGAGAACAACAATCACCACAGCTAATCTCATGATCCGCACTTCCTGGGTGTCAGCGTTCACGAACTGCACCGAACCGACTGCGAACCCGGCAAATACACTGCAGAAAGAACTTTCTATTACTTTATACACCGGGCTACCGCTGGTTCTTACCCCACCTAAGACAACAGAAGCTGCTGGGTCCTGGGTGAAGCTGCTGCCGCATACAGTACCTTCGGGAAGGCTAAAGTAAAATACGATTGTAACTGTAAAGGAAAAACTATTAGCTGAATTAGGTGAAATTTCGGGTGAAATTAAGTAAAAGACGTTTTTTAAATTTTAGGAAATGCAGCAGATAAGCAGGTGAGTACATCGAGTGTGATAATAACGCATAAAACTCAAAATGAGGGTTATATAATAAAAATTGTGAAAAAACGATGATACAGGTAACTTAAGATTTACCAAGAGCTTTATTTTGAAAAGATTTTTAAATGGAACGCTAGGTGTATTTTTGCATATTTGGATTCTCTGGTAAATAAAGTTTTTCTTGCATCTTCTAAACATAGCCATCGAGGAAAGCCGTTTAGTATTGTTATTCAAAAAATTATAAAACCTAACTGACCAATAGTTGCAGCTTCTTTGACCTAACGTTTTATCGGCGCTTCATTCTTCGTTTTTCAAGTCTACCATGGTTTTTAGCTGCACAAATCTGTATAATACTTTTCTAATAGATTGAACTACATCCCTAACATCTAAAACGTTTGTCTATTGTAATGTCTAAATACTTTACCGAAATAAATACTTCAGCGAATCAAAATTACAGTTTGTGCACCTTATCAATGAAAAGTTGTCTTCTACAAGAAAATGGCATGTTTACAGTGTCATCTGCAAAAGTGATTATACTTCCACCATTATTTAAAGTGTTTAAGTCATTTAAATATAATGTAAATAGCAGTGACCTCAATACGGTACCCTGATGAACCCCCACTCTATTATAGTCATTTCACCATATTCCTCTTTTAATTTTACACATTGCTTTTTATTACATAAGTAACTACGCTATGTATTACTGCTCTAATACCCATATTCTTTCTTTGCCAAGTCGAGGAAAACACATGTAGTAGCTTTACCCTTATCTAGCGCTTTATACAATAACTTGTCAACCAATCGCACCAAAGGTTGGCTTTCCTTGCCTAAAGCCATGATGATTTTCATTAATTAGAATAATCTAATGTTCTAAGAGTTTTTCCAATGTAACTTTGATTACCTTTTCTACAATTTTTGATATATTGTTAATCAATGAAGTTGGTCTGTAATTAGACATCGTAATGGTTGAATTCTTTAGATAATAGGGATAATAGGGTCTCGAATGACAAGAATACATATGGTTCGATCAGAAAAATAAACATTTGATGACATCGTATGCTCTATTTCAATATCTCAAAATAAATCTCTTTAAATCTCAAGTTACCAGCGTTTTCCAATTTGTGCAAAAATCCTTAATTTGAATTTTACTCTTTTACTTTAGAAATGCGATATTTCTAAAATTCTGCCTCTTTTAGATTAAACCACCTACCTTCGTAGGTATTTTTTCAGAAAGTGCAACTTATGGGAA
The DNA here is from genome assembly GCA_025024175.1 of Rhyzopertha dominica. Classification (NCBI taxonomy): domain Eukaryota; kingdom Metazoa; phylum Arthropoda; class Insecta; order Coleoptera; family Bostrichidae; genus Rhyzopertha; species Rhyzopertha dominica. The sequence goes on along the minus strand of QCXZ01000137.1, from coordinate 1,666,421 downwards.
AAGCACTGAGACATCTCGTAAAAGTGAATGAAACTACTTACCTTCTCCAAGCTACTACCTGGTTATTATCCTGAAGCCAGCCTTGATTTGTTACGTTTTCAGAAAGTAACAAAATTGTGGATGGCAGCCATTTCATCACAGTGCACTACTTACAAAGTGTACACGAGTAATAACTACACTCCACAATTCACTACACAGTTTAATGAAAATTAGATACTAAATATAAAATGTTACTTTGCTACAAAGAGAAAAACAGCACATTATGTACAATGAACAGCGTATTAAAATCGACCTCAAAGACGGTAGTTTTATGGCTAATAAATTCATAAACAAAATTTTACTTGAGCTAAAGCTAAGCTAAAGGTTTTTAGGGACTAGAATACAATATCCTATTTTATGATTGAAAAACTGGAGCGTGCATTTGCGTAAACTAAGTACTATATATATCAGTCACCAAAACAGAAATTCCTTCAAAGAGACCACCATAGTCTAATAAAATAAAAGTTCAGCAATTCGGCTACATGCTTGTAAAAATTTCATATCTCATTTTTTTAATTTACCTCTATACTTTGTCTAAGAGCTTTTATACGCGATATTTCCACATATACTTTCCCTTTAAATCTGCAATGACCGTGATTTTTGTTCAAACAACTAAATGTTGCAAATTAGTTAAATGTCTTTATTTTGACCTAATGTTACTAGCTCCCAATTTGAAATAAATGTTCGAAGCTCCTTTCAAATTGAACAAATCTCGAAGGATAATTAGATGATATTTTAATGAACGAACACTAGCTTTATTGAACCACACGATCAAAATTTCTAATCTAAAAGCAAACTGAATAGCGCATTGTAAAAACAAATGCCGTGACAGCCGATATCAACACGGAATTATGTAACGGACATACTCATAAGCAGTTTTCTTGACAGCCAACGAACAAGAGATAGCAGGCTAAAAATAAACCTGGGCGGGTAACAGGCTCTCAAAAATTGTGCACGTTTCATACACACGTGTTTTTATCCCTTCCAGTAGATTAAATATCGCTTGCGCGGAGTTCTGCAAACTGAACTAAATTTACCTGGATGTATTAAGCTAGACTAAATTGCACTCAGCTGTTTCTAAATTATGCTGTCTCATAATCGGGGCTAACAAAACAGCTTTCGTAACTTGCAATTGGTCTCAAACAGTTCCATTTAAATAGAAAACGCACAATGGCGAATTACTTATTTCTGGTTTTTGCAATACTGCGATAGAAAAATGCAGTAGGCATATTTTTTATCAAACTAGAGTCGCTTTCATTACAAGCTTTTTTGCTCGTTGGGGATTCAAAAACTGTCTGGAGTGGGTGTTGATTTTATCGCGATACTTTTTTTGAGCGGCTGGTTAGGTGAAATATTCCGCCTATAATTATGTCATGCCAGACACCCACCGGTCGGTATATTGTTTTTTGTATGATATTGGGTGGATTTCGTTGACCTCCCTTTCCATAGAGCATTCACACCTCTTCTGATTTTTGTACGGTTAACGCAGTCTAAAAATGGAATGGAATTCAAATCTGTCACTTTAGTAAGAAATTGGAGATTACTGAAATAGAAGGAAAAACTGATCTATTCACCATACACAAAGATGACACATTAGAAGAGATCCTCACTTTGTAATTGTACAAGCATTCTTGATTGATGTCCAGTAGATGGAAAACTGTTTCTTCCATGATAAATTTTTACAGGTTAATAGTTATGGACCAGTTGGAAAGGGAACCATTACATCAATCTAACCTTATCTGAAAGTTTTCACAAAAGATTTTAAAAAAATATGTAGTCTGACTTAAAAAGAAACAGTTTTGCTACTAATATTTGACGGACATTTATCATATTTAGATGCACAAACTCTCGAAAATGCGACAGATATACATATTAAAAGATATGTGGAATAAAAGAATATTGGAATGACAAGCCCTGAATATTAGAAAAATACATCGATCCGAAATGATAAATTTGTTTGTTAAGTTTGAGAAGATAGTGTTTTACAAAAAACTATTCGAGCATGGTTTAACTCAACAAGGGGGATTTCTGTACGACAAAGAGAAATACATACAAGTTAAATAAAAATTTGAATGAGATGTTTCTAATAGAATTTTGTTATCTTATGGTAGGCAAACTCCTTTCAAACTGAATAAAGCAGATGTGTTACTAATATAGAAAAATAATGTTATTTCATATAATGTGTTTGTATTTATTACAGAGTTTTTTCCTTAGTACTCATATTTTTGTTATGTACAATATATGTAAAATTATTTGCAAAAAATTTTGTAAGTAAACTCTTTATATACCAGTACAAGATATTTTCAGTAGGACTTGTACTGTATATTCTGACCATTTAAAAATTAATCTGGTTGAGTGGAAGCATATTGAAGTATTATTAAGTAAGTGTAAACAGCTTACATTCAAAATTTGTCTAAAATTTATACCTGCACGTCTTTACTTCTTACACCTTTATTAGCAAAATTATTCAAGCTGGTAACATTGTCATGCTGAGATAGTTCTTTGGTTCTTTTTTTTCACCTCAATCCAAGTGTTGAAAAAATTATACGAATTACACGGATACGTAACCACCCACATCGCCTGATATAGCAACTTGTGACTTGACAATTTTTAGGATAAAATTCCACAAAATCGATGATAACTTGCATGAAATAGAAACAAGCGGTAGTCAAATAGGCTTTTATGCATTCATAAAAATGTAATTAGCTTACCGGTTTAGGTCGTCTAATTACCAAAAATCCATCGAATCCCTCTTCAATCAACACAAGTCACGACACAACACTTCACCACGCACTGCAACAATTCAGAAAATTCACTWTCGAAAAACCAAATTATARCGTACGGCGATTGGCAGCTCGTCGGGAACTAGCAGCGGTTTCTGGATTTTTCGCCGAATCTAGAAGCCTGCGACGCGCTTCACATTTTCGGCCACACGTGCGGCCGGTAAAACGGCGTAAACAAGTTTTTGCCGAGTTAAAAAAACGCGATCGATAGAATAAAAACTGTTGTACCGCTTAACATTGACGATTGACCGGCGTATTTTGCGTTTATAATATCAGTATCTAGGTGATCGCGTATACGTGTGGTGATAAGTGGCGTCGTAGTGGTATTTTCGGAACTGGAATATTTGTGTTTTTGGTGATATGGATGGACTGATCTTCACATGGGTGAGTACAGGAAATTGTGGCTTACGTTACTATAAAGTTCTGTTTTACCTGTAGAAGAAATAAAGCCATATTTCTCAATACACATTAGAATTTACTGCTAATTCAGTTTTTGAAGAAGATTGATGTACATACATCAAGTGACAAAGCATTTATGTCTATGGTGTGCCGAAGAAAACATTAATTACATCAAACCAAGCCAACATTAGTATCAAATTTACAAGGCGTACATTCCAAAAGTCTTACTATCTCTATAGTTGCAAATAGCTTATACATAAATAGATATTATCGAAACTGTATACGGGCCATTCTGTCAAAGTAAAACCTTTTTGAACTGTTCTTGTCTAGGATACTTGACAAGGTCAACGCATCAATAAGCACAGAGAACGTATAGATCAGGTAGTAAGCTTATTGAAAATAACGAACATATGAAACATTTTATTGTATACACAACAAAATAACCAATAGCTAACTATTTGACCTGTTGAAATTAAAAATAAGCAAAGTAACTGGTAGTGAGGACCATTAAATGAATTGTAATGCTAAAAGAGAAAATTAAAATTAATTTAGACATGTTCTATTGAAAAATGTTTCCTTTGTGTATGCTCAAATTCTTGTAGTTCCGTGTTGGACTGACTGAGACATTAATATGTTATAAAAAATAGTAATATTGGTCCAACTTTGGAGTATTATTATAATAGATAAAGGTATAACGAAATTGACCTCACAATAAACTTTGACATCTTTGTAATTTTCAGTTTGACATTATCCTTGCCACGTAGGTCAAACTTACTCAAAAGACTATTAATTCTTAGTGATAGAGGTGCAAAATGTACTTGTGAATTTAAATAAGATTCTGCATACTGTAAACATAGACATTTCTTGCACATTTTTACAATAATCTCAACAAGTTTGAGATTTATGACTACAATAAAATATGGTCTATGGGGGGGGGGGGAGGCAAAGCAGGAACTTTCGTTAGTGAATAATTCAACATAAATAAAAATGTCCCTTTATCGGATTATGCACCTAAGTAATTAATGAAGTATTTATTACATGAATAATCTTCGTTGATTTTCTACAAGGTGACTTAAAACATTTTCTGTGAAGGCTTAACATTTTTTATGTTTTTTATATACACTGATCATACAAAGCTCGTTTATTTCTAATTCAATTATTGATGATCTCAGGTGATATCTAGCGCATTCAGTTGCAAAAGATGGGTTGTAAGATTTTATTTGGAAGAATAACTATCTGTGATCCACATCATAATGTATAAGTAATGTCAAACGAAGTACTGAAGAGAAATAAATTTCCCCTTAGGCATCTACTAATAGAATCATATTTTATGATTTGGAATTCTCACATAGCAAAAACTAATCAATTAACTGATGCACTTGTAGATTAGTTTCTACTTTTCCCACTAAAAATTTAAATAAGGAGTGAATAGGAAGCTCATAACGATAAAAAGCTCAGAATGAGGAAACAACCTAGTCGTGAAACTACACCTAAGACTATAATGATTTGAACTGTTGGCTTAGTCAAACTTAAAAATACAAGTATAAGCTCCAGCATTATGCGTTAGCAGACCAAACACCCCCAATCACCATTAAATTTATTGTCGTTTTATCTCTAACAACTCTTATTCGTACAACTAATTTTACTTAAAAAGTACTTTTGTTGCTCTCTGACTAAACTAATAAGCGCGGCATAAATTGAAAATCATGCTTTGAGTCGACTATATCAATGCTAGGTAATAACCAAACACTGCAACACATCAGTAAAATGACAACATATTACATCTCAACAATTTTCTACACATTATGAGTACTACGTAAAATCAGAATTAGATACTTGCAAGACATGCTTTGTTATGAACACAGTACAGAATATACCATCTGTTTTTATAGACTGAGCATTTGGGTTTATTTGATTATCACATTTTTCGTTTAGCTATTATTTTTTTTTAGTTAAGCCAACCTCCGTAGTCCGCCAGTGCACTGCTCCCAAAAATTAACCCACCAGTTATTATTTTAACCAAATTAAGCCCCATTTAAATAAACTGAAATATATTTAATCGGATTTTCAAAAGACTTTTGTATACTGAAGTCCTTTTCTGTAAAATAAAACATGCTCGCAGACCAAGATATATACAACACAAAATTACATAAAAATATGCGTAGTGTTCATTTCATATTTTGTTTATTTTGTATAGTCATCTGAAACTACTAGAAAACAAAATATTTAATCTTTTCCAACGAATCAAAATTTATTTAAACGACACGTCCAATCGACGTATTTGTTTCTACTTGGCTGCACAGAAATATTCTAAGGGAATACAGCATGTGCTTCTAAGAAAATGGCGCTCCGACACATTTTGGTGCAGCGGTACGTCGCTTTCTTGATGACGTTCTTGCCAACAGATGAATACGGCGCACGTTGTTGTAGAATGCCCACCCCGATCGCCAGATTTAACTTCTTTAGATTAGGCTTTTTAATTTGACCATCGAATGGAGTCTTTTATCTCCTATGTTATCTGATGTAATGTTGCTCCAATACCCATATACACTATTTGATTTTTCGGCTAATACATTGATTGGCTTTTCATGCGCTTTTCAACATTTTCAGTCCTGAGAAAAAGTTTAAGATGGCTCTCATTACCACCAATAGACATAGTAGGAAGCACATAATTTAGCCTGTGATTTTTTTGTTTTTTTATGTTTTGAAGCAATTTCAGTAAAAGTAATCATTATTTGGGGCATAGGTATTTTTACTGTCAAGTTAAAGCGCCTTATTCTTCGTATAGCGCCCAAAATATTGCAATGTATTTAAGGGTGAAGTGCAATAAATCTTATCATTCACCAATGAGAGAACGTATCGGGTCAAGTTCTTTGCAGACCTCTCAGGATAGGACGAAATCTACTTTACGACAGGCAATTAGGTCTTACTAAGGGCGGTTACCTGTATGCATGTTTTTTGGATTTAATTCCTACAATAATTTACATGCAAAATCCATTTTATTTCTACATCTTATTGTGTTCAATTCTGATGGCCTGCATTCTGTTTTTCTAATATTTTATCGATGAACCGAAATACACGCATATTACGCACATACGAAAACAGAAGTCGCTTTTTAGCAAGAATTTTACGGAAAAATGAAGAATACGCAATGCAGTGCCCTAGAGATTTGTATACAGAACATGAAAAAATTGGAATAGTGGCTTTAAAATGGCTTCTCTGGACGTAAAATCGTTTTACGTGTAATAGCATGGGCAGAAACAGACTACCCTAGGTCCATGGGCGTACCGAAGGGGTGGCAAGGAGGGCAGCTGCCCCCCCCCCCCGGACCTGGGTTGATAACTCTGGGCCCTTCCAATTTCCCATTAGCTGGTAAATTATGGGTGTACACCTAAAAGTTGTTTTACACAATTGTAAATACAGTAAAAATAGGCAAGTGTATTTCACAATTTTCATCCAGAACTCATATTTGACCCTTGCAAATGACCTTCTGTAATAAGTCGTTGTCAAATGGTTTCCCAGCTTAATCGATGCCATGTGCGTTTTGAAGCTGTAACTGCAATATTCTTGTTGTTACGAATCGTTGTCTTAAGGCAGATATAACTTTAAAAGACTATCTTGGTCAGGATGAGTCATAACACGATTTCTGCTTAGTTCAGCTCTTCTACCTTTTCCTACAAAGATTGTTCAACCAACTAATGTTATATGGAAACACATCAGAATCTGTCATATATTCGGTGATGACTCTAACTTTTGTACCAAATTTCTAAATTCACATTACATTTTAACAATTAAAACAAAAAAAAAACTAAAAATCCATCCGAACTCACGTTTATGAAAGTCAATGTACTTAATATAAGTTTTAGGAATCCAGTAAAAGCATTATCAGCACGAATTAAAACCCGGTGTGTTGTTAAAAATGTAATTAAATATAATAATATAAATATTGAGTGGTCGGTTAATTTTTGAGAGCAATGCACTGGCGATCTAAGAAGGTTGGCTTGACGCATAATGCTGGGGCATTTGTCATTCTGAATTTTAATAATGTTAGTTATCCATCGAGTCTCTTTCCCTATGGAGTAAAAATGACTGCAATTGTATCTTAAATTTCTAAAGCTTCTGGTGTGAGAAGTTGAAACTGTACTAAAAGCGCATCGGTTAATGCATTATAGTCTTTGATATGTGTTAATTCTGAATCAGAAATCGTGCTCCTATTAGTAGAACTTTTAAGGTGAAACTTATGTTCCTTTGGTACTTCGTATGATAACATTATACATTATGTGGATCAGGGATTTTTATTCTCGCAATTCTCATCAATAACGGAATTAGTAATAAAGGGGCTTTGTATGATCAGTGTACATAGAGAACATATAAACAATTTGAGTCTTTACTTCGCAGAAATTGCCTTGCATAAAATCCACGAATTACTTAAGTACCTATATCTTAAAAAACGTTGATTATTTCTATTTATGTTGAATTATACTCTACAGGACGTTCGTGCTTTGCCCCCCCTAGACCAAAAGCTGGGTACGCCCATGCCTGCGTCCTTAAAAATTGATATTATAGTTTCGATTTCGCTCTACAATTTTAACCACGTCGCAGTGCCTCGCGACATCTACCGAAATATTATCGGACCGCAGGCTCTAGTTACGGCAACAGCGGCCTCCAGGAGGTCGTCGGCCGCTTCCAGCGGGCCCCGCTAGATGGAACGCGCTCCCAAAAATCCCACACTTCAGTCCTCATTCATTATTTCGCAACTCGTGAACGACCCATTATCTAYCCCATAATTCACAGGTGTAACTAGCCCGAGGTGCGAAACCGGCAATCGACATCTTATTAGCGCGAGGCGTTTCGGAATGCGGCAAAAAAAACAAAACAATATCAAACCATAATTTTCCGTTTAACACCAATTTGCATAATTACGGAGAGCCAACTGAACGGAACGTTGAGTCATTTCGGTCAGACGGGCTAATTGCGAACAGATAAGGCCAGGTAATTCCCCGGCGAGTGCCCTTCATTGTTTCCCTGATTCTGCAGCGTTTGCGGTCGGAAAATCTCGGATTTTCGTGACGTCACGCAGGGATTTTTTCGAGAAGAAACAATCGGCATCCGCCAGCGATGGAAACTGTGCAGACCAGACCGTTTTCTATTGTGATGGGCGACGAAAGCGCCGGGAATTTTTCTCTCGTCGGTTTTTTTTTGCACGCCGAGTTTATATGCAAATCGGTTAATGCGAACAGTTCGTGATGTAACAGCGGTTAGTGGTTCGAGATGACTTGTGGATCTGTGGAATGATCAAGTCAAAATATCCTCCTTGGTGAAGCCTTTTTGGAGGTACTTCCATATMCTCTTCTTCACCCTCCTTCCATCCATCATCATGGACAATTTTCCTTAAATTGCTTCTGCTACAACTATTCCAGGTCGTCAATAAAAGCACTAGCCGACAGATTATTGCGAAATACTATTCGTTATTAGCATAATTTTTAACACGTTTTACATCGAAGCTACTTAGATAAGATCCATATACAATACGTCACAATTATTAAACTTACTTAACACAAGTGCTTCCGTAAATCGTATTTGTAATGACTGGTTTAAAAATTGTCGAATGGAAAACAACGTTCTGAGCCTACTTCACGCTTTCTGATGAATATACGAGGCATGTTTTTTTTAAGTAAGTACCGTTTTGGAATTAAAAAAGACGTGCAAAGATATCGCAATAATTTTATCTTACATGAAAGCCTGTACCTCAATCTACTTTTCTACATAATTTCCGTGAATATTGAGGCACTTGTCATAACGCGGCGCCAGTTTTTGAATACCCTCCTCATAAAATTCTGCCGCCTGACTTGTTAACCACTGTATCACAAATGTTTCGACTTCGTTATCGTCTTGAAGACGCTGACCACCCAGGTGTTTCTTCAAGTGCAGGAACAAATGGTAGTCGCTGGGCGCCAGATCAGGACTGTATGGAGGATGATCTAGAGTTTCCCATTTAAAAGATTTGATGAGATCTTTGGTCCGATTAGCCACATGTGGACGGGCATTGTCATGCAGCAAAACGACACCCTTACTCAACTTGCCACGTCTTTTGTTCTGGATTGCACGACGCAGATTGTTCAATGTCTTACAATAAGACGCTGCATTGATTGTCTCATTACGAGGCAGAAACTCCACTAGCAATACTCCTTTTCTGTCCTAAAAAACTGTGCACATGATTTTCCGGGCAGAAATTGTTTGCTTAAACTTCACTTTTTTGGTTGATGATGAATGTCGCCATTCCATGGATTGTTGTTTCGATTCTGGTATGACGTAGGCCACCCATGTTTCGTCACCAGTAACAATCTGGTCTAAAAAATCTTCACCTTCATTGTGGTACCGCTCAAGGAAAGTCAATGCACTGCCTAAACGTTGAGTTTTGTGCAAATCCGTCAACATTTTCGGAACCCAACGTGAACACAATTTCCGGTAATTCAAGTTCTCGGTCACAATGCGATACAAAACACTACGAGAATATTGAGGAAAGCAGTCGCACAATGATGAAATTGTAAAGCGTCTGTTTTCTCTCACCTTCTCGTTCACTTTCTGCACCAAATCTTCATTAACGACCGAAGGACGCCCACTCCGTTCTTCATCATGCACATTTGTGCGGCCATCTTTAAATGCTCTCACCCATTTATGCCTCGTATTTTAAGATATGCTCATTAAACCTAGAATTGTTGTACAAGTAGACACCTGCACACATTACAGCTTGCTAGCACTTACAAATATCATTAATACGGACTCTACTTCAACTTTTCTTTTTCCGAATACATCTACCCGTGACTTAACGGATTTCCAGTAAGATTTTGACGACTAGAATATGCTGTTAATCGATCTAAATCTGTATGTATCACTACTAAAACAATCAAAACCTTCGAAGAACTAAACGTGTAGTATAACATCCGGATGCATGTGTACATTACAGTCTAGAATAGAATTTTTAAGCTCGTGCGTGTGAAGGGAGTATAATAAAGGGCCTAATATGGAGCCCTGCGGGACACCACAGCTAACAGTTTCAAGGCAAGATATGCCCTTACTTGTTTGAACCCATTGAGATCCATTAAACAAATAGTTTTCCAAAAGTTTAATTGCTGAATTAGAGAAACCAAGGAAGTGAAGTATAGAGATCGAAATTCTATAATCTATGATGTCAAAGGCTCTATAATACTTCAGAAGTATCAATGCAATCGTTTTTGCAATGCCACATATCCAATAATATCACATGTTACTTTTAACAGGGCAGTTGTGCAACTATATCACGAGCGAAATCCTGACTGAGACTTCGTTCAGTGTATACCCTTATCGCGTTCATCATTTTCTTAACGACTTTCGGTAGGCTTACTGGCTGCAATTAATTAAGACAATCTATTATTTTTACAACAGGTACAGCTTTTGCTTGTTTCCACGCATCGGGAAATGTGGAATCCAACAAACAAGCTTTTATTGTATTGGCCAAAAATCGTAATACATACGGGCTGCATAAAAGTAGCATATCTATACTGATTTAATTTGTTCCTACTGAATTGGTTTTGATTTCTAAAAGCCATTTATTCGTGGTACTCTCCTACACGGTACCGAACGAGAATGTTTCTGAGCCATGTAGTTTTAGCTTTGAATTATAGTAATTTAGGTGTCTTGACCTGGGGTCCATCTATTGCACGAATATTGCAGAAAAAATATGTTTATTTCGTGTCTGGCGATTTCTGTAATACATCTTAAGTTAAGTTTTTCTACAACGCTTTACTATTTGGAAAGAATTTAAAATACCCTTCTTTTTCTTTGCGTACCGCAGTGTTCACCATATAATATTCCCAGTGTTAAAGATTTCTAATGCCTAGTCCCTAAGATTCATCATTATAATAAGGTTAACAGTTAACCAAGATGTCAAAAATGCCTAATATGATTCTATTAATACAACATAATCAAAGTTGTTTCGATTTACTTTCAAAGTTTGACCAGCTCGCCCAATTGTTCCACCACTACATGTGCTATGTCGTCGCAAATTTACCAAAGTTTCCTATATTGGAAAAATTAGGAATTTATAGAATTAACCAATTCGAAAGAAAATGAGATTTCATCAAAGAATAAGTTTAATGTAATAAACAATCCATTTCAGGTTACCTTTGTTTTCAAATGCAAAATGCAAGTGTTTTTACGGAGTCCATTAAAAAGTAGACGTATTTAGGGCTTTAGAAATTTTTTTTGTATTAGTAGAAGGGTATTAGCATTGTAAAAACAATAGGCTGAATCGTATTACAAAAATTGTGTTGGCCTGTATAATATTCTCATCTTCCTACCACTTACTGCAATTATAATTTTTAAGCCCTCTTTGTAAAGGAAAAACAGTAATTTTTGCACGACCTTTATTATAATAATCAAATTCGCTCCTTCGTATGAGAGAGTAAAGTAGCTGTTTTACTCCCTTGGTGTAATGTTTGTGTGTGTGTGTGAACATTTGTGATTCCTGTAATCAACAAAGAATATCCATGTTTAGATTTTTTTCTCCAACAGTTATGTACCCTTTACAAGCATCATCTATCGAACAATTTTCTTTTTAGACTACGTTGTGAGTGTGACGTAATGTTTGGTATTATCTGTAGATAACAATTCATTTGAAATATAGACATTTCATAGCATTGACTATTGGCGTTAAATATTTTTCATCTGCTTCTTCTGCTAGAAATCGATCAATTTATTCGTTAGTAAGGATTTTTGTGTTTTCGGATCATAATCCAACATTTCGCTCCTTAAGAAATTATAATAAATTTGTGTACTTGCTAATGCCGATGTCATTTCGAACTGACTTTTATTATTGAGCTATGTAACCAAGTATACAAGCCTTAATCGTCCCGCGCTTTCGGCACTTACTCAGTTATCTATTCCAAACTAAAAAAATCGTGCACTTTATTCATACAACCTGCCATTTCTGATGTCAAAAAGGTAAACAATTTCAAACATAATGAAAAAAATATGCCAAAAAGTTCCAAATGAACTTGATTACACCGTTAGTTACAACTTTACATGCAAAGATGCATAATGTACTAGATATCGCTAGATGCTAATCTGTTTGCGTTATCAGCATGTAATTAATTTAATTATTGTTAGAATTATACAAACCAAGATAATTCTTTTATTTATGCTATTTCTATATCTGTTCCTATGCACCACTTATGAAGTTTATTGTATGCTGATGACTATGAAAACAATAGAGTTTCATCTTTTAGCCTATTGAATAGTCTTAGTAACTATACTCTTTTTTACTATCTCAATATTGTTGTTATTAAACAGCTTTGTTAATTTGTTAGATTGCCATCGTTTTACATTTTCAACATTATCTTTGTTGACAGTTATTCTAAAAGGCGTTGTCAGCCATTACCAGATAACGTAGCTACCCAGGTTTAGGATAATTGTTTATAGTATTGTATATACATATTAATATGTATACACAAGGGTATTATATATTATGAAAAATAGTTACACAAGGATTGTTATACTTTAGAAGCAAATAGATCTAAAAACATACGTTACTCAGGTTGCCATTGGTAGATAAAATTATGGATTATGAATATAAGATCAATAATTTAGAAGAAGCAATAGCCACCGAAAAAAATACGTTAGACATTTTTGATTATTAATATTTATTCTTAAATTGTGTAATATAACATAATTTCCTCTTTGAGTCTTAATAGTAGTCTGCTAAAGATTTGTATTCATTGCGTTATTTCAAAATCGCACTGTTCTGGTATTTCCAGTTTTACGAGATTAAGCTCTAGTATTGTAGATATATAATCGATGTATACTTCCATGTTCTGAAACTTCACTTCTTCATCAGCTTAGAAGAAAGTTGTTGTTTCCAGGATTTTCCTTTTTTCAGACAGGGTTCTTAATTTTAAGTTAAAATATTCTTTTCAGTTTCAGTGTTCATCAATTAAATCCATATCCTTATAATCCATACTGTTGTATAATATTTTACTTCTTTTAATAGCTTGTGAGCTTTTTTCTAAACTAGAGGATACCTGTAATGTTAGTTCTTAAGTTATTGTCGGTGGCAAAATCCCTAGTCTCCACTTGTTAAAATCAAAGTCTTCAGACATTTTAAAGTTATTTGTTCAAGTACTCCAGAAAAATGTCATTTATCGTACTGGACCATTGAACACATTTACTGTGAATCCATCCGTGTTGCAGCCAGGGAAATAAACCTTCTTTTCTGTCCTAAAGGTAGATTGATATTGACTTATTGTAACATGATCTTTTGCACCTATCTACATACTAAGTACCCAATAAGCATCATGGGCATTTAAAATACATATTTAGTAGCTTATTTTAATATTTAATTCGCAGTTCAAAGCATAGATACTTTGGGTATCAACAGGTTTTAGGTAGGTAATGAGACGCAAAAAAATAAGTAAACAGATACCTTTTTTGGGTACCATAATAACCATGCAAACTCTTTAAACTGGGACCGTTAGTCATACCCTTATCTATTTCAATGGAATGTGTTGGTGGTAGTGGATTATCATGCATACCTGAATTCATTCTTCATCTCCTTTCGCTGATATTGTCTGAAACCGCTGGACCTGGGAAAACCCTGGTACACAGAAACTGCACATGCAGTCTTTTACGTTTCAGTTCTCACTTTGTTTTAAATGCGGAGCAAGCGTCACCAGAGAATACTAATGATTCACATCGCTCTCTTATTATCACACTGATTATCTTTACGCGATGTCCTACCGGAAACCTCGTGTTTCACCTGTGTTCAAAGTCCCCCTATAAATTCCACGTTTATCTTTCCTAGAACAACTCGTTAATTTAAGAGAACTCGATCGGCGAGTGAACGAACTGCGCGGAAAAGGAAAATCCTTCGCAACTATAAAACTATAGCATGGGAATGTGAGAATTCAGCTTTTCAAGGAACCTTTCTGCATACTAGTATGCGTAAACAACAAACCGCAATTGAAAGTTTCCATTGTATTGGATCGGGGATTAGAAGGACGTTCGATCCTTCGAAGGCATGCACGCTTATATCATTTTCAAATCTTCTCTGTCTCTGTCACCGAATTAGTCACCGCAGGAATTAGTTGGGCTAGGTTATGTACCCAGGCGATTATGTTTTCTTCGTGTTGAGCGTGATAGCGATGTAATTTGCCACTAATTACCGGTATATTCCCATCCGTGGTATAAAAATAGTTCGAAAGCTCACTAGAATTAGCTGCGATAATCCTGCGATTATGTCCATTGTGAACCACAGAGCTAGTTGACGCAAGGTGTTATGTGTAATCGCATGCAAACAATCGTTAGAATGCATGTAAACGAGCGAGTGGATCCCCGCTGCATTCTGCTCCAAAAAACGATTGATTCCACCACCAAAGACCCCAAACAAACTGGAGAAAGTCGTCATTTGATTGGCTGCAATAGCTTCAGTGAAAGCAGATCGTTGACAAAAGAAGCAACCTGTGCCAAGTTGTTAATGATCCCAAGCTTTGAAACATGATACGTATCGGGACGAGAGTTTAACGACCAAGTTATCCTGCAACACCTGACAGCTGTGCTTTTTGTTTCATTCAAGGTTTCATAATTGATTCAAATCTGTCCGCCGGTAAGAGGCCGAGATGTGGGGAAGCAAAAGAACCTGGTTCGCTCATTTGTTGTCGCGGTATCGCAACTATGACCACAGGAAGTGCTAAATTGGGGTAGATACATCGTTTTTTTTGTATGATTGATAGCGACTTCCAATTACGTGAAAACAAACAGCTCGTTATTTTGAAACTTCACTTCCTCTTTACGCTATCGAAAACAACATTGTTAACACGTTATCTCAGAGGTTAATTTTCTTTGCAGTGTAGATATTACCTCAGCGGGGATTCCCATTGAAAATTATTGCATTTAGGCAATAAAAAATCTCTTAATGGGAAACTAGTTCTGGTGTGCAATCACAAGCCAACAACTTGTATGAATTTAATAACCTCATGCATATTTTCACTTCATCAAACGTTTTGGTTTGTGGGCAAGCTAAAACATTCAAACTCTAATCAAAATTACATAAACTTGTCGAATTTTTTGATTGGAGTACTTGATCTTGTATCGTGGTAGTTTGTAGGAAAATTGACAAACAAAAAGCTTGGAGTTGCGTCCTTTGCTTATTTTCAATTCAACAAATCCAAGAATTAAATTGTTCATTAAATAGTGTTCAACTCTTAAAAACACATTTCTTAATATATCTTGCGTAACATTGAAAAATGCCGCTGTTACTCTTTTATTTTCTATTACTCTATTGTAGGTAGTACTATTCCAGAAATTCCCCGCATTAAATTTGTGTAGTTAAGTATGATATGAAAAAATTGTCAGTATGCTTTTTACTGAAGTAGGCTTAACCAGCTTTGCATGATGTACAACAAATTACGGACTTCTTTGAATTGTTATTATCTTCATAATATGGATGTGTATTAAAATAAGTAAATGGACGTGTTGGTTATTTTGAGCGAAAATGATCTTTTAAAATTCAATGTTAACACCCTGTATATCAAAAACAAAGCGTTTTCGGATATTTTTTTATTCGGAAAAGTTTTTAAGTTGCGTTTTCTAACACCTGTCAAACGTTGTCGGTGTATTTCGAGGACACCCTGTATAATAGTTGTATTTTCCAATACCTAAATAAAATGGTGTATTTATTTCCTAATCTAATACTCGTATTTTATAAGCTGCCATATCATAGCAATAAGTAGAATTTTCTCTCGAGATAACATAAGTTTATTTTTAATCTCTTCTTTCAAGATGTAGCTACTATTGTTCCTCTACGTACAAATCAGAAAGACTATCTGTTGATAAAGAAACAGAACAGAAAAGCAGAATTTGTGGTGTTACAGGCTGTAGTTGAAAATCTACAGATATCCTAGTAGTAATCAAATTAATAATGAAATTGATATGTTAGCGAAACCTGAGTAATATCGTAAAATTACATTGAAATACACGAAAATTGAACGTAGAGGATTTTAACGCAAGAACTTTTTGCCAATGGATGTTAAATAGCTATAATGGCGAGTCTATTGTTTTATTTAACCTACTAATGAGACTACTTCCATAATAATACTTCAGTGAATCGCCAAAATTTACATCATTATCATAACATAAATTCGTATATTACACGATCTTCATATGTAGGGAGATAATTTAGTGGTAAGTCATTATTTGTTCCAGGGTCATTTGAATGACAATAGATATTTGGTATTCTTAATAGTGCTTCACCAGAATTACTAGAAATTGCTAATGACGGCATAAAATTAACCATATCCTATCAGCATAGTGTATATATTGTGAGAAATTTGAAACGTTGTCAATGTTGCGGCCATGCCTTTTTTAATGGGATTTTAAGTTTTTTTTCTGTATTTTCTTATTGCTTTTCTGCTTTTATTATTCACTGTAAACACGAAAGGAAATAATTTATACGAATATGATAAACTATTTAGAGAGCAGTAAATTTTAGGCATGGGCTTGTATCCAAAAATAGACAGGATTACTAGAATTTTTAGAGGTATGCAGCAGAAACTAAACGATGTAAAAGTAAAAGAAATAAGTAAAGTAAACCATGCATATTATCTACTTATCTTAATATAATTGCTCCGAAAACCGACGCCGGAGTAATGGCCTTAAGCCCGAACCATCAGTCCCACAGAGCAAGAAATCTAGCTACTTTTTTACCGCTCCTAATCCTAGTAATTCCACCGCCGATTCGGTAATTCTAAAACTGCGGAAATCGCGAACAAATCACCCGGGTTCACCTTGATTCGGTTGATCCATCGGGGTAGAGCAGAACACAACGAACTGGGAATTTTACCTGAGTTTTCCGGTCCGGAAGCAGCAGATCGCGTCATGTTTGCTGGCGAAACGCCAGATTCAAAAAAATCGAGCAAAGGTAATTTCGCACGAGGAAGCGAACAGCTAGAGGTGGTTGCGGACCGGCGTTGCCGGATTGGGAAAATATCGACTCGTTCATGAAATGCTTGGTGTTTTTTGCAAAATAAAGGAGTTGTAGTCATATGCATATAGCTTAATAGATGACAGCTGTTTAAGAAGTAACCAGTTGWGGACAACGTTATTACATCAAATTACGAGTCTTGAGATTCAAATTACTAACTATGACTACTAATTTAATTAATTTTGTGGCATTTCTATGTCTGTGCTATACATATACAGTACTTCCACGTACAATTGTAGAAGAAACTACAGTTTTGATTAAAGCTCGTGGAAAGACATTTTCTGTTTTGGCGAGGAATCATTACTTGCTTCATATATACTAACGTGACATTATTCTATAACAAATTAGATACAAATTTAAGGTTTCCTTTACACTGGTGTCCCCATAGATCACATATACTGTTATAACCCACTCAGTTTGCATATTGCACAATGTGTTGCAACATAAACAAATTTTACTTCCACGATTAATATACTCTATTTATTAGCGTACACAAGAGTTTGCAATGCGACGTGTTGATTCCTGCTTAATCTTTAGTCGTCGTACAAAGTGTGCAATAGCATCTAAAACCTGCATTTGGTGTTAACTTCGTATAAGGAAAGCGAGAGGTTATAGGAACGGTGTGAAAACCTTAGAAATCTAAACCTATCTCGATTAGAAAAAAGAATCTACCTGTTTACCTGTCCGTCCCCGTATTACAAAAGGTTTACCTGATTGTCTTGAAACCAGCAAACATATAATTCATGCTTTATTATTCTGACTGGGGGGAAAGAAAGTTCGTTGTTTTCTTGATGGTGGACTTCTGTGTCTGCCTTTTAAATCCTATAGGATAATATTATTATTATAATTTATATTAATATTATAATACTGACGGCGTTATTTTGACAAGGACGTGACTGATAAATGGGTTTACACAAATTAAATAATTACATTGTTTATGGAAAACCTCTAAAAGCAACAGCTTCAAGACCAACTTCACGAAGCTTTTTTGTCTTTCCTCGATGGGCAATGATATCACGACGCTTCCTGTTCGATTCTGMCTTCTTCAGCATTGTTATTCAGTTATCTCAATACGCAATTTTCTTTAAGAGATATCACAAAAAAATTAAAAGCTACAATACTGGACTTTTCCTTCCAATCGAGTAATCTCCAAATAAAATTGCTCTAGCAAATGTTGGTTTTCTGCAGACTTTATGTCTTGAATAACCATTTTTGGTAAATTTTGATTCTAACAGTTTTGTAACCCTATCGTGAGTATTTTGTCAGGATTTGGACTATTCAATGACTTATAGAAACCTAGATAACTCTTATCATACCTTGAGCCTAATAAAAAAATATCATCTAAGTAGGTATCTGTCTATACTAACATTTGGTAAAGATAATTTGACTTTAATCTGCTAATATGCAACAAAACTGTCATCGTAATGCTTATAGCTAATTAGTAAACTGTCGATACAACGCCTTTAACCCCTGCAGCTTAAAAAAATGATGAAATTCGTATTCCAGACTCGGAAAAGAGACTAACTGAAACATAGCGGTTTATGTCTATGACATCATAGAATGGGGCAGATCTGTGCATATGCTTTTCTACATTTAAGTATATATTATCTAAGCAATTCAACTGTTATGTTTAATGTGTTCCAAGTTCCAAGTTAAACAATTAACGAACTCTGGAGTCTATCGTTATATAAATATCAAACAGTGATTGATATCAACAAAAGTTTACCATCTATAGATTCTAAATTCTTTCAGTTTCTCTGGAATTTACAGATAATGACTTTTTGTCTATCGTTTTTTTGTTTTGTTTTACTGAAACGTCCGTTTCTTCAGCAGCTGATTGTGCTAGTGCACTGCTCTGATTGTGCCTATCAGATAGCAGCGCTCACCTCTATTTTTAACTCTGCTTACCCACCCAGCATTTTCGACCGGTAAGACGGGGATTTTTCCTCCGCAGGTGCCGGCAACACCGCATAGTTCGCGGGTGGCGGAGGTCCAGCTTTCACCCATCGAGCTGGCTTTTCGACATTCACAGGTAATTATTAAGTAAGACGTAATTGCTTTATTTTAAGTGTTAATTTTTTGTATTAACCTTAAATACAATCTCGGAATTAATTATGATTAGTACTTGCCTAATTGCGGCTCCGTTAAAAAAAATAATACACTTAGCATTAGAACGAGATAATTATGTAGGTAGCTGTAATGCAATCCACTTTTAGCTCGTTAGCAGATCTCTCTAATTGTCACTATGGCTTTTGATGGATACGCGTTCGCGGTGGTACCACACGCGTTGAGGCGCGCAAATGAAACGAACACGCTTACTATAAAAAACAATACTGTTTATTCGTCTTAAAAAAAGTATGAAAATGTCGTATAAATAGGACAATAAATTAATGGGATGACGAAATAAATAAATAAATATTTTGGTACGTCGTTCGTCTAAAAATAAATAATTTACAAATAAATTACTATAGCTACTCGCTATATCACATGATTCGGATGAGTTTCCTAGTGTATATGTACAAAATAATACTATCCGCACTGTAAAGGCATCGTTATCACAGATAATAGTCAGTCACCGCACTTTTATTCCGCCAAAACTACGTCTTCTTCTTTTTGTCACTGCGCTTCTTCCCCATGCTGCTTTTCGCCTTGCTGCTTTTCGCCTTCTTGTTTTTCTTCTTCGGCTTGAACAGCAGCCGCTTGCTCACGTTCAGGAACTTCTTGTAGTCCTTCAGGTAGCTGTGGTACTGCATCAGCCCGTCGGTCAGCATGGCGCGCTCCGGCACCTTCGTGGCGAACCTCTGCAGCTCGCCTTTCTTCTCCTTGTAGATCTCGTACGTGGTGTTCTGGACGTCCACGTACTCCGTCACCGCCTCGCAGAGCAGCAGCTTCATCTTGTCCGCCAGGGTGCGAACGTGCTTGCACCGCTTGTCTTCTGGGAGGCTGCCAGCGTTCGATGAGATCTCCATCTCGTTGAGATTGTACAGAGACACCGAGAAGCATTCGAGGTAGTCGATGAACGCTTTTAGAGGCTGAAATGAGGGGGGCTGTTAGTAAAGCTCGTGTTTTCTCCTTATTCTTAAATTGCGTCAGATAGAAGGGTTGGTACTTACTTCATGTTTCATTCTCTCTCCCATGCCTTTGGTTTCGTGGCAAGTACCGTCGATGTGCATCAGTTTGCCAAACTGGAAGAGAAGAAAGGTTTTGTTAGTTAAACTTAAAAGATCTAGAGCTTGGAAAACATCGTGCAGCAAATACTTGAATTTAACAGTGGAACCAGCAAATGAATTTAGAGATGGATGGCTTATAAATATATCACTGATAGGGTGGTAAAATCGCTAAGCAAAGAATTTGATACAAAGAGCCTTCGATACTTGAAGATATTTCTCGTTTTTCCTAAAGAAGCGTTCGAAAACTGTTTACATAATCAGTGATGCGAAGAATCAAGAATGTCGTGAATTTATTCAGTATATTCCTTGCACTTTTAAGGAGAGTTAGTGCCTTTATTTGTTTAATACTTTAGATAGTAATTAGTGGGCAACCATTATTGATCTTCAGCCACTTTGATGACAACCAAATTCTTTATAAGCTCCAGCGAATTTAGTCTTAGTGTTTATAACACACTACTTTACATAAGCCGGGAAGCTAGATTGTCTTTTTCAGATAATTTCCACATTAAATCGTGTATGTAAGTATGCGACGGTTTAGCCACAGATATCTCAAGCGCGACCACAAGATTATTACAGAATTCTGCGGTTAGTATTTTCACCAATTTTCCTACAAATGAGTATCACTATCTCTGGGAACCTAACCGCGACCGATCACTACACCCCTTACCTTGAAGAACTTCTTCATCCTCTTGAACTCCTGCTTGTAGTAGTTGTGGTGCATCTGGAAGGCGTTGGCGAGCGCCGTCTCGGCGCTCCTGCTGTGCCTGATGTTGGGCATCGGTGGCGTCGTCGAAACGTCGCAGGGATCGTTCCACCACTCGGTGAGGTCGCAGTCTGCGGCTACGCCCCCGACGGCGGCGAGCACGATGAAGGCTAACGGAGCGAGCCACCTCGTCCGGCTATCTGCAACAGGTGGCCGTTTAGGGGTTGGCAACAGGTGGGCGAGCGACATTTCGCGTGCGAAGACGGACACAGACTGACCGCCGCGGCGACCGGCCGGCTTCGCGGGCCCAGCATTCGGAGCGATCCGGAAGATGGGAAGCGATTGTGAGTAATCAGCGAGATGAGCTTCCTCGGCGGGGGTGGGGCTACACGCTTGATTTTCGAGGAGCGAGCTTGATGAGGTATCGAAGAGTGCGAAAGCTCTTTCGTTGGTTGTTTGGGAGAATCTTCTTCTGTTTGGGTTTTACTAATGTGAACTATTCGAGAAAATACAAGTGTGAAAAGCTAACAGAGACCTGTAAGCTAATGGATTTATTCACTAGAAAGGTAGAGAGATGGAGAAATTTCTCTTTAGAACAAAAGAACTGGAAAACTCCAAAAAAAAAGGAAACCAAGAATAAAAACGCTTTAAACAGATTCATATAATGGTCAAGATAAAAAAACCTGAAGCTGAAAACTTACTTTAAGAAGCACCCGAGCAAAATAATGACGTAACGTTTCAGGTGTTTTACGTGCCTTCCATATAATAACAACCAATTTGACATTGTAGATAGGAAAATCAGTTCGCTTGATTTCCAAGATAACAACAACCGGATGTCTATATTGTCACAGCGTTTGATATCGAGATAATAATGGAGACGATTAATTTAGCAAGGTGAACTCAGGTGGGTACGGACAAAACATGTAAATAAATGATGCACATCGTTATGATTCACTGCCTTCCGGTGTTATCACAATGCCACTCGAAAAAAAAGCGTGCGATTTTTCCGCTTCCGAATTTTTCCCGAAAAAAAAATCGCCTACATACCTGATTTCGAATATATCCACACTGCCATTTATAATTTTCCTGTAATGTGTCGTCACAGTTATCACAGATCACTGGCTTTCAGTGTACTACGCGCTGCGTGCGGCAGTCTTCGACGCTTTATCACAATTTCGCCGGCCAGCCGGGAATAGTGAGTATATATCTCGCGCTCGTGGCGGTGGTGGGGGGATAGTAGTAGAGCTTTCGAGGTGCGTAGCTCTAGCAAAAAGCGGTTGCGTATGACACAGAAAAAATTCGATTACGTGGTCCGCGTCTAACTGTCGACTGTTTATTTATACGCCTCTGATGACCGGCCTACGAAAGCCAGACGGGATTCCGGCTACCGACCCGGGTTACCGCGATTTTATTCGGTGGAAACAACCCTTAATCGGCTGGTCTAGGGGTGCTGGATTCGCGGAAGCGACGACGTCATCCCCTTGGTCTGTGGGATTGGCTGGATGAGTTGGCAAAGACGTCAAACTTGGGTTCCGTGATTTATGCCGATGATGATTACGTAAAACAGTTAAGGAAGGTTAGGATGGGACAGATTCGCGGGTATGAGTAACGGTTAGTTGAATTGATAAAGAAGGAGCAGTGCGGGCTGGACGGTTATGCAACTCCATTCTACGAGTTACAAATAGATATTCGCGCAAAATAACATTATAAACGAATGATAATTTAGAGAAAATTGGTCACCATTGCATTTCACATACACACCGAAATTTTTTATGTTGGACCATGGTGGATAAAGTGACAAATTGAATTTCTTTAGGTACACAAATGTAGCAAACTTTCTAAGAACATATTCTACAAAGGCATTGTAAATTTGATAGTTAGATCCCCAAATAACTGACCAGTATTCAAGTCTAGATTTTATCAACGAATAAAACAGAAGCTTTATACACTCAGTGTTACACCAATGTCAGAAATTTTTTGACAGACATCTGGGGGAGTTCCACCACAATTACGAATATTTCTGATGAAAGATACCTTTTGCAATTATCTAAATTAAGCCCCAAACCCACTCCACCACTTCACCTTCAAACACCTTCGTTAATACTCCGTAGCAAGGGTCTGCATATATGTATAGACATTATAAAACAGCGCATTATTATTAAAATTATAAAAACAGTAGGGGCCCCAAGTTAGGGCCCTGACTGGAGCAGTCCGAACCACGTAATTTCCTTAAGAGAATACACCGATGCACCTGACCATGGGTTAGATCAGTATAAATAGTGTCCACCTGAAAGCGAATATCCGATTAAAAGATTTCTTACTCCAGAACAATATAAATATTCATCATAATAAAAATTGAGTACTACTTTAACTTTCTCTACTTTTCAGTACTCATCTACGATTTCCTACTTAATCGATTATTTATTTGTGTAATTCAAACATTTGATTTTTACTTAACTACCAAGTTGAAGCAAATCACGAGAAAACCTGAGTTACAAACAACTGACTTAATCTATTTCTTCAAAGGCTACCATTGGGTAACATCACCTTTACTTTTTATGACAGCGGTTATTCTTCTTGGCATTGTATTCACTAAATTCTGGCAATCTTGTGGTGTGAACTTTGAATTTATGCCTTAATTCGGTTTTCATAATGTGCCAAAGAGTTTCTATAGGAGAAAGGTCAGGACTACTGGATACCCATTTTAAAAGTGGAATACTGTTGTCGGTGAACCACTGTAAAGATCTTTTGGATACATGACATGTAGCGCCATCTTGTTAAAAAACAAAATCATTTTCTGACGTCAGTTATTCGTCCCTAGTGAGTAGCAAAGATTCACTTAAGATATTTTTCGATGTTCACAATGCCCTTAATGAATTATAATTTTCCTACTCCTCTTGCAGACATTGATCCCCACACCATAATAGATGCTAGAAATTTAACTTTTCTCTTCAGACAATCTTGATGATAGATTTCATTTCTTTCCGAATAACTATGCTGCGACTGTTGCCTACACAAACTTCAAATCTAGACTCCCACTTCAGCCTATTTTCCTTTTGTTGCGTTGTTAACAGTGGCTTTTCCTTGGCCTAGACAATAAAAACACATTTTTTGCTGAAAACATTTCAAAAGTTAAAACAAAAGATATTACCTTGTAAGTTCCGAAACCCAATTTTTGTGCTTTCCGGTGACAGGTAGATCTTGAAACATGTCCTCCTACAGCATCACTCCACAGTGTGCTTAGTTGACCGTAGTTTGCCCTCCTGTTCTGTTTAATTATTCGTTTCACCGCCCTCCGATCAGTATTAGTAAGTGCACTTTTTTTCACATACCTCTGTTTAGGCTCGATATTATTGCTTGATTTGAATAACTGCACTAAGTTGCGAACACTGTATCTTGACAACCCCAATAACTGTCCAATTTCTGCATTAGATTTGCCAGATTTATATAAACGGGTAGTAATTGAACGAATGTTCGGATCAGTAACTTTTCCTCTAGTCATTTTTTAATTCTTCAATACACCTCAAATGTTACATTCACCAGTATGCAAACTTCCGTAGACCAGGGTTCGGTCTAAATAGTTGGTGTTTTTTTACTAAACAATTTTGATTATCGAGAACAGTTCAATTCTGCGTAAAAGCTAATAGACCATAATTTAGAGAAGCTATTTATAATAAAAATAAACTCCAAGAAGTAATTGTGTTTAAAATTTGTAAGAAATTTTAATAATTCTGTTGATGGGGCAACCGAAATGGGACAGTGCTCGTGACAAAATTGGTGGTATATCTCCATTTTGTGAAATCTTCAAGTCAATCAAATAACTTCAAGGCTTTGTTATCCTTTCGAGTAACAAACAGCAGATCTTCAATATTCACATGGCTTTTGAATATCTTATCTCGCCTATAGCTTCCACCATGCATTTATTTGACATTCAAGGCTATTTCCTAACCTAGGAGGGTTGATTTTGTTTTAAAAAAAATTTTGGAA
Organism: Rhyzopertha dominica; assembly: GCA_025024175.1. Taxonomy (NCBI): domain Eukaryota; kingdom Metazoa; phylum Arthropoda; class Insecta; order Coleoptera; family Bostrichidae; genus Rhyzopertha; species Rhyzopertha dominica. Next base: position 1,641,326 of record QCXZ01000137.1, on the reverse strand, counting down.
TGTAGCTTCTATTGAAGCTATACCTGTAGGCAGTCTCAATTCCACGAACAAGCAGGATCATGAAAAAACTGATGGTGTTTATAAATGTAGAATGTAGATAGTCGACACTCATGGATTATAAGTATCAACAAGTCGAATGTAGCACCGGAACAGATTCCATCCACTTGAATTTGGGTTTAAGTGTTGATTAAACGATTAACCACGTTTCGGGTTGCCTTATAAAAAGATTATTGCATCAATAAGTAACTGCTTTGACTATCTATCTAAATACTGTACCCTAGCGTTTATTATCTATCGATTGCTATACATAAGGACCACCGACTTGTTTCTTATCTCATCTAACGTTGCACAAATCCATATTTGTTCAACTAGGAGAAACGAAACATGGTTGCCCCCGAAGTTTTTACACGGGGACGCAGAAATTCTCGTCTTTACACAATTACACGGCCTGGAGAGAATTGCAGAATTATACCTGCGCCGCTAATGCCTAAAAAGACGAGGGCAACAACAGAAATAAGGCATAAACACTCATTTAGCACGGTTTGTCATTTATGCCTCATTATGCTCACTTTAGTGGGCAAACAGAATCTGCATCCGAGGCATACTCGTAATTTTCGAAAGTGCTGCACCGTACCCACCGGCAGGTAAATATGCAAATTAACGGAAAAAGGCTTTTCGCCCGTGCAGGGCCGTATCCCAAATTTTGTCTGTTAACGTAGCAGTTCTTAAACAAGGAACGTGATTTCACATGACTTTAAAGACCAACATAATTCAAAAGCGTAATTATATTTAGTTTTAACAAAATTAATTCTTGACATGACTAAATTCAATAAAAATCACAAAAACAAATTGGTACGGCAAAAAATTGCTAAAGTTCTTTTTGAAAAAAGATTATACCAATTGTTGTGGATCAAATCCTTTTTGTTTTATTATAACACCAAGTAATTATTTAACATACCAGACTAAGATAAAACTACGGTTGATAAATTACCCAAAGCATAATTCTTCAATGTATATTTAAACGCAACAGAAAAATCAGAGTAACAATAGTTGGAAAACTAACAAAAATCATTCTTATAAAAGGGTCCATTTTAATTCTTATGGTCCTGATCTTCTATTTCCTAATCAGTATCAGTGTCCCCATAAACTCATTTACATCCTTTTCTAGCTCTTCCCAAACCTCTCCAAGCTCTCTTGTGGAGCCTACTTTAACGTAAACTTCTAAATATTTTTCTTCGTAAACATTACTTCTTTGGCTTTCAACTTTTTTCCCACCCTTTCAAATACCCTGTTTGTTGGTAAAAAAATATACTATTATCTCCTTTACCGATAAACGCGCAGAATTTGCAAACCGAATTATACAGGGAAAGCTGCACAAATAATAAGCTTCTCCAACAGCCAGTTTTTGCAGGTCTTGCACCTAGTGAAAATCGAAGAAAAATATTTGGCCACTATCTTTTTCGCAGGGACTGTGCAATTTTGCAATAAAAGCTATACCTACATTTGACACATGCTTTTCAAAAGTAATGTCAAAAAACTGAGTTTTTAATTTTTCAATCATAATTGCTCTAAGCTTCCGTACAGAATTTTTTAACTTGTAAACGAATAATTTCTCCGGACTTTATTGTCGTAGTTATCTTAGGACCATCATGATTACAGGGTCTTTCAAAATGTTCAATTTGTGGAATATGTGCAGATACACATTTTTTTAAAGAGTTAATTTGCTGATTATAGTTTTTGGTAAAATAATCGCTTATTTCTTATGCAGTTTTATATAGTATACGATCATTTTGAACCAATACTATATTAGGGACATCGTCAAGTATGCAGATTTTTGGATAATATTTTTTTTGTAATTTTGCTCCTCAAATGTTTGCAACGTAGTTTTTATCGAAGCAGATTTAAATTATCTACGGAAGAAGTATTCCTCTACACCGGATATGTTTGGAGCATTCTAAACAGTGACTAACAATCATTCCTAGAATGAGTAGTATGTGGTTTCATTGATAAGGTGCGCTCCGCAATACTAAGCGTTTTCATGTCTTGATTTCATAGTGAATGAGGAAACAACTCAAATAATCGCTTGGACTGTCTCAGAACTGACAGTATTTCTTTTTTATACGTCTAAAAGGCTCCCTTATCAGTTTTAACTTCAGAGCGACCAAACATGACTCCAAAGGTTGACAGAAACGTTTAAGATAACACGTGCCCGCATATAATCGGGAAGCGCAGGTTGTTTTCTCGCGTGAATAGCTTAATTCCGGTCCTGTACAGGTTTCCCGAGCTGGTAATTGCTGCATTGTCGATTAATTAGAATCTTAATCCCGCGGAATTAGGTTGCAAAACCGAACTAAATGCATCAAGGCGTAGTCAATCACAACAGTTCGGGTTTTCCTTATTGGGATGGCCTGTTGATTGGATCCGAGTGGCGTGGCTCTGAAATTGCTTTCGTTTTCTTGCAAATTGGGAAAAACAGAAACAAAGCTACTTTTACTCTTACTTACTTACTTTTCTTCCCTACAACTACAGGAACTTTAGATTAATAACTGTTTAATTTATTTAATGTAAGTACACTTCAACTAGGTTTACATTTTGCACAAATTCGGTCCATCAAAAATACAACACATACAGTCTTATCTTTTCGCCCATGTTCAACAAAGATATCTCAGTTACTGCTGCTACGTGTGTGGTGTTGATGCACTTCATCAACAAATCTATAGCTCTGTGATAAGTAGGGAGGCAATGGTCCAAGACATATCTTTTGAATGAATATCATGGAATTATAGTATAAATATTCCTCAAATGAAAGCAAACGTAAGGATTGCAACATCATGCTTACCGGAAAAAATATTACACACCTTAAAATTGCTCGTAAAAGTTTGCTCTTTGCGCGTACATTTGTATATTATGATTTACATTAACACGTTTAAAGTCAAAATATTTTACTCTTTGTCTAACAGTTTTTTTTATAGTGACTCTCGGGTACGCATTGCAAAGTGCCACCATCCAGAACTACTTAGTCCACTCCTTCACACTGCACTTTTACATAAACATAGCTTTCGATTTCGAAGTGTTTAACACTAGACAGCTAGATTTCAACCATACACACACAACAGCTCTAGCCACGTTGTCTTGCGGAACTCCAGTATCAGCAACTACTGCACTTGGAACTTCCTCAATAAATTTCTACATCCTCCTAGGATTATACTTTCAATCCTCGATTAGCCATATAAAATAAGCTTTCTTTTCCTTCCCTGGTTTCTGTTCTGTGATAAAACAGTCCTCACAAGAGTCAAAGCAGCAAAAGTAATGATTATATGATCTATATTTCAAATATAGTCTTCTGATAGACTGCTAAAGTAGACTCTCTCTGACTGTCAGAATAAAATAGGTCAGTACGACATGGTTTTCTGAATCCTGTCAGCTTCTTTTACGTAATTACTAATTAATAGGGTAGGATTCATGGTAAAAGCTTTCCGTCAAAACCTTCTTTGAAATCTAGCATCATCGGTATAATGATTTAGAACCAATTCTAAACTCTAACCATCTTGTATCTTGTTGCTACATCAACACCTTCCTTAACAAAGCCTTTTTCGCTTATATAATAGCTTCAGGCTTCTCTTCTTCACACCTATGTATACCCAGCTCGTCTTCTTGGCTTTCATTTTGCATTCCATAGCTCCAACACGCATCTGACAGACTTATTTCGTGCTGCCCATTTAATACTTGGGTTCACCCGACGCCCCGCATCCGAAAGATCGTCTGCCGCGAATTCTCGTCGTGACAGGCCTGGACCAGATTCGGGTCGTGTCTAAATCGTCTCAATTTCATGACCTACGGCTAGCCAGGTGACGTCATGGAGCAGAACACCTGTGTGGTTCCCATTGATAAGCCGACAGCGCGATGAAGGTCAGTAAAGTGGCTAATTATGAATATTCAGTGCTATTCATGGAAGGATAAGCTAAGTTATGCTTCTTGTGCAATATCTGGAATTGCAGAGGAGAGGCACGAAATCATCCAACTTGTCCTGGAGCTGACATCTCCAGTTCCCTTTGGATAGTTCCATTTTTCAGCGTTTTTCTTTTGTTTAATTATTCCCCATACCGCAGTTGAATCTTGATTCTAAATACAAATCTCCTGTTTCTTGTGTTTTTTTTGTATGAGTCTTACTATGAATACTATTCTTTTGCAAGACTGCATGGTTGTATCTACCTCTAAAATAATAATAATAATAATAATATTTATTAGTGCCCGACAGACATATTTGTCTATATATAGCACAAAAAAAAATACAAATTTACAAAATCAGAAAAAAATACATTCATATTATACATGCGTGAGTGTACACCAATAAATCTTATAAACTAAGCAAACAATTCTAGCAACTTTCGTTTCACTGAACTCGTTGAAAAGTTGTCATAAAAAATATCAAAGTTACTGTTGGACATAACATAATTACATAACTTAAATGCCATTATCATGGCGCAGTTAAAATGATGTTGAGTGGACGGTACACTCTAATGAAAGGGAACAGGCGATCTGTTATTAACTCTGGGGACATTTATGCTTATCTCATTCAGAAGAGTACTACTAACTACTTTACCGCAAATAAGTTTCTGCAAGAAAACAATAGATGCCAATTCTCGTCTGCTCTCAAGAGAGACTTCATTAACAACATTTAATAGCGCGCTCTGATCACAATGTCTTGTAGGGTAAACATCAAACATTTTAAAGTAGAGATATTTGGAATACTTTCTTAAAATATTTTTCAACAGATCAATATATTGCTGCTGGTAAGGACTCCAAATTACACTGCAATATTCGAGCTTAGATCTAACTAAGGCATAAAACAATAACTTTATAGCGAAAATGTTATTGAATTCAGAAGTATTACGCATAATAAACCCCAGAGTGCAGCAGCCGCAACATTTTCAATGAGCTGAACAAAAGACAACTTACAGTCAACGGTAACACCTAAGTCTCTAATTTCATCACATCTGGAAAGTACATTCCCTGAGATGTTGTATAAAAAGTTGATGCGTACATTTTTTCTGCTGAAGGTCACTTATTAATACTTAATTCAAGTTTGTTCGTGAAACACCATCTATTTAAATTGTCGTCATATAAAAATTACATTTAAGCGATTTCACTACATCGTTAAAAAATATTACGAATAATTGTGGGGCTAGGATGGAACCCTGAACCACTCCACTAGTCGCATGAAAAGTGTCAGATCTAAAACCACCATGCTCAACAAAGAAAGGTATACGATCGGTCAGTTTGAAAACTACCTGCTCATACGACATTTTTGTGGGTTATGTCTGGTAGATAGGAAATAAAATTACTCTAGAGATTTTTTACATTTTGCTATTTAATGGAAAACGTTTCAATCTTCAAGTTATAAAAAACTAACGTTTATACACTTCAATTATTGCTACTTATTCATTAGTTGGTTGTGTGCAACTTCAACATTTCGTAAAATAAACGGTTTTCCCTTAATAGTTATAGATAGAAGAGAGTCCATCGCGCAGACATATATTTGTTTGTTGTAAGTGTTTTTATATCCAAAATGTGTAGAATTTAGGCTTGTGAAGCGTATCTAAACTGTGTTAGTGCTAGGTTAGTGTAGAGTGTTATATAATTCCATTTTGATTCTATAATTTCATGAGCTAGATATACTGGAGTGTTAGTTTAAAAAGATACTACCACGTCAAATGATATTAATGCATTTTTTCAGTAGGGTGATTGATGATGATGATGTGATGAAATAAAATTTGCATCTAGTGGTAGAATGATCCTATCACACGTCTCTGAATTAACCAACGTTTTTTTTCTTTCTTCTGTAGAGTTTCGATCTTCTTAGCATTACTGATTATATTTTCCATCAAGATTCTTCCGTACTCTTGTTTTTGGCTGTTTAAGAAGTTTGTTTGATATTGATTGAGGAATTTGTGTTGGACATTTTCTAGTGTCTTGTGTAAATAGTTCACGATTCCTTGATTGATAATTATCAGATGTATTGTGCTGATATTCTTAATCAAAGTAAATTTCAGATCTTGTTGCCTGACTTTGAAGGGAAATTCGTGGTTTTTTGTAATGTTAACTTGGTGTATAACTTTGATATATTCTTGAGGTATTGCGACTGTTACTGGAGAAATCCATCACGCTGTGTCTCCCCTAAGTGTAAGACTTTGCTTGCCACGAGTACGTAAATGTTTTAGCAACCCTACATCATCTTTTCAGCATGGCTTTACGCAACGCAGGGCCGTAATATCTAACTCATCTAATATGGTGAATCTGGCCAAGCTGCAGTAAAATGCCGAGAGGCATACGATTGAATCGATATTTTCCTGTTCTCGAATTAAATTTGTGTCATCTATTGGATTTTTTTATTTATTTGGTTGAAGTAAATGTGTATGTATGTAAGTATATTGGTGTCTCTCATGTATTTTTTTATTTTTTTATGCAATTCAATTAATAAAATAGCCCTTCCAATACGTAATCCGAATTCTAAGACAAGCTTTTACGAAGAAAACCCATTATATTCGAACTCGTCCGAAAAAGAGGAACAAACCGCGTAACCGCGTAAACCTGATTCAGTACTCCAGCTGAACAGTGACGTATCCAATGTAAACAGTCCCAGTTAGATTAGGCGCGTCGTCATCGTCACCAATGACGCGCTCTGATAGCACAAACATTCTCTTAGGTCCGGGAGAGCCGGCGGCTTTCCGTGCTTTTCCCTGGAAAGCCGGTGAAAGCCCGCCGCCGGCGTGGGCGTCCGTGAAAGGGACTTAACGATCATCATCTGGACGGAGACGTCACGACGATGATTCGGATGCGGAAGTGAAACATCTGGTCGCGGAAAACCGCGAACTACAACAACGCAATGAGATGATTTAACCATTTAGATTTATGGCATGTCAAGTGTGCGTTAGTGGATTTGATAAGCGCAATCCTGAATTTGTCATTCTTTAAAGTCAGCGTTATACACTTCTTTTTATGTAAACGACATTAAAGTTTGTCTTTTTTTTGTTTATTTTGTCCACTATTGCTAAATGTGACTAATACTCCAAATTAGATGTCGTAATCTTCCTCCGTTTTACTCTCATATTGTTCGATCGTATAGCTTCATCTTTCTTCAATCTGGACCCTTCTTCTTTCTCAAAAAGTTGAAGTGCCAAAGCAGGAATAGCAAGAAGAAGCTTTCAGTACCGTTTATGGCACCATCATCATTAAATTGCGTTGAAGAGTGGGTACCACTGAATCATTTGCAACCCTTATATGTAACCACCAAAGTCTAATTTGCTAAACTAAAATCTAAACTTCTCTCATTGTCTGGCTTAGCTGTTCGATGTGCCGAGGGTTGCTATTCTTCTTTTTCTAACGACGCTGCATGTGTCATAGCTGATTTTCCTTCACTGGACCTAGAAATTAGTCATGTAAATTGCTGCAACTTATTAAAGGAGGAGAATGGTTGCACTTGCCTCAATACACATGGAGAAAGACGATTTTATCTCGATAAAGCACATTAAAAAATACTTAATAATACCTGATCATGATATCTGGTAGGAAAGGTGGAATACGTCTGTCAAAGGTAGAATCACGAACAAGTTCTTTCCGAAGATCGAAGCTAACCAACTCTTGAATCTGACATACAAGGCCTGCCAACTCATAACAGCCATCTTCATAGGATTGGAAGATCAGAAACTGATGTTTATGGATGTGGCGTGTTCCCTTTCATTCAATAAATAGGAACAATGGTTAATATTGTAAATCTGTACCTTTACTGTAAGAATGTAAGCACTCACTTATGTATTCTAACTAACTGAAGTGGCTCCCTATTTGGTGCTTTATTATTATTAGTAAAGTCCAAACATCTGGGGTACTTTTTTTATCAACTGCTGTCACCCCTAGTTATAATGCCTCAATCATCATCTGATCACGTTTCCCCCATTACTAAATTAATTCTTTAACGTGACCAGAATAAAAATGGTAGTAAGGTCTACTTAAGTAATAAATATTGAACGTGATCTCTAAACAGTTTCTTGCAAATGAGGATTCCTTCATAAATTAAAGCATTACATACACGTATCATTTTTAATGCCCCAACATGAGCGTGACCAACTTGAGAGACAAGTTATATAGCGATCATCTCAATTTTTCCTGTCCTCTAACATCTTCTGACCGCTTCTCCCATCTGGCAACACTGACCTTATCCATCACCTGTCGGAATGTAAATCAGATTCGCGGTGTTAGATGCTGTCGCTTCGGGCGAGCCCACGTGTGCCGCGGGATAGCGATGTCGATATACTTAAAGATTATATCTCACCTGTGTGCTCTGCTCATCATTCCTATAAATAACACAACAATGGGTCTCCTGATGGATGAAATCATCCAGTGGGGTACTAGGCGGATGGAGAGGTCGCTTTTTTCGTCATCCAGGGAAGTGCATTCTACTATTTAGAATAATTCGACTTCAGAATCGATCATTTAGTATTTTGGTACCTTAGGTTTACCTCTATAACTTTAGAATAGATTGTCTGATTTTAAATTACTAAACTGGATGAAAATGGCGCCTTTTCTTAATTGATGGCAGTTCTCGTTGTCGAAGAAACAAAATCGCTTCGAATTAGCACAGAGCACAAAAATATCACCACACAATATGAACATCAGACATATTTTTCATTAAACATTTGTACTATTTCATTCTTTTACATGGAATTTTATCGCATCAACATTTAGAAAGGTACTTACTGATAAGAATAAATAATAAACTAGACGTGAAAGCGAACATTACTTTTAAAACGAGGAACCTAATATCTAATATTGTGTAAGACGAAAAATGAACTCAAAAATTATGACAATATGTTTAGCTAAAAGAAAACTTGCGAGTTGGTGTAAACAGTGATTTTTTATTATTTTTGTAGATTCAACCAGATACATGAGATCATACTTTGCGCTTTTAATAGGAATCTGATAAGACTTATCAAGTTCAATACCTTATAGGTAAAACAAACTGTTTGGGATTTGACGAATTTGAAATAAAACCTCTTTGAACGATATTTTATACACTCTCTACTTGAAGTTTTCTAGTCCTAATGTATCTTTCAGTCTTAATGCTTCTTCTTTTGGGAACATTCCTATTATAAGTTTGAGAAGACGCTTCGGCCATGTTAGAAAACTGGATTTCTCTTGCTTTCTTGTCAAATCCTTTTACCCCTAATCTTAAAATGTATCTGACCCTTAAGTACGACGAGGTGACCTAATTATTTGAACAGATTAGTAGCATAAGTGGGGATATACTTAAAACATAGTAATCATTATTAATATCCAAAGTTCAACAATAATTCCTTATAATAGAAAGATAAATAAACACTCATCTTGTTTCGGTGCAGGCTTTAAAAGCCACAAACCTAATAGACTTTTATTGCTGGTGTGGTTCCAGAAAAGCACCCAAAGGTCTCTGCTTATATGAACTCAAGAAAACGTCCTTGCTGAATTCGATGCCATCATACATTAACACTTTGCTACCTAAGTCAACTGGTACGGTCGTCTCTTGGGATGATGGGTGTATTGTTAATTCATTTGTTTTAGGATGCTAGCTGCGATCAGGAAGTAAACTTGTTGAAACACGTTTACATAAGCTATTATTAGTTGAGCGCTGACGAATGGATGTTAATTTGCTTATCAGGCAGCTGCCGCTAAATACCAGCTTATCACAGATCGAATCTGGAATAATTGTTACGTATTAGGGTGGTGCAGATTCTGGAATAATTGCGAAATATTGCGAATTGTGCTCAAAATACAGCAGAGGAGATATTCATTTATTTAAGCCCAAATGGGTAAATCCACAATCATTATCAAATAATTATCAGCTGATTATGATGTACTCCTCAGCTTTCCTGGAAATCTCATTGAATTACTACGTTTATCAACGCAAATGAAGAAAAAAGTTAGCACTTTTGAGATTACGTAATGTACTCTTCAAAAGTCAAGATTGTTTCACTTGAAATCTTGATAGAGTTATATACTCATAAACTAACTGTCTAGATACTCAATTATTGTTTCGATAACTAGCTAACTCTAATCCATTGGGTAATAGAAGAACGGTTACAGTAATAAGTGATAATCCCACAGCCTTTTTTGTATAAGATGCACTCATTTCAGTTTAGCATCAACCTTGATACTTACTTCTTTTATTTGGGATAAAGTATAGTAGGGAAAGAAGTCTACCTTGCTTAATTTGTAGTCTACACCTCTTTTTATAATTCTGATATAACTGCATGTATAACGCATAATCTATTTATTTAATGGTTTCCACAATCCTTTGCTTCCGACTATTAATCTTTTTCCGTTCCCTTCAGACCTGTCGCGTTTGCTGATATCACTACAGAGGGTGAAACTCCTCCTCTGTCTGTTTTTATAATCAATCTTGGATCAGTTTTTTTCATTCTGGGGTGGTTGTATGACGCGAATCACACAAACAATGTTGGCTTCCAAGGCTGACAATTAAATCGATTATGTATCTTCAGGTAACACATGGATAATGCCTCGATCAATTTCATGAACTTTTTCACAGTAATAGACTTCCTCCTCAATATTTTGCTGCTTCAGAGTGTGCAAAATTTAATTCCAATATTTTCGAATATTTTTATTTTGTAGATTGACAAATTATTATGAAAATCAATATGATATTTACGATTTTGATATTAATATAAAACGTACCTTCAAGTTTGTTCCTTTGCTATCATCGTGGATGATAAATGTGACGGTGAGAGGGTGTGTTTAGATGACGGTGTAGTAGGTATTACTTAGTCCTTGCATGTCAGTCCTGTCGTTTACACATATGTGTTTAGGTTTTTTTGAATATGTATCATTTCTAAAAATTGTCTTTTATGTTTATGTTGTTCCGTAGTAATAATTTTGGTATTATCAAAGTCAAAAGTGTGGTCAGTTTGTTCTTGATGTTTTTTTAAAGCTGTGTAGTTGTTATTAATTTTATGTTGTTGTAGTCTGTTTTTTAAGTATTGTCCTGTCTGTCCTATATATTGTTTGTTACATTCTTAACATTTTATACTGTATATTGTGTGTGTTCTTGTTACCTTTGGTGTTTTTGTTTTTAACGGTGTGTAGAATTCTTTAATTGTGTTAATTGGTTTATATGTAATTTGGAAGTTATGTGGTTTTAGTAGGTTTTTTATTTTTTGAGTGAGTGGTGGTATAAATGGTAAGGTTAAGTATGTTATGTTTGTGTTTTTTTCTTGTTTTTCGTATTGAATACTATTGTATAGTTTTTTTGTTTGTTGTTTTATTGAGTTACTTATTAACTTAGTGGGGTAGTTGTTATTTTTTAGTATTTTAGCAGTGGCATGCAAAGTTTCAATTCTAAGTTCTGGACTAGTTAATTTTATTATTCGTTGTATAGTGTTGTTTAGAATAGCTATTCTTTGTCTGTAGGGGTGGTTAGAATGGTAATTTAGTCGTCTTCCCGATGCAGTTGGTTTTGAATACCATTTTGTGAGAATTTTGTTATCTTTTTTAATTAGTGAGGTCTAGATAGTTAATTGTGTTTTTCTTTTCTGTCTCTATCTAAGCTTAGTAAATCCTTGCACTATTTTTATTTGTACTTTTCGTTTCCAAGGTAAAATAAATATTCTCCACTTAACTGTTTTTAGTGTTATGAAAAAGACATTATCTGTGGAAACCCCAAATCTTGGGATAATCACCCTGAAACTTTTAACGATAATCACGACGAAAGTATTGTCGGTTGACTTTTTGAGACTTGTGGCCCTCCTAATCCCACTCTGCAAATTATTTACGATTGCCTTCTCCAATGGACGCCCCCCGGTGTCGCCAACGGTAAGATCTCCAGGCATTTCTCTCCCTGCAGCCTAATCTGTCGATAACGTTGGTATAGCAAGTGTCCTTTACTGCCAGTCATTAGCATAATCTCAGGTCGGTCCTGGCGTTGATTTTACTTGCGTATTCACGGGACAATACACCTTGTTGCCGGGTTAAATTGTAAATTATTGCATTTATCTATTGTGGCCAAGACAACGCCGTACGCAAACGACTTTCCAAATGATATCTCAGCTTTATTGTGCGTTGGTGCTACGGGCAATAAAAAGGTGATACAACGTTTCATCGCTTCGCATGGCCGTAACTCGCATTGTTGCGGATAGCGGGACGATTGTGCGGCTTTTATCCCGGATTGCCAGCCCGAATTTTTGCGGTTATAGGTGAATAATCACAAATTCGGTGGGCTTGTCGTGTTTGACGTAAAAGAGTCGAGCGGTGATGCTGATGTCTCATTCCATCTCGGGCGATAAGAGAAAATTATCAGACAGGGGAAGAGCACGTTGTTTCTGATTCATCGCTTCCTCTATGGAGGAAGTTAGGTAACGAGGATACTTATCGTTAATTTATTGCTTGGTATACAAAAAAAAAGTTTTTGGAAAAAAAAGTACCAGAGAAATTGACTAAAAATATTTTGAAGAATCTATGATTAATTACATAAAACTTTTGTTGAAGCTTTTCTTCTCTGGTTGCCATGGTAATGTCACTACAAAGCAAAATACCGTCCAAACTTCTAGATGCTAGGTATATCTCTAAATGCCATCAACGAAATTCTATGATTCATTTTAGAGGGAGTTTGAAGAAAATTAGTATTTAGGGCAAATTGTTCCAAAACTGGTTTCTCTAAATAGCTGTAGAGGGCGCCCATTTGAAAAATTGCCATACTTTTATCGATTTCTCAAGAAATTTAAATGGGGCGATATATTTTTTGCTTCTTTCATGGTCCTCACCTTGTCTGTTTACAAAGATACATTTATTGCCTTATTTACATAAATAAATTGGCATTTACACTCTTCAAAGGGCAGTGGTGATTTGTGTACTGGGTGTAAGGCAATATTATAATCTTATTATAGTGATCAAGTTAGTTATTCCCAAGGGTTTACTCTCGTGGATATTATTGTTAAATACAAACATATCTGCTCATATGTATCGCCTAAAATTATTTAAAGTTCCTGGTATACCTGGTAAATATTTTGTACTATCGATATTTACATATATATTTTACCCTATTTCTGTACCTGATATTTTATGGCATTGTTGATTTAAACTTTACTTTTCTAACAAGTAATGGTAACTATGCATTGCAGCATACACACTAGTTACATTGTTGCTACTTCAACTGCGTATTGCAGTTATGCAGGAATAATTAAAGAATTTTGTACTAATTGCCTACCTACACTAAATTTTCCTATAGTTGTTTATCCCAAAAAATGTCTTAAAAGATACTGCAGTGTTTTGTGCAGTTAAAGTAAAACTATTTGTATAAAAAATAGAAAATTACAAAACTTAATGGGATTCTTCCGGGGCTTACGTTGACTACGTCTAGTTATTGAAAATTAAAGCCATATAGTTAATATAACAGTTGGTTACTATTATTTCGTTAATTTTCGTATTTTGTTAAATATATACTACAATACAAGAAAGTTCAGTTACGATGGCGTATACTCGTATATGCGAAATATACATTTAGTTAAATTGCGGTTTTTTTAATGCATTTAGGACAAAAGCGAGAGGCTTTAAAACAATCCACTTTCTCATTTGTGGTGTTTCCTTTGCCACGTTTCTTTGTAATCTATACTTAAATACTTTTCGAGAGCTTTAATATAGGTAGGCGGTTTTGCATAAGAAAGGTACTTGTATTGAATTTTACAACAATGTGAAGTGAACTGGTGTATATAAACTCAAACAAGATTGCGGGTTCCCAGCAATTTAAACTGTTTGCTCGAATGCTCCTGAATTTATTTTGCAATAGATATCAGGATAATTGCAGTACTATAAACGGAATAGTGTAATGCAGTGTGCATACAAAGGGATTACAATGGTTGGATTGGATTAATCTTTAGGTGACACATTCAAGAAGCATTTATAACTGTATGTCTTATGCCCTGCTTATTATTGCAATGCAAAAAGAAACATTTTTTCTTGTAGTTTATAGTTAGCTCGTTTTCTGGTAGGTTATCGTCTACGTTGTTTAGGTCGGTCAAATCTTTTTCATTCTCTGTTATTACCGCCATCCACATGTGCCAGTATAAGCAGAAGTTTTATTTTGTTTCCTTGTCTGTTATATTTCATTAGTTATGGGGTAATTTTTTAAATAATGTTATCTAGGATAATTGTAAACATCCCTGGTGATGCGGGGCACCCTTGTTTTATTCCCCCATTTTTTGCTTTACCAGGGTTGTTTGGCCAAACCATTGTATTGTTGTATCTTCGTTATCCTATTAATTAGCTAGTGTCAAGATTTATGGTACAGATTGGTAATTTATCATATCGAATCTTGTAATTTTGATGGTGTTAATATTAAAATTTGGACTGGCAGCTTTCAACACATAGCACTGCTAAGGTCTCGTTCTCGGTGGGTGTATTATCGGGTAGATGAGTTGGATTCTCAGCTCAGACATACCGAAAATGACAATCAACAACTTCCTGAACAATTTCTTCAAAGCCGTTAGAATAATTAGTTCTAATTTTGATTGATTAAAATTTTCTCGATTCTTTATTTCCACACTGTACACGTAATTTTTCGGTGTAAACTACCGTGCTACGCCTCGACATTTTTTTTTAGCATCACAACAGCTCTGCATGCCGGTAACTTCAATTCCTCAATGCAACACGCCGGAGACCTCCGCGGGAAAGAAGTAAACGGACTGGACAGAAAAAATACTCGATGTACAGTGTTTTGCAGCGCCTTTCGACAATTAGCCGGACAAAATGGGCTTGCGTGTACGGCTAATTGAAATAATCGTTTGTCGTAAGGGATAATCATGTAATATTTGTGCGGCTAATGAAGCACGCACCTCGGTGTGTACGTATGACAGGGCGGTCTCATTAKAGCCGTAGCAGTCCGGTGGTCCGACGCTTATCGGGGGGTGTCCACTCGTACATCTAGCTGTCAACGATCTATGGTGACGGTACGACCGTGTTGCCGTTTGGATTGGTTGAGTTAGTTGCGAAGGGAAAATGTTTTGATTCAATTTCTTGGCTCGTACAGAAAGCTGAATCGTCCAGCAACGAGAGATCAAAGTGGGCTTCTCGGCTCATCTAAAACTAATGTTCTTCTCGGATTTCCTTTCAACTTTTCTTGTAAACATTGAAAGATTAGATTGCAAATACACATTTAATATATTTTTTCCGCTAGGCTTATACCTTTCCAGCTCCCATGGCATTTTTCCATGCTTCTGTAAGCTCCGAGACGAGCTAGAAGAATTGTCAATGACCATCCAGTTCATTCAATTAAGAATGTGTAGAGTGTGTGAACAGAGACCTAGGCGATTACTTCAGAAGCTAAATACTACAAGTCCTGATATCTAAGTGGTAATCCAAAGGAAAGGAAGGGAAAGAGGAAGAGTCTAAGTTTAGGTTTTTCGGTTATGCGTCGATAACAATTTATCTGTATCTATTCCGAATTCACAACCGTTTTCAAGCTACACTCTCCGGAAAGGTTTTTTCTAAAAAAATTTTACTCACGTTTTCAATCAAACATTTTTCATATCGTGTAAACTACCTGAGATGGAAGATCGTTCAAAGGAAGTTGTACATAATCGAATTCAATAACTTCTCAATTTTCTCTGGAAAGTCTGTGGGGGTTTCTTTCTGG
The DNA here is from genome assembly GCA_025024175.1 of Rhyzopertha dominica. Lineage (NCBI taxonomy): Eukaryota > Metazoa > Arthropoda > Insecta > Coleoptera > Bostrichidae > Rhyzopertha > Rhyzopertha dominica. The sequence goes on along the minus strand of QCXZ01000137.1, from coordinate 1,625,653 downwards.
ATGATTTCTGACGTCAAGTAGAATGCTTGAGAAGCCCAATTTGCTTCTCCTTAATGTCGGTTTCTTTATTGCTGTATTACAGCACGAGGTTTTATTTTCCACGAAATCTGTGTATTTTTCAGAGAGCGCTACATTCCTTTCTCACAGGTCTATAAATTTGTTTTTCACATACCTACTGTTGAGAATGATCCCAACTAGTATTAATGAACGGTGATGCAACAAAAAGACAAAACGTATACTTGTCCGTATTTTATTGCGAGTTTCGGTACGGTACAACTAGATTCGACAGCGGCTACCGAACGAATGTATTTTTAGCGGAAACGGAACACATTACATTAGTTCCCGCTAGGCGGCGCKGTGCGTTACCAACATAMAGTAACTAAATATCCTGAACATACTCCCCCGCGTTGAAAGGGCGGGAACTGAACTTTCAAAATACAACATAATAATGGTAGTAATATATACATATAACCACATAGAGAGTACAGTCTAATCTATAGGCAACGGGCATATCTTTGGCAATGCGCGACGTGTAACACCACGCTCCGTACGCACAGACACAACACGCACTATTCCGTCGTGACCAGGGTGCAGTCCGATGATGAGCCCCAGCTTCCAAGAAGAGGGAGGCAAGTTGTCTTCCTTGATTAAAACAACGGTTCCAACCTTGACGTTTTTCTGCTGCTGCTTCCACTTGGTACGTTGCTGCAATTCGGAAATATATTCCTTTGACCAACGAACCCAGAAGTTCTGTACAATTTGCTGGAGACGCTGATACAAGGATAGGCGGTTCTCCTTTATATGAGTGACGTCGGGATCTGGCACAGACGTTATAGGGCGGCCAATCAAAAAATGTGACGGTGTCAGAGGTAGGCAGTCATTAGGATCAGACGATAATGGAGACAACGGACGGGAGTTTAGGATCCCCTCTATCTGAACCAAAACACTGTAAAACTGTCTAAACGTTAAGAGGGCATTGCCCATGACTCTTTTTAAGTGGAATTTTGCAGATTTAATTCCTGCCTCCCAAATACCGGCCATGTTTGGTGAATAAGGTGGCAAAAATTTCCAATCAAAATTCTGATTCGCAAATTCACTTTCTAAATTGTCTTTATTTTTCAACAAGAACTGAGCAAGTTCGTTGAGTTCAGATTTAGCACCACAGTAAGTTCTGCCATTATCAGAATAAAATTTTTTAGGCATATCTCGGCGCGATGCAAAACTTCTCAAACATAGGATGAAAGCTTCACTCGTCAAATCAGTGACAGGTTCTAAATGTACAGCTCGTGTACTGAAACATATGAACAAACAAATATAACATTTTGTTGACCTGAAACCTCGACCTTCGCGGTCCTTTATTAAGAAGGGTCCACAATAATCTGTTCCAACGATGGAAAAGGGGTAACTTGGTCGAACTCGGTCTGGAGGTAAGTGTCCAAGCAGGTTACTGATGCCTACTGGGCGTACTCGGAAACATTTCACACATGAACGAACAATAGCCTTAGATAAGTTGCGACCACCAAGTGGCCAGAAACGGTCTCTGATACTGCTAAGCAGTAATTGTGGACCTGCGTGCAGCAACTGCTCGTGTAATTGTTTGAAAAGTAGCTTGGTGAAAGGATGCTTCGAACATAAAATGATCGGATGTCGCTTATCATAATCAAAGTCAGAATGGAGCAGTCTGCCACGAACTCTTAATATATTATAAGTCGAATCGAGAAAGGGTGTTAAAGACTGAAGACGACTACGCTTGTCGATTGCATTTCCGTCAAAAAGTGCCTTCATTTCTCTTGGGAAGGACGCCAGTTGAGAGATGCGCGACAAGCGCATAAAAGCAAAGTGCAACTCATCAGAAGAGAGTTGTCCAAAGCAACGTTCGTTTTGCGGGACACGACAGTTTTTAATAAAACGGAGACAGTAAGCCATGACTCGTTTGGTGCGAAGTAAAGATGAGAATCTTTCAAAGGGGAACAAATTACCATCCTCGCAAGCTGCCAGTGCAGCTGTGGGGCAGATCTTTGACGATTCAGGGAGTTTCACTTCAGTGGAGTTAGGCCAAAGTGATGAACATTGGCTCAGCATTGGAGGACCATACCACCATAAAGAGGAATTTATTAAATTAGGTGGATTCATGCCTCTACTTAATATGTCAGCTGGATTTTCTGCGGAAGAGATGTAATTCCATGATGCTGTGTTACTGAGGTCTTGGATTTGACTAACTCTGTTAGACACGAAGGTATCTAACATATGAGGAGAAGTTCCAATCCACGCTAAGACAATTTTGGAGTCTGTCCAATAATGGACATTATCAACGTGCACATCTAGCGATCGCTTGACCTTATCGACTAACTTCACAAGCATTAGGGCACCACACAATTCGAGGCGTGGAATGGTGATTGTTTTTAGAGGTGCAACCTTGGTCTTTGAACAGAGAAGATGTACATGCATTTTATTGCTACAATCCCTTGAGCGAATGTACACACAAGCGCCATAGGATTTTTTGCTGCTATCGGAAAATCCATGAATTTCAAGTAAAGTTGGATTGTTACAAATGACTTGTCGGGGAATATGTATGTCGTTTATCTTAGACAATTCGTGACAATATTGATACCATTGAGATTCCAGTTCTGGAGGGAGCGGATCATCCCACCCTATCTGTAGCATCCACAGTTGCTGAATGAAAGATTTGGCAAATATGGTAGAAGGTGTTAGGAATCCCATTGGATCGAATATCATTGATATAAATGACAAAACTGTACGCTTGCATGGCGGTTTGTCTAGTGGAAAATCCCGAATTTTGTAAAGGAACTCGTCTGAATAACTATTGTATAACAGACCCAGGGTTTTGGAATTCTGATTAGGGCCAAAGTCAAGAATATTGTTGGATATGTCAGTCTGGTGTACAGATTTGAGAAGATCTGGGTTATTAGAATTCCACTTACGTAGTGTAAACCCACCAGATTGAAGAATCTGGGAAATAGTTTCGCAGATGTGAATTCCATCCTCGACTGTTTTGCAACTGGTTAGAAGGTCATCGCAATACATGTCCTTACGAATTATTGCTGAAATATCTGGATGACGTTCTTCAAAGATATTTGCCAACTCGAAGAGGCAGCGTATGGCAAGAAAACTGGAAGACCTTTCGCCATATGTTACGGTGCATAGTTCATACACCTTCAGCGGTAATGAAGGGTCAGTTCTCCAGAAAATCCTTTGGAGAGGGCGTTGAGATGGGGTAATCCAAACAGATCTATACATTTTCGAACAATCACTGGACAGTACATACTGGAATCTTCTGAATCGAAGAAGGATTGCGAAAAGATCGTCCTGCAAGATGGGTCCATTCAATTGGATATCGTTAAAAGATACTCCACTGGAAGAAGGAGCGCTTGAATTGAACACAACTCGCAGTTTTGTTGTAAGACTATCCTCTTTATAGATGCCATGATGAGGAATGTAAAATTCTGTACTATCAGGAGGAATATCTTGATTAACTTCAATCATGTGACCAAGTGATTCATATTCGGACATGAAATCATCATACATGGATTTAAGTTTCTGATTGCGCTGCAATCGTCTTTCTAATGAGAGAAACTGTTTAGAAGCGCCTTGCTTTGACTCTCCTAAAACTTCAGGAGACGAGTTTAGGGGAATGGTGACAATGAAGCGTCCATGGGGATCACGCCTGGTGTTTGCCACGAAATGAGTTTCGCATTCCAATTCTTCTGGACTGAAACGTTTGGAGGAAGCAATATTTTCGATTTCCCAAAACTGCTGCATTTGCTTGGACAAATCTAATACGGTGAGACCACAAATGGTCTCAGAATCGTTCGCTGTGGAGGAACAGTGCCCTGATATGACATAACCGAGATGAGTATTATAAATTAGTGGGAATGAGTCAATATAGGGTTGATCGACTGCTAGGAGTTTCCAAAAGATCTCCACTCCCAGAAGGATGTCAATTCTGGTGCCCTCATGGAACCTTGGATTGGCAAGGGGAATGTCTTTAGGAAATATTTCCGTGTTAGCATTGATAGATACTGGTGGTAAGCGATTAGTTATGTTTTGCAACAAAAGAAAGGATAATGTGAAATTGAAGTCGCTATGAATGGACTTGATTCGTGCGCAGGTGGACTGAGAAACCTTGGTCTTGGCTTCGTTAATTCCGGAAACAGGAATGTTTTCACTGAGAGTGGGGAGTTTCAATTTGTTACATAATGAAACAGTCATATATGATTGTTGCGAACCTGAGTCTAACAAGGCTGTGCACCTGTGAGGTTGACCCCTGAAATCATAGATGATGACTACAGCTGTTGGTAGAATATGATAACTACCCTTCGTGCCTACTTCGACTGGTAGACTGGATGCTGTAGCTAAAGTAGCATTAGCATTATCACTGTCCTTTTCGCGAGAATCAACAACGACAGTCGATAATGAAGATTGATTATCGAATGGTTGAGTTTTGACATCATTTGTACCTTTTGAAAAGTGATTGTGAAGAAAGGTGGAGTGAAAATTGGAGCATTTTCTACAATGACCACTTTTGCATGCCTTAAGATCATGACCGGAGCGCAGACAATTTGTACACAATTTGTGTTTGTTTACATGATTCATACGCTCATCTTCGTTCATTTCCATGAACAGCTTGCATCTGAATACAGGATGGTTGTTCTTGCAAATAGAACAAGCCACTTCTTGATCGTGTGATGATAAGCAAGTTACATGTGGAGTTTTATTTTTAAACCTTTTAGGAGATGAACCTATGCTACTAGATTGAATAGCTGGTCTTTCAATTTTCTCTAAAAGAGCACAGCGTTTTTCAAGGAATTCAAGTAAGAATGAAATGTCGACAACTTCTACCTTAGAAGAATCGATCTCCCACTCACGTTTGCTGTGATAATCAAATTTTTCCACAATCAAGTACTGAATGATACTATACCAGGAGGATGTTGGTTCGCCTAAGGACTCCAATGCTCGAAGATGGGCCTGTAGGGAATCTGAGAGAGCTCTTAGGTTAGAAGCCGATTCCTTCTGTATTTTAGGAAATTCTACTATACCTTTGACGTGGTTATGAATCAACAGTTTTTTGTTTTTATAACGTTTTTCTAAAAGTGTGAGTGCTACTTGATAGTTTGATGATACAACATCTAAATGTTCAATTACTTTCGAGGGTTCAGGACTTAAACACGATTTCAGATATAAATATTTTGACATATCATCTAACTGACTATTATTGTGCACTAGAGACTTGAAACTTTCATAAAAGCTGGGAAAATTTTCCGGCTTTCCATCGAATGTTTGAATCTTTAGCACAGGAAGCTTAACTATGCTTGACGCGTTCGTAATCTGCAGGTCGTTAACATTTTCTGAAACATTATTTGCATGTATGCTAGAAATACTGCCGCTAGATGATGAATCTGCTCTTTCAAGTTTAAAACCTTTAGAAATACGCGCTTTATTTAACATGCAACGCGCTTTGGCAACAATGTCATGTAATTCATTTTCGAAATCATTGAATTCCGCATACCGCTGTTCTACACAATCGTCAGTTTCAAGTTCAATAATTTCGGCATTGACGGCTTCGAACTGTTGCAGGGTTTCTTGTATTGTATTAGTTCGCGACTCTAGTTGTAATATTTCTGAATCTGACAATTCATTTTCCCCTACATGGTCGTGCGTTTGGGAAGCTTCTAATTTCGAAATAAACTCTTTAAAGTTTGTCATACGGCCCTTAATTTGACCTCGCTTACGAATTAGATTTTTTATACTGGGTTGAGACATTGTTTAGAACCGAACTGAATCTAAATAACCGACAAAGATAGAGGCGGTGTCGTAAAGAATAAGAAAGGGATAGATAAACGATGGGTACTTGCGTTTTATTGCGTCCTTGGCTTGGATTCCACAGAAGCAGGTGCAAGCGGATTTGAACAGCTGACTGACCAATCGCTGGTGCCCGTGCTTGGCGCGTTTGCTTGTCACGAACCGCTTGTAGATTGCTGGGTCCGTGTTGCGCATCCGCAACCTTGTGCCACGAAGCCGCTTTTGGTTGCTTTGCCGGCTGCCGGTGAATGCTGTGTAACTGCGGAGCACCCTGAGCAGAGTATTCCAATTTCCGATGCGAATGTGATTCTTATCGGGCTCGAATGGACCAAATTTATGTTGAGAATGATCCCAACTAGTATTAATGAACGGTGATGCAACAAAAAGACAAAACGTATACTTGTCCGTATTTTATTGCGAGTTTCGGTACGGTACAACTAGATTCGACAGCGGCTACCGAACGAATGTATTTTTAGCGGAAACGGAACACATTACATTAGTTCCCGCTAGGCGGCGCTGTGCGTTACCAACATAAAGTAACTAAATATCCTGAACACCTACAAAACCAATTTAGCATTATTCATAGTATAGTCAAATGTCGTGTTTATACAAACGTATAATAAAAGGTTAATTTTATCAGCAAGTGATAAGAAGTATTTATCATTGTATTCGTAGATGCCAGACTTTCATTTTGGACGAAGTCTTACAGTATTTTGGACTTGAAATCTCATTTACAATACCTGTTACAGTGGCATCCAATCGATGATGTTTGATGAACTATATACTCTATATTGCCTGATGTTATCTTGTTACAAAAGACCTCAATGTATATTATAACAATGGGATGTAACAATTCCACGCGAAATATTGTAAAAGCTTCACCATTACTTGAACTAAGGTATTTGGACTAACTAAATAAAAATCGAGGTGAGAAGCTTAAGATATCTACATTTTTGTATGGTTTGCTAATAACCTATAGTGATAGTTATTTAGGATTTTTTTTTATATAATATAAATGTATGAATATGAAGCGGAGTATATTTACAAGTAAATCAAAGTAATCACCAATCATATTTGACAAACCATTTTTTTTATCAGAGGGTTAAAGGAACTGATACAACGATATATTTTTAAGATTGCATCAATCCCAAACAATGCTTTATTAGCATTTTACAGAATCTCAAAATCTACCGTCACTGAAGAACTCATTCCAGTGGCTGCTAAAGATATGATGATGACCTTTCTGGAAAGCCATATTTAAAATCACATTGATCCAATAATACTATTAGTCGGATAGTATATGGTGAAGCATATCGACGGTTAATTAATTTAAAAAAAAAACAAAGAAGTTTAACTTGGATTGCAGCTAAATTGGGCTGATAAAAAGTTTTATATGCTATGCAGATGCTACTAGTTATAGAACATCATCGCAGTATCCAAGTCTCTTGACTCATTATGGTCAAGTTCCTAGTACAATTTTATTTGACACTATCCCAAGTGACGAGTTTTTTTGTACTATTGTATTATTGGTAAGACCCAAAAGGGAAGTATATAAAGGGTTGTGGCAAGAACTTTTATATTAACGTATATTTTAACTGTTATACTCCTATAAACTTTACCAAATGCACCGTTATTTCTTCCATAAACTCGTTACTGTATTGACATACTTTTTTCTTCTCGTGGGCAACTTGAGAAGAGGACACTGTACAAATGAGGTAATGAAACTTCGTTAGTTTCACAGCTTGCTACTGTTTATATAAAGTCCGCCACAATGCTCTCTTTCGAGAGTTAGAGTTTCGGTTAGTGTGTTGTTGACATTTCTTCGAGCGGTTGTTCCATACCTCCCCACTCAGGTTGATGGATAGACAACGCGCAACAGAGGAGCGTTGATGATCACTAAATGGGGGTATTTAGATAGGTTAGCAAGCTGAAAAGAGTTGAGAAGGTCCAGTCTGTAGGTCATGACTTTACCATTTGTGGGGTTAATAAAAGAGCCTTTGCTCTTTCGTGGATCCTATCGAGGTATAACTTCCACGTTGTCGAGTTGGTATTCATGTCTTCAGCATTTCTTCAACGGCTTCCTCGCAGCCTTGCTCTAAAGCCCAAAGGAACCATCACCAACGACGTGAAGATCAACCAGATTTTTTTGAAACATAGTACCTACAGTTTACAGAATTTCTTTTGTCATTCCCAACGAACGAGCAGTTCTCCCCTGTCTTCCTCCTTCCTGGACCGGCCGGGACAATTCCGGCAACACCGGCCAGCAGCCCGGAATGCACACCTACGTGCGACGCCCTCCGTCCCATTTCACTCCATTATTCAATGTCACCTTCTTTTTCTCCGGCCGTTACCAATTATCTGGGAGAAGCGCTCGACGACACACGCTGTAATCGATGATCTCTCGCGTCCCGCGAGCAGGACAAATATTTACATACGTTCTTTTGTTTCGGCGTTCCCGGCCGGACGCGGGAGCGCCCCAGGGCACTGCGCTCGGCTCTTTTTTGTTCGCGCCGGGCGGGGGCAGATCCCGGAGCGAAGCACGCGGGGCATTATCGGTTTGGCGATCGGGTTTGGTGTCTTCCCCAACAAGAATGTTTTCGGTTTGGTACCTCAAGCCGTAACAGGTTGGATTTGATTTTTAATTAGACAGGACAGGAGGCAATCCAGACGATATTTTGCAAGCATGAGTTACTGGAATTATGAATTTTAATTTTCCCGTTTTCAAGGGCTCCTATTTTTTTATCCTATTGGAGGAATGGAGCAGTTCAAAATTTTTAGGATTAATATCGTGTGTTGATTTAATTATATGATTAGCAAATTGGGATAGTGAGTTGAGATCTTTAGAATCCTGGCATACCTAAAATGCCCTTGAAATCTAATAGAAATATTTTTAGCTGGCTGTCTTATATAGATAGCTAAGCAGGAGCATGTTTGATTGGACATCTAGTTTTACTTTTTTTCAATGAATTGATGGTTAATTTTATCGCGCAAACAGTTTATAATGAATGTTTAGGGGAAGAGCAATGCAGTTCAGCGATTATGGTACTTTTAACGATAGGTAATGTGCAATCAAAAACATTTTTTTTTGTATATATTTTACCAAACATGCACACACTGCTTATTGGCCCGTAATTATTCACATCGTTGCTTTGACCACCTTTGAAAAGGAAAGGAAAGCTCCGTAGCTGACATGTCTTTAACTTTATTGCAGCCTTTGTATTCGATTCTAACGTATTTCTGCATTGTTTCAGGTCACTAGTGTTGTGTTAGTGCCAACCAGTGCCAGATGTGGATCAMGAGGCGGTAAAGGCGGCGCTTCTGACCAGACACTGTGAGTTTCTCMAATTCCTTCGTTTTTTTTACTTGAAAMCTGACAGTGATTTTTTGTTTCAGGCAGGGTAACCAGTTACTGCGGTGTCTGGTACAGTGAGTCGATGAAAATTAGTTGTTTTGCATGCTATTTTGATGATTTGTATGTAGGGGCGCGCAATCGTTGTAGTACAGGGGCGTGCATTAGGGGTGGGGGCGTGACAGTGTAGTGTCTTGTTCTGAGGTGTGTAAGTAATTTTGAAATTATTATCTTCTCTAATTTAGTTTGCATGCCAAGTTTTTTAATCCCTTTTAAATGTTTATTTAGTTGGGTATCTACACACAAGACATAGGTAAGTGTATAAAGGTGTATTTAAGGTATTTATTTCATAAATAAGTAAGCCTAACACTTATTCCTTTTTCTTTCAGGGGATCTTCAACAAAGTTGAGCGTCGCAACAGTGAAGTAATTTTTGAGTTTACCATTTCTGTATGTGTTAAGAATAAATAAAACAATCTGATCCCTCCTCCTTAATCATGTGTGCTTTTAAACGAGATTACTAATTCTTTTCCGAGTTTCTATTTGCAGGTTTATCATTTGGGGTCACCAGTTACTCGAGAGAGGGCGGAACTGAATTGTCTACAGAATTAATACACTTAAAAGTAAGTTTTTCTCCTATTTACAGTTTAGTTTAAAATAATCCTTCTTTTCTGTTCCAGTCTGGACTTCTCGAGGATGCAGGAACAAACACGTGAGTACTTGAATGTTTCAATAATATTGTATATGCTAACTAAAATAAATAGCTAGTCCTCAAAGATATTTAGTGCTTAAATTTGATTACCAAAACTTAGGTCACAGCAACAGCAGTGGTGAGGTTCATTATTGTAAATCTATCAGCTGATGTACCAAAAAATTCATCTATATTTGCACCAATTTTTCTTATGTTAACCTTGAGAATTCAATCCTTTCAAGACTTCTCATTAAACCTGCAATCACCTGCAGGTATTTGCAAGTGTAAAGTAAGATTGTTTAAAATTTTCTTTATTTTCTACTTAAGTATATTTTATTATTTAACTGATGATGACCTCCTGGTAAAGTCGAACCATAAACTTTAAGCTTGTTTGTACAGCGTTGACTGAAAAAGCTTCTTGCAAGATTCTGAAACTTTTTGGAATGTTGTTTTCGTATCCGAAGTGATTACGTACAATTAACTGTCATGTTCTTGGACATGGTTGATTTCAAAAATAAATCTGTGAAAAAGAGAATGAAAAACGATTATTTATATGTATATTGTCTGTACAAGTTGGTTTCCTGCAAATTTTCAAAGAACATATGGGGAAGCCCGATTGCGCAAAATTAATAAATATAAAAATGAAATTTTATTATCAACTTGTGTTGCCTCACAATCAATAGGGGTAATAAATTTTAATCCTCGATACAGAAATTAGCTTTAGATAAATTGAATTAAGACTCTGTCCTGAAAAGTGAAAGGATGAAAATTTGGAAATGGCTGGATGTATCTTTTAAACTGTCCATCAATTCTATCGTTACAGAAATTTGGTGCATTAATATTAATATCTAAACATTTAAAACAGAAATTGTTATAAAAAGTATTATTGATTTAACTGAAAACTGTTGCTTTCAAAAATGCAGGTTACGTAACTTACCTTTAAGTTTGAAGTGAAGACTGCTTGATTTAGGTGTTGCAATATCTCTCAATTCATCATCTAAACACTTTAGGAGGTGATGCTTTGGTCTAAAAATCTAAACAAGCAATATTGATTAAAATGGAAAGCAACCTTCAAACCAGCACCATAAAAATTAACGATCAAAAAAATTTAGAATGAGACAACAAATGAGAAAATCATTTACAAAAAAACAAATGATTCTTGCAATTTCAGTTGTCCGATTTCAAATTGTTTTGAAGCTTATTTAACAAGAACAAGCGGGAACATAAAAATCTTCCGTTTCTTTAACGCGTTTTACGCGTTTTTTTACACAACTGCTGGTTACTATTTCTTCGGATGATTCTTTTCAAGTTGTTCCATATTTATTCAATCGAATTGAACACATAGTAATCCAGTATAGGTAATTGGAAGTGATTCTTTGTAAAACGAAAGTTTAAGGTAACTGCAGCAGATCACTTGCTTCCTTCTTCTGATAAACGATGGTTAAAGATCATTTCATTCGCGTTGGGATGAAGATGACATGTCCTTTTCCGAGAAGTTTCTTCACTATTAGTTCCTCCGTCACGTAGTTAGTCCTGAAGAGGATCATTTTTAAACCTCGTCTCCAATACTATCTGAGTTGCTTTAAGCCCAAGCAGTGATTGCATTCAGATTCAGATAGTTATTAATCCCAGATCATTATATTTCCTCCACCCGAGATTCTTAATGTGCCAATGCAGCAAATATCTTCTCCATGATGTGATAGTCGGCGGGTAACTGTTAAACTAAATTAATATACGTTTACAAAGCGTTAACTGCTACTGTTGACTACCACCACCCAAATATATTGGAGAATATCCCTCTTCTATACAATTCTAAAGATTCACAGATCCATATTACGTGAGGAGCCAGCCTTTTATCTCATTTAAGATTTGTTTTTAAGCAAAGATTAAGATGTGTAATGGGAAATCTAGCAAAATGCCGCTCCTTAGCAAAACTTGAAAGGATCGTGCATGAATTTTCCCAGAACTCTCGTGCGTCTAAGCGAAGGTCGCAAATATTTGATCTTGTTCTTGCAGGCACGTCGGATTTCCCTGCACATGTCCCATCCCGAGAAGACCCCAGCGCGCATCTTATTAACGCCGTTGCGGTCGCATTCTTCGAATTAATCGAGGATAACTGTAAGATCGAATAGCTCCACGATGTCGTCATCGCTTTCACCTAGTCCACTATATTCGGGAATGACTTTTGCCGCGCTCGCGACTCATTTTGCTAATTGATTAATCATTGCGGCCGCCAATTCATTCCACCGCCCACGCCGGAAACCGTTATGCGGACTATGTTTTTCCGCCTATCCGGCTTGCGTTGAGTTTCGCCATCTCCGCATAGCTGGGATGATTTTCCCGATAATTCGGACGCCCCCGTAGCGACAGGTGACGCACGCTGATTACAATAAGTAACGTTATGCAATTAGCTGGGGGGTATGAATGGCAACCGCAAACATCGCGCCGAAACAAAAATGTTATTGTTTTCGGCCGTCGTGTGGTCCGGCTTATTTTGTTTGTACAGTAATTCAGGATGTTGCAAAGGTAACACCATCCGTCTTATTCCTATGCATTGGCTTATACGAGGTTATTCAGTAAATAACGAGGCAGATTGCTGTAGCTCAATCATTACAAACTTTCGAGACGTGTGATACCTGATCAGCTGTACAAGAATATCTTATAAATATGGTGACGATGGTGAGTTCACTTCAACAATTTATCGCAAAACAGCAACGTGCAATGATTAGATTTTTGTCACAGAAAGTCTCAGAAAATGGAAATAATTACATGAACTAGCGGAGGAATCTCGAATTCGGCAAAAAAAGGAATATTACCATTGAACTGATAGCTAAAGAATAGGGTGCGGTTTAAAAAGCCTGTGCGAGATGGGTGCCAAGACGACTTACAGCCACTCACATGGGAACCAGGCTCTTCAAATATGTCAGTAGTTGAAAGAAAAAACGATTTTCAACTGACAAACCGGCAAAGCCTTCGAGCATCTGCAGGTGATGCTGACAGTATTCTGGGATCCGCAACAGTCTATTTTATTTGTAACTATTTCGAAGACCAACGAACTATAAACAGTTAGCTCGGAAACAAAATTAGGCTTGCCATTCGCACAAAGTGTCGTAGATTCTTGACTGTTACAGTTACGTTAAGAAACATTAAGAAACACTTCAAGTGGGAAGTACTTCAGCACCCACCATACGGCCCCGACCTTACTCCATCAAACTTCAATTTGTTTTCGGGGCCATAAAAAGACGTCCAAGAACTTTATGCCAGAGACATACAAAAATAAAAAGAACGATGGGACAAGTTGCAGGGGACTATATTGAAAAGCTTTATATTAATTAAGTAAGCAGTTTTTGAGCTACATCAATAATTTGTCTCGTTGTTTACTGAATGACCCTCGTAGATTTCCCTAATAACTTGACTTTTAGGTTTCAGAAAGCTGGTATTTTGCAGCATCTGTAATTTAATGAACGAATTAGGAAAAAAATTAAGATGTAATTGTATTCTTTTTTCTCTGCCAGGGTACATAGATGGTAGACCTGGTAGATTTTATAGTATTGAAAAATATGGCTTTTTACTAACCAATGTTTCAACAAAAGACGCAATTAGCATACGTTACAACAAAAATTTTATAAATAAGGCATTAGGAATAATTTTATGTTTCCAAGAGTAAACAGATGATTTATGACTTGCTGTAGGCTTACGACATTTACTAGTCATTTTTTCTAACGTTATACCAGCGAAATATTTTTTTTATTATCTACAGGTGACCGCTTGAGCGTTATTTGTAGTTGTTTAAACAAATTTACATTCGCATTATACTCAAAAATGCCGAATACCTCGAAATAAACAAGAAAAATGTGAGATGTGATTTTTCCGTTCCCGTTAGGAATGTGTGAAAACGACAATTTTGATTTGCAGATTTCTTGCACATCCAGTCATCGATATATAATTTTTAATAGACCGGTAAATTTTTTGCGTCATCCAATACAAAAATTAATTATCTTTCGATTTTGTTAAGGCACATATAGGACTATCAATAACAGTTTTTTTCTATACGGGACTTTTTATATTCAGTCTGTATTTTTGTTACATTAGACATGTAACAGAAAAACAAAGAATGCATGAATTTTACAAAAGTATTGATTTGATTTACTACATTGAATAAGCGAAAGAAATTCTGTTCTAAATTACCAATCACATTCGTAGAGATCGTTTATATTTGTATCATCAATATTGATTTGTGGCCCTTTTTTATTAGAATTTTTTCTTTCAAAAATTCGTATATTCCAAATTCATTCCGGCAAGCCTTTTTTGACAGGCTTTCCATCAATATAAAGGTTATAATAGTTGTACGTTTTTACTATCCTAATATAACTAAATTTCGAAAAGCTTTTCGATTTCGGACAATAAAAGTCGATTAGGCTTGATATCGCTCAAGGTAGTAGGGCTGAGACTTGTATTTTAGCATTCATGTTTCGCGATATGTTAGCTTTAGTCTTAATTTCTGGATTTTCTTGTAACATTAAAGGAACTTCCAACTCCAGTTTTCGCCTGTTTTTCATGCTAATTTAGTTCTTGACCAGTAAAAGTCACTTTTTTTCTCGAAATTTAATTATCTTAGGATAGCAACTTGGATTTTTACATTCAAAATTCAAATCTTGTGAAACAAGCATTTGACCAGTACAATAACAAATAAGGAATGCTATTTTCTTTAGGAATCAGACGGCACTAAGTACTTTGACTTACTTGGAAGCTAGGAATATTTGAACAGACCCCTACATTTCGAAATTGCATAAAAGCTATTGGTAAATTGGTGCTTTTTTATATTGCAAAACATGCAGCAGAGACGCTGCTATAATCTAAAAAAACATTATATCTAAATGTTACTCCGCTAAAAATTTTATTGCAGTAKACCAGAGGSGTGTATAAAAAGAGCAAATCTTTCCGTTGATGGCACTAATTCAAGTATGGAACCGTGCGAAGGCGCTTAAAGTTCCAAAGATACATAACGCGAATAATGCTGAATAGTAATGTCGAGCTAATTGCGTGACATTTCATTGTTTATTTATAGAGTCAAGTGCAGATTCGTCACTGATTATGCAACGCGTTCGATATTTTCGATCATCGAGCTTATTCAAATCGTGTAGGCTAAAACCGACGCTCTCTGCTGTACGGCACCGATTAAAATAGTAACCAGCCCAATTGTCACCCATGCAAACTCAGTTATTCACGACGATTGTTACCGTCATTTCGATTAAGACCGATGTCAGGGTTCAAATGAATAGCAGCGAAGAAGTTGACTCACATTCCTCGTTGGCACCTACTTAGCCCCTCGAATTGGTGGAGTAAATGACTCAGCGGGGACATCAATCAGTCCATTCACGGTTCCTGAGGATGGCATCGCCATACACTCGCGAACAGTGAGTAATGCGCCAATTGCGCTTGCACATTTGTAGTATAGTAGCTCGCCCACCGTTCCACGTCCATTCATAAGGTGGCGCCATTTCTCACGCTTGATGGGCAATTTGCATGGCCTTCTTGCACGGCAGCGAGACAAAGAAGACACGGCGGGAGCACCGAGGGGCCAATCAATCTAAGTACGAAACAAAGACGAGTTTATTGCTGCTGTTGGGTGGAAGATGCATTCGAGATGACCATAATGCTCTTTCAATAAGGGTAGGCATTTTCCAGCCATGTATTCTAGAGACCAGACAGCAGCAACAAGAAAAAACTGTTACCAAAACTTCTAAGACTCCGTTGTGACGCTGAAAATCTCTTGAGGTCCCATGAAATCGCAGCCTGGAAGGTGTCAGTACCACTCGAGGTACCACTATAATAGTTTTCATGTAGTTCCAACTGGTGAAAGCCAGAAAAGGTCGTCGCACTTGTTCAGTATTCAACAACAGTCTTATTCTAGAAATTTAGCTACCTTGGTCTTCTTTTCTTCAGTTTACCTTTAGTCTTAAATTTCCACAATATTAATTTAATATAATATTTCCTAGTTCTGTGCAACAGTGAGTKCGTTATTAAGGATCTAAGGCACTGCCTGTCATCATTTGTACCTGAAGATCTGCATCACAACACCATTGAATTTATTTTCTCTGTTTATTGTTTAAATACTCTAGACAACGGTTTTTCATATATTTTAAATTATAAAAATTGTAATTATGATATTGTGAATTCCTGTCTGAACAATATTTCGTGGGAAGACATCTTTCGTAACTGTCAACTAGACGACATGGTCCAACAATTGTACGATACTCTTCATTATTTAATTTCCACTCATGTTCCGAAAAAAATTACTAATCATAAATTTCCTAATTATTTCAAAGCCAGTACAATTAAGGTCGTAAAAGAGAAATTAAAGTTTCATAAAAGGTGGAAATGTTATAGAAAAGCCGACGACTATGCCAAATCTTGTTTATTAAGACGTCGATCTAAAGAACTTATTAGGAGTGACTATAGTAATCACATTAAAACAATAGAAAGCAGCGTTTCAAAGAATGCCAAAAACATATGGAACTTGATACCAAATCGAAAGTCTCGCGGTAGTTTTCCCTCTTCCTTACAGTTTGGAAATAAGTTTGCCAACGATGGTCCCGAAATCTGTGAACTTTTCGCTGAATTTTTCCGTTCTGCGTTTGAACGTTACAATCAACTACCCTGCTCATTTACTAATTTTCAGTCTGCACTCATCAGCAACATATCTTTTATGAAAGAGCGCGTTGCGCTCTGTCTGTCTAACCTCGATGAGAGTAAGGGACAAGGGCCGGAAGGCATACCCACTTTTTTCATTAAAAAATGCGCTACAACACTTAGTGAGCCTCTCGCTGTGATCTTTAACCGATCCTTGTCAACGGGCGAATTCCCTTCTCAGTGGAAAGTAGCCCATGTTTTGCCCATTCACAAAAACGGTGACAAAAATTTGGTTGCAAATTACCGCCCTATCAGCAAGTTATGTATATTCAATAAAGTCCTCGAACTTCTAGTGCACAACGTTCTATTTCGGGCCCTGAAAGCATCAATTTTTACTCAACAACACGGCTTTTTTTTCTCAACGTTCTGTCGAGACAAATCTTACAGAATATTGCAACTTTATTTTAAATTCCATGGATCATCAGATTCAAATAGATTCTGTTTATACAGATTTCAGCAAGGCTTTTGATAAAATTGACCTCTGTATTTTAATTCACAAACTGTCAAAAATAGGTGTGCACGGAACTTTGTTAAGATGGTTATCTTCATATGTCAGCGGCAGAACTCAAGTAATATCGATAAATGGTTTTAAATCAACACCTTACTGGGTCACTTCAGGTGTACCACAAGGTTAGGTTTTGGGGCCTCTGCTGTTCTTAATTTATATTAATGATATTAGGCATTGTTTTGAATTCTGCAATTTTCTTCTTTATGCTGATGACCTAAAAATCTTCGCTCCCATAAGTAATATCTCCGACTGTATACTATTTCAAAACGACCTATGTCAATTCCATAATTACTGTAAAATTAACAAACTTTATTTAAATTTCAGTAAGTGCTGTACTATTACATTTTCTAGAAACATTAGACTATTTTCCTTTGACTATAACTTTGACAACAATAAGATAAAGGCCGTTTCTCATGTGAAAGATTTGGGAGTCATTTTCGACCAGAGAATGACCTTCTCTGTGCATATAGATAATATAGCTTTTCAGGCAAATAGAATGTTGGGCTTTATAATTCGAACAACTAAAAATTTTAGTTCTATTGAAGTTATAAAAAACCTGTACTTCGCATTTGTATATAGCAGACTCAATTTTGCATCTGTTGTGTGGTCTCCACAGTATGACATATAGAAATTGAGACTGCAGTCGGTACAAAACAAATTTTTAAGGTATCTTCATTTTAAAGTTGTGGGTTCCTATGAGTTAATAAATGCCACAACACTGACCCGAATGTACAACATAATGAGCCTAGAAAAGAGAAGACTAGTAGCGGATTTGCTTTTTCTCCACAAAATAATCAATAGCTCAGTTGWTTCACCCTCTTTGCTCTCTAGTATCTACTTTAGTGTTCCCGTGTACAACAGTCGTTTTTTACCTTCATTTCGCGAATATCTCTTCCGAACCAATTTAGGTCGTAATGGACCTTTAGCCCGCATTACTAGATCATATAATTCGCACTGTTCTGACGTCGATATTTTCCATAACTCTTTGAAAAAATTTAGAGCTTTAGTTAAATTAAAATTCAGACAATAGTGTTTCGTTTGTAAATTTTTCTCTTAGCTTAGCAATGTTTCTTATATGTAGTTTGAATATTGCATACTGCTTTATAGTTTACTTATTGTATTCGAGAATACTGACCTATATGTATATATTTTTTTCTTCTTTTTTCTGTATATTATACTTATATTATTATCACTTAATTATGCTATTTTGCTTATCATCAATAACTGTTTCTTGCTAATATAGATAGACTTAATAGTTTTGTACACGCTAAATTGTAACATTCACGTTTGGTTATTCTCAGGTTTAGCATAACTATGTTTTTTTTCTAGTGGGTGCCACTTTGGGCTTGCCTGTTCGCACCCCCTGTAATAAATAAATAAATAAATAAATAAATAAATAAATCTTGCCTGCACTACATTTTTCTTTCGGTGTAGATATCCCCACAGAACAAATTTGCTCTCTTCTTTATTGCTTCTCTTATTTCTTAGTTTTTTATATAGGGTCAACTTTGCTTGTTGCCGATTATTCCCAATTACACCCACGATTCACAGGGATAGGTTAAAATATTGCTTTATATTATTTTATCTTCTGTGTTTCTCGAAAAAATTTTCTAATTTTGTGTCCTCTATTCCAGAATCTTCTAGTATTGTTCCATGCACCTAAAATTGTTAACTTACTCATCATCCTTCCTTTGTCCAAAGTAATCTTTATGTGTTTTCCCTCTTGAGGAGATACCGTTACTTTAAATTTTGCTCTGCTAAATTTGATACCTGCTTTACTGGCCAAAACCTCATTCCAAATTTCTTAAATTTTTCTTTAGATATGTTTTGATACATAGCAGCTTGCTGTTTTTACTGAGTCATCTGAGAATGCACACTCAGATATTTCTATCTTCTACAGATTTCTGCAGCCAATGTGAACCGGTTTTATTCTCCTCATTTGATTGATTATTTCCTGCTGTGTTTTATCCTCACACTTATCGTGTTTTACTTTTTATTTATTCCACCATTCTCATTTTTACCTCTTGATACAATTTTGAGTGCTTTGTCTCTATCAAATAGTAGGCAGATTACCTCATTTCTAGTTGAGCTGTTGACTTGTAAGAACGTGGTCTTGTGTGTTTCTATTGGATGAACTTCTTTTCTTAACCTACCTTCCAAAATTTTTAAACAAATGTGTTGGTTACTGCAGTATCCAAATTTAGTTAAAGACGTCGAGCAAACTTGGGTGTTATTTGACACATTCCAATTATTATATTGTTTCTTTCATTATCTTGGTATCTTGTTATGTGTCTTGCTCCTGAGCTCTATCGTTCTCAGGTTGGTCTAATTCTGTTTCCCTACTCGATTTAACAATTCAAAGTACTCCCTCCAAGAAGTAATGATGTTCTTCTGATTTATTACCATTTCTGCATTCCTTTTCCATCTAAAGGTCTTCAATACCTCGTAAAATAGTGACCTTGACTTCAGTACCAGGTTTTTGATAGGTTTGCCTTGTTTCTGTTTTGTTGTCAAAATATTTATGCCAATTTTTCTTCTTGACCTTTATTTTTTGTTTTATTTCTTCCATCCACAATGCCTTGAAATACCTTTGTGTATTAGATCTACAAAAAATCTTAATAATAATAATAATGGTAAATATTAATCTTTTAGAAGTAACACTCTATATTCGACTTTGTGAAAATGGACCAGTTTACATTATTTAAATAATAATGGTCTTAAGAATCTGACACAGTATACTTCCGTACTCATACTTTTTTTATTATATTTGACTTAAAAGTAAATTTGCTTCAGATTCTTGCGATTTCTGCACTTACTTTGCTTTTCCTTTGATTTGTACTATTATTTTGGTCGTTATCAGTATATTTTATTCTGGCCACCAGCAGGTGTTTATTTCATACTTATCTTCTTTTCATTATTACCTCTTATGATTGTTTTTTCTACTCCTGTATGGTGAATAATGTGTTTCCCACTTCCACCTAGTTCAACTGTAGTGAATTTCTTTATATTTTTACACCGCTACAGTTGTTTCTTTTAGTTGAGTTTTGGACTTTATTAGTCTCCTATAATTAGTATTTAGTATTTTTTTACATCTTCGCTGTTATTATCACCTCTCGTTTAGACCTTTCCTTTCCTACCCCCTCATTCATATCACCTACAATAAAGATATCTGCTCCAAGTTTTGCTACTGTAACACCTATTTTTTCTCAAAAAATAGTCCTCATTTTTTATAAAGTCATCTTGATAGAGTACATACACTTCCATTTTTTTTATTTTCAATCAATATTTTGTGCGTTTAAGCTCTATAGATCAAATTCTTTCTGAAACTTGTGCGTCTTCTCTCACATTATGTCTCAATGTAGTATACAACTTTTCAAATCCTACCAGACTGGAGAGGACCATCTTAAAATTTAAAATAAATGTTCCTGTTGAGGATTACTTATATTGACGAAGATTTTAGAATGCTATTCATGACCGACAATAACATAATAGCAGCATACAAATACCAATCCCAACATTTTATCTTTAGCACTAATTGTGGAACTAATTGTGGAACACACATGTAGGAAAGCTGGTCATTGCAGCGTTGCAATTAAATCTGTTACTGCAGTTGTTTCTTACAGATAGATGGTAGACTTGCTATCGAAAGTATGTCACCTGTAGGCCAAACAATCTGTCCTGTTCTTGTGGAAAACAAATAAATATTTTCCAACAGCTTTGCCAATTTTAGCGTAGTGTTTTTCAGTGATTTGGGAAATATTAAATTGTTGCGTGGTCCTTCTATAACTCATTTTACGATTAAAGACAGCAAACACAACTTGATGCATTGACCCCCAAGATTAATCGAGTAGTTTCGTTTTATTCATGGATAACCATCTAGAATATAAACGTAGGGTGGAAGGGGATGTAGTTCCTTCTGTCTTTCTCCATCCTGTTCCCAAGGCATGCGTGGTGTTCTTTTTTACTAAATTCACAGAAAAAGGGTTAAATCTATTATTTTAAGGAACTGAACTCAATCCGTACTCCTCTTAAAATGTATGGAAACTGAAAATAAATACTTATATGTTTTCTTGTGTACATATTATATATACCGTACGTTTACATATAGGTTTAAATGTTTAATTTGTTTCAGGTAACACAGTAGATGACGATGCTACAAGCTGTTGATGGCAAGGGTGAGTGTGACTTTATTTGCTATTATTTTTCCAGAAACTTTTTTGTGATTGATACGAAATACATGTTTGTGTATGTTGATTGCGTAGTGCAATTATTTATTTACAAACCGCTTAGTCACAGTAGGGCAGACAGTGATAATAATGTATGAATGAATGTGTAATTATGACAAATAATATTGTAGATAGCTGCGTTTTATAGTAAATATATTACGAATGTATGTTGTGCAAGTCGGCACTTTTAAGGTATTAGTATTATTATTTTATAGGGTGTGGTATTGACAGTCCACTGTACTGAAGCTTCAGCATATTGTGCCCCATATGCTTCGATGTCTCTATCGTCTAGAGCCTTCCGATCTTCTATCATTTTCCAGATGATTTTTGTCTCTGCCCTGACCACCTCGTTCGTTGTTTTGTTGTTCGAGAGGACTTAACATCTCCCAGCTTGTCTGTTGAATATTCCTTTCTTCCTGATCATTCAACACCCTCTACTAATAAAGCTGTCGAGATATTTTTCTTCTATATTCTTTGTTAGTTTGCATCAATCGTGGTGTCTTTAAAGGCATACGTKTGTTATTTGGAGACMAATATATTCAAAGTGTTAAATTGTTTTGTGAAGATAGGCAACAGTCTCCACCCGCCTCGCAAATCATCTCTCAGCCAATAACCTCCTGTTTAGTTAGAAATACATCGACCGCACCAAGTCACTGCTCCGACTCCGGCTCCGACATGCATCGCCTTATCTAGAGCGCTTCGATGCGCCCATGGAAGTTGTCAACCTCGAGCGTGTCACTGGCCCAAAAACTGTAATCAAACAAGCGGCGAAATATTAAAATCGTCCGTCCCACGGTCCGAGACGATTTATTATTCGATCATCTACCCAGATCCCTGTCACTTCTAAGGGCCCCTCGTGCGATTAACGAACCTAACCGTATCATTACGCACGGGGCCGGTGGGCACCACATCATTATAATGATCGCTCTCCTATTTACATACGCGGGTTGACTAAACTGAAATTTGCGGCTATAAAAAGCGCCGTCATTTTTTCTGAATGAATCACGCCCGCGAATTTTTTTCACGCCCGGCTCTGTTTCGTTGTTAATTTGTATCTGTATCTGATAAGCGGGCGTGACATCGCTCACATAACCGGCTCTTTGGCTTTTGTTTTCTACGAAAAGGCGTCGTTTTCCCAGGTATCCGATCCGGGCGAAAGCGTCCACGTTTTCCGAGAAACGGCGGCAGTTTAGCCGGAACTCGTCCTCTCAAACACACCGTTAGCGGCTCTCGGTGTATCTATGCATGATAGCGTCATTAAGATATGTTAAAGTATCAATTATGAACGGCGATGACAAGTTTGCGTCGGTCGTTTATTAGTTGACTAACACAGCTCGGTCGAGTTGCGTGTTTTATTATTACTGGGAACGGGAATTGGAGAATGACTTGCTGCGTGAATAAGGAGAGTAAATTGACGACAATTGAGACCCACCTGTTGATTTATCCGGGTACGTTATACAAAAACACCTTCGTTTATATCACCACTGACTTCATTTGAGGACTTTACTAATCGCCGCAGAATTTTACCAAAAACATGATGCCTTTGACGTCCCGCCCAAATAGTTAGAGAGTTGCCAAAAAGACATATGTTAGGTATGGAAAGATGATTTATTGTGATCATTCTGGTCGTCTTCCTTGGATAGTTGTAGTAAAACGACGCAACGGCTTATCAACTTGCGTTTTCCTTGCTTGGTATGCGCACATTTCGATGACATTCCGGATTTTCATTGGTCATTTGTCATGGTCCCACATCTTGTAAAATAAGCATTAGATCGTTTGAAGATTCGATTAGAACCGATTAGGTATTCAAAACTCCCCTTCTTGTGTACATATATTCGACACAACAAGTTATAAAATCGGAAAAAGTGCAAGGAGTCCAACAAATTTTATCTTCATCCGTCTACCTAGGTGCTTGGGATGAACACTTGTTTGACTGTTACTACTGTATAACACCAATAATTCCTTGACCGCATACCATTGTACACTTCAAAAATAGCTCCTATAATGAGGTTCATGCATCTTTTCCTACAACCTACAACTATAACAGATCTTAGCGCAGATGGTCTGATTACTTGCTAACAATTTTTAGTAAATAACACATTAGGCTAGACTGAAACTGATATACATACCTTTGATTGCTTATTTCAAAGCACGACGAATCCAAGCCATTTTTGAAATTTGTCTATACAGTGAGAATGCCTGATAGCCAAAGTCAAAACTGCACTGAATTTCTCCATGCATCGACACTTGTTATTTCAGCTTCGTGTCTAATTTTTAGCAGCATTTAATTGCTAACTTTTCCACCGGTGTTCCCTCGCCGAATTCTTTGTTTCAACTGCCCCCATATTATTTCAATGGGGTTGAAAATGCAGTGATATCAGAGTAATCGTAGAATGGTGTGTCCACATTCAGAAGCGAGAATGTCAATTTTAAATTTCTTCGAAATCTTTTTTGTGCCAAGCACTTGTAGTCCTCTTCGAAATATAAATCTTCTTCTCTTAAAAACTCTTGAATGGCTGCCTTATTAGTTGTTGTATTTGGAATTTTATCCAGTTGCTCCGAATGGTAACTAGCGTTGTCCATTACTATGAAGCTGTTTGGTGGCAATTTGGGCAATAAAATGTTTTTGAACCAATTTTCAAACACTTCCGCATTCATATCAGAATGATAACCGGCGCTTGCTGCTTTTAAGTTTTTACATCCAAGATACAGGGCTCCAGGAACGAAACCATTTTCACCTGCTGCGTGTAGAATCATTATTCTTTTTCTTTTTGACGCCGGAATATTGACGTTGGACTTCCCTGAGTCATCAACCCATCCTTTTTTTATTGTATCATGGGTATCGTACCATGTTTCTTCAGGAAAAAAATCGGACGATTTTCCTGCCTATACATTTTTATAAATGTTAAATAATCGTATCTCCACTTTCTTATTACCTGGCTTTCCATCAAGAATTGCTTCTACTTAACCTTTTTCATCGAAAAGCCAAAGGTTTTAATATGCTTTTGCAGGGTATGCTCGGAGCAGTCGATTAAGCACTCAGGTATATGCCGCGACAGATCCTAGTGATGAGACTGAACACATTTAATTGTTTTGGAGGTACTCAGTTGCCCCACGGCTTAAAATCAGCAATAATCTGTTTGACCAGTTGCTCTACGAAATGTATTTGTCACAAACGCTTCTTAATAAGTTGCTAAATGTAAGCATATATGTAGGTAAAAAATATTGCACTTGGTACTCTTATATGCTGTAAAACTTTAAAATATAAGTAAACACATATGCTTTCAATACCGTTTATAGTAGGAGTAGAATAGTTCGGATTTGTTCTTATTTCCAAAAAAAAATATACAGGTAGAAACTACGTTTATGACCCTCAGGATTAAAAAAAAATTTTAACCTGTGAAGAAACAGGGCAGAGGACGATTGCACACCGTGATCAAAAATTAGAAAGTATGGGCTGCCGCATTAAAATTGGAATGTTTACCGTTCATGGTTGTAAACATAGATACTATTCATTAAATTAGGAAAGAATACGATTTAGTCATACATTAAAAGCTATTAAATGAGAAATATTGGTAGTTTAAAAAATAAAACCAATAATGCTCATTGATTTATGTGTACGGAAAAAAATTCTAAAAAAGCCTAAACACAATTTTTGGATATACGGTCCACTCCGCTGCAAAACAGTGGAACGTGCCGAACCCGTCTGTTATTTACGACAGCTTCAGGTAATACAGGTAATCGGCTGTTCGTATAATGAGTTTCATAGATTGTTGCTTGCAACTATAGCTTTCAAATTGGCTTTACGGCACCACCACAAACGCAAGAATTGTAACCGCTTATTTAAATACAGTTTATCCTGCTAGGTGGATCGGAAATCGTAGTAAAGTAGTCAAGTGTCCTGTTAGATCTGATCTTGCACCGCTAGATTATTTGCTTTAGCCTTATTTCAAACAAAAAATTTACTATATACCTCTATTAATAGCGATGCTCGTAGATAGTAAACGATCTCACAAAATGTACAATCGTTGAAAAAAAAAGAGTATATTGAGAAACTCAACCCTTGGGAACACCAGAAGTCCAACATCAGAAGCGCAGTACCTAAATGAGCTAACATAACTGGGTCCAGCACAACCAACTATAGTGTCAAAAATCACTGGAAACTTTATTATTACGACTGTTATAGGGATTCACAATAAAATTCTGTAGCAATTTATCGATTCTTCAAGAAATACAGACATTTTTTGTCGATGTTTCTCCTGTAGACTCACTTTTATTAAGCAGGAATCATGCAAGCGATGTAAATCTGTGTCATTCAACCAATTAGCTGTATTTTATTACCTATAGGTAGTAATCAAAACAAAGACATTCACGAACTATTAGTCACATATAATAACTTATTATTGAGAGCGCATTTCATATTTTACGACACATTCTTCTAAATAAGCAGGTATACTTGAGAGGATTCGCAAAAAAAATAGTACGTCAGCATTATTTGTAGACATGGTAAATTTATTCTTCCATGCATTATCGATGACACTATGCAATTGTTTTTGTTATCAGTTAGAACACATCATGGAAAGTTTTGTAAAAATATACGCATATAATTCATCATTTCTGTAATCTTATGTGCATTAAGTAGCTAATTACATATATTACTACAATAGTACCAATGTTACTGCAATAAGCCTGGCTTTTTTGAATGGAAATATATCCAACTTGAGTAGTAAGCAATTGTACCCCATAAAAGATAGCAATCGCCATTCCTAGATTAAAAAGTAGTAAACAACAGCGATTTAAAGATTACAAATCGCTTGACCGATAAACACACATTTGCATAAACATCGACTGGGATTTGCTAGTTCAGCCTTTTACGACTACAATCAACATTTTTAACAAATCTTCTATTTGCATAGGTATGTGTATCTCACCTGTGAATGCCAAGGTGACTCACTGTCAAAAAATTCGGTGATCCCCCTGAACGTTGTCCTATTTTCTTATCAGTTATCACTTTATCGAACTCAGGGTCTCCGATGATTCGGGGAACTCTAGTTTAATAATGATTTTCCTCGGGCTAGAAGCATTTCGATTTGCTGTTATCGATGAGATACAATGTGATAAGTAATGGTAACGGAAATGGACACCTTCGGTTCAGCTTATCTAGACTTGCAAAAATAAACAAGCAGGCTTCAGCTTATCTAGGGTAAAGTATCAGCACGTGTAATGCACCTGTAGTACACAGTGCATGGAAGTTATGTATGGTGCTGGTGCCCCTGCTGGTAGTATAGAGTATTATCAAACTTGGTTTATTAGTATGCAGGGTGACAATTTTAAAACAGACAGTACAACCTCAAACAGTTTTCGTGGAAATAAAAATAATCCTCTATTTTATGATCGGGTCTAAATTCGTGAAATTCTTGAAAGACCTCTGATTGCGAGCGATGGTCTCGTTGATGGTACATTGCTGGTCTTTTTGTTTTAAATTATCACTAAATGGCGAGGCCATTTGGAACCTCTGCATCCTTCATCCTTCTGAAAGCCGAATAGATCTCATCCTGTTAAATTTAACGCAACGGAAATGGTACCTACTGGATCCTATTAATTGGAATCAGAATATGCATAAACAGTACTAAAAAAAGGAAGCAAAGCAGTCCACAACAAACTTGGGGGTAGTYAATTCCTTATCTCAGTATTTCATGCCTCACAGAGATTKTTTTATTAAGCTACWCACAAGACCAACGCTTGCTAGCATCGTTGGAGACTGACCCGAGATCTAAGTGTGCATTTTGGGGAATTAAGTCACCGATTCACCCCAAACTTGCTCCACATGTATTATTTACARGGCGCTGCCTAATTGCTCAAGTATTTCGCAGGTACACAATAGCACCTCGCTGAGTAATCAATCACATCGCGATACATCGTTATGAACGTTATCTCCCCATTCATGCCTTCCAATGTTTACACACGGTCGCGAAAGAATGTCATTACTAACAACTCCTGTTTGCATTTCTGCTAATAACCGTCTAAATTTAACCGCGTTACGAGTCTGAAATAACGCGGATTTCCCCGAACGGAGAATGGGAAGCAACCGTAAACTGAGTACACGTCTGTTTGATAAGGTGCTTTGAGAAATCCGTCGCTATGGTCTGCCGATCTATCGCTGAAATGCGCGTTATTAGTCATGAAGTGGTTGGGGTTATGCAAACTGTAGCCTCCTTACCAAATAAGGACGCGTGCCTTTCGATAAAGTGTTGTTACGAAACTGAATACCTCTGGTGGTGGCTACCTGTGATGAGTAACTGATATCCACGAAAATTGTAGGAGCTGTGGTTTTGTTTTGCTGGATAAGAGTAATATTATGATGTTCCTAATAAATAGAAGCCAACAGATCGGTTTTGCATACCTCACAGTACTTCAGAATAGCCAGATGACTAAGGAATAGCTTAAGCATTTGTTGCACTGCTCTGCTGCTGTCTCATCTATTAAACAAATTTTTCCATTATATCAACTGATTTATCCTTTCTTAATGGTCTGGAACAGAAGATCATAATCTTTTTGGCATACCTGGAAACGAACTTCTTCGAATAAGCGTTGCTAGTAATATCTAGATAGTTTATCTTGTAATTAAACTCAGTATAAACAAGCACATTCGATTTACCGGCTTTTACTGGTTGAATTATCATTGCATGGTTTACGTGTTTGTAAGGTGACGTGCAAAATATTATAGGTGGGTCATAAAATAATTTTACGTAAAAAAAAATACAACAGTGCTCGTTAAATGCATGTAGTAGTAAATAGTAATAATTCAAATTCTTTTTGTAATTAATTATATAATGGAACTGTCAATAAATTAATCCAACATACTAATTAGATTAATTGAAATTAGGTGTATTTTCTTAACGGGGTATAGTTTTATTGTGTAGAATCTGAGTATTCTAAATAAATCTTGATACCTTATCATTGAAATCCGGAAATTATTTTGCAAGAATTTTGTGTGCATTATCTGTCATAAGCTACTATCAATCCTTAGCTACCTGTATGTGGATAAGTAAATGGTGTTTGAAAAAAACAATCCAAATATAAGCACCACATATATTTTTATGTCGTTCTGATTGCAACACACCTATAAAACTACTTACAGGTAGTGATTATTGCCAAAAGGACCGAAACACAAACAAAATGAGGTAATTATAAGACAATTTGGGAACATTTTCTTAAAAATTTTACGTTTACGTTGTTGTCCTTGGCGATTGGGAATTGCAACAAATCCTTAAAATATAACCTATATTAAATTGGGTACAAATTAAAATTTTACAACTGGTATCATGTAACTACGTTATTTTTCAAAAAATTTCAACCAACTCGACAGTTTTTCGATTTTTTCTTTTCGCTTTATCACAGTTTTGCCCTCTGCAATTGTATATACTTATAATAATATAATTCTTTTTATGGATGTCTTTATGCTGTGTTCTACTGGCAATGTAAATCCATCACAATGGATTATATCGAGTGTATATAATCAACTACTGCTAAAAATGTTTAGTGGTTTCATTTTTCGTATTATGAGAATTGTTCCTTATGATTTTATTACCGAGAAAATTCCATCCTTATAAGATGAACTAAGATCACTTTTTATTCGTCCAGTTCATCGTTATCACAAAGGTTTCGCTGATCCCAATATCGCTATATTAGCCTTCTTTATTTTCTCTGCCTCTTGCCTCTCTTGTTTCTTTGTTTCCTCCTGCTTACTTGTTTTTGTTGTCCATCTTTTCATTTTTCGCAGTGGTTAACTTTAAGCGTTTCCAAGCAGCCATACATACTTTTTTTCTTTTTTTACAGTCCGCTACTTCAATTTCTTCTCGTTAAGAGCGACCACAAGTGTTTCTGAAAGTTGTTTGGCCCGAGATTTTTTCTTTGATGTAACTAACATCCCTTTTTGCATTTGAATCAGCAGTTTCTCTAATGGCTGTGCCACTCKGTCTTCAGTTTGTCGGAGACCAAGTATTTTTCAGCGTTTTGTCCTTGTAGGATCGATGTATCTGCGAATACTTTTGTGCAGAATCTCACAGCCTGTTTAGGAAGATTCAGATGCGCACAATTCCTCCATCTTCTTCTTTTCAAAGCAATCTAAGGTACGTTGTTTTCACCGAACCACTCAGTGCAAAATGTTGCATTCGTTTCACTTGATTCTCTATTCGAAAAAACTTCGTAACAGAAAACGTGGATGCTTCGACATCGGAGCATCATCAATTCTGCTGCGCGCCATCGCAGGCCGCCCTCGCCCAGGCGATTTTAACAGTCCGCCATCGAGGAGCGGCGGCGATATTTCATTCGGCGGCTGCAATCGGCGCATCGCGAAGAGCTGCACTAAATCAGGCGGAAGCGGCGGTCACCGCTACGCTGCACACAATGGCGGAGATCGACACGGGTTCACGAGATTTCGGAATGCGGGAAGACGGGCACGAATGCAAAACAGCGTGGAAGTACGACCTGAGGTACTATATCGTATGTAAGTAATAAGACTGGTCTGATTTGGAAGCTCAACTCAGCAAAAGTGTAAGGGTGTAACTTCTGAAGGTGTCCCCCGGGGGACTATACTTGAACCAACGTTATTTCGGCGTTTTTTTTTTCAAGTATCTACCAGTACTTTGATATGGGGTAGATAGATTGTACTGAAAACCACTATACTGAGTTTACGAGGGTGAATACTTTCACGCTATTAGAAATGCACGTACGCCCAAACCTAATGTGACATCTGAGGAAATGAATGCTCTTAAGGATTTGAATACAGATAAGTCCATTAGAGCAGATTAAGGTTCAGCTACAGTAATTTTAGATAGAACAGATTACGAGAATAAAGTTAGAGAGTTGTTAGATGAGGAAATATATCAAAAATTATCCCGAGATCCTACCTCAAAAATTTCCAAAATTACCAATGATCTTATCAAAAGTTCAAATCTTTCGAACGAGGAGAAGTCTCTTTTAACTGTTTCCGATTGCAAGGTACCTAAATTGTATGGTTTGCCCAAAATCCACAAAACCAATGTCCCGTTAAGACCCATAGTCAATACGATTGGCAGTCCTTGTTACAGATTGGCAAAATTTTGTGCCAACTATTTAAAACCTTATGTAGGAAATACCAGTAGTTTCATCAAAAATTCTTCAGACTTTATTGATATTATAAAAGGTTTAAGTATTTCAGAAGGTGATATTTTGGTTAGTTTTGACGTGGTTTCTTTATTTACGAAAGTACCCATTCCTGAAACGATAGATATCATCAAATCCAAGCTTAATAGCGATCCCTTAGGTGACACGATAGCCAGATTATCCGAACATTGTTTAAAATCTACTTATTTCTTATGGAATGATAATTTTTATGAACAAAAATCAGGTTGTGCAATGGGTTCACCTCAAAGTCCTGTAGTAGCCAATTTGTTTATGGAAAATTTTGAACATGTAGCGATAAACAGTTTTCAGCTTAAACCAAAATGTTGGTATAGGTACGTAGATGACACTTTTGTTATTTGGCCCCACGGTATAGAAGAGCTGGGTAGGTTTCTAAATCATTTGAACAGTCAGAATCCTGACATAAAATTTACTATGGATTTAGAAAGCAATGGTAGTTTACCTTTCTTGGATGTCCAAATTTACAGAATAAACACTGGACAGTTAGGACACAAAGTTTACAGAAAACCAACACACACAGACAGATATTTACATGCCACATCTCACCACCCTCCTTCTCAAAAGCATAGTCTTATTAGGACGTTATTTGTTAGAGCACAAAGGATATCAGATGAAAGTTCTGTACAAAAAGAAATATATCATCTTAAATCAGCGCTAGTGAGAAATGGTTATAGTAGTAAGAATATTTGGTCAGTTTTTAATAAAAGTGCTCATCCAAATCAAGTGAATTCTCAGCCACGACAAAGCAAATTGAAGTTGAATTTGCCTTATGTATAAGGCCCTTCGGAGAAATTAAGGAGGATGCTTAGAAAACACGATATTTTAGTTGTTGATAGTACATATAATAATTTAGATAAAATTTTAATTTCTACTAAAGATAAAGTACATTTAGAGAGTGAAGGTGTTTACAAAATTACTTGTTCTTGCGGAAAGTGTTACATAGGTCAAACTAAAAGAAAAGTAGGTACGCGTTTGAAAGAACACATACGTGCTACTAGGTTGCAACAGATAGATAAATCTTCCGTAGCTGAACACTCATATTTGACTAAACACATGATTGATTTTGATAAAACAAAAATTTTACATAGAGTAAAATATTATCACAAACGTCTAATAAAAGAAGCTATAGAAATTTGTAGGAATACTAATAATTTTAATAGGGATTGTGGAAATTATGAGTTAGGTGACATTTGGAAGGCTATTTTGTAGTTATCTTCTATCAAGTAGTTCGTGTATATCTAGTAGGTAGGTAAAAAAAAGAAGAAGACGAAAGGTCGGAAAAAGGCGAGTTAACCAAGAAGGGATAACAGGAAGAAGGGCGATTGGTATGATGAAGAATGCAGGACAACCCCCAGAATAAAAGAGAACTGAGAACGAAAGTACGAGAAAATCCAACGGAAAAGAATAAACTTAGGTACATACAACAGAGAAGAATAGCGAATAAATTAGTAGAAATAAGAAAAGAACATTTAATAACGAATAAACGCAAAGATTAAAAGAAAGTTATAAAAATAAAGATACGCTTCAGAGAATTCAGATAAAAATGTTTATCTCATAGCATTCTTGACAGGATAGAAGAAGCAACTCAGAAAGATGGGATGAAAGAGGGATAGAGTAAAGAACATAAAGTAACTGAATCCTTAAATTTTATAATGCCATCAAATCATCAAAAGATGTTTCGACAAGAGAAAATAATAAAACCCACAGCAACATAAGCATGCGAAACAAGGGTGATAAACAAAACAGATAGAGAGGCAATAAAAATTTTTGAGAGCAAGATACTGAGAATAATACATATATTGAGAGATGAAAGAGGGGATGGAAAATAGAGGAGAAGCACAAATGAAGAAGTATACGAGTTGCTATCGAAACCACCTGTTATCAGTGGAGTCTAGCAGTAAAGTCTAGTAGAGGTATAAAGAAAACAGAGGACCAAACAGTAGATGGTTAGACCAGGTAGAGGCAAATCTACAAATACGGTATTAAAAACTAAAAACCTGAATGAGGCGATTTCCTTTGGAAAAATAAGATGGTTCATTAATTTCGAGTTTTATATAAGCTATATAGGAATGCGCTTTCAATTTCTTGAAGCACTTCACCTTTCCCATACACCCAGTCAATCCACCGTCTGCAGAGAGCCAGACTTCTTTGTTCCAACGATTTTCAGCTGAATGACGTCTCGGTCATTCATTGTCTTCGTTGCTGTAAATGCCCCGGCAAACATTTAATTGCGTGGACGATTCGTTTCTGTCGTTTCAGCATATTCAAGAAGCCAACCGCCCTATACCTCAGACCGTGGGTACGTGACCGCGAATGTGGATGGTGTGTAATATATAAAATAGCGAGGATCGCGTATGAACACGATCTTAGCAGCCCGCGTATTTTTGCTTAAGATAGTGTACAAATGTAAGCAGAGTGAGAGTTGGTTTCTTCAGATTTCAGACGTATTGAATGAAGAACAATGATTTGGGTTGGTATTACAAATGCGTGTTTATAGTAAACTAAAGGGAAGTATCGGAAATAAAACCTATTCTGTAGAGGGAAGAATAGGCTTCCTAAAAACAGAGATGGCAAATATATATCTTAACCTAACTTGCCAACATTTTCACTTTCAGTAAACCAGCTAAACAGCTAGAAGGTCTATGTATACTGTCAAAAAATCGAATTACTGCGAGTTCTTTGCATCATTTGAATTGAGCGAACTCCTTTTTAATATTTCTGGTGCCACCCTCCTTACTCTGTCTATGCTGAGTACGGTCTTCTTTACTCCATCCTCTTTTATATACCTTTGTCGATAATTATTCATTATTAACGTCGTTTTAATTTCTCTTTCCTGCTTTAACCTTTTTTGTGTATTGGTGTACGCCTTTATGATGATAGAATTTATTCTCCATTATCATGTTCTATAAGAAGAATCCCATTCTAAAATAATTTCAAGCAGATTACGCCAATCCCACGAAAATGAAAAATTCCCAAACATCCTTCGAAATGCTTCTTTTTCTAAACTGCACATGCCGCTATCACAATGAAATCCCCAGGTGATGAATCACAATTTCTGGCATCTCTGTCCGGAAACCTCGATAGGCGGCTACTCCGCCTCTGTACCCCTGTCAGTCKGACGTCGGGTGGTCCGGTGGCCGTGAGACGTCGGTATTTCGACCACCTCGTTATCACCGGAGTTCGCACGCCTCCGGTGATGACCACCTCGGGTTCGCACCCTGAGAACATGACGAGATAATAGCGCCGGCAAAAGGATGTGAATTCTTTGAGTTTGAATGGACACGTAAACTGTGTTAACAGGAGAACTTGAAGATGAATCGTTAGGCATCTCTTGGGAAAACACTATTTCGGCTTAAATCATATTGGGTCACCATAAAGTATGGCACCAGTAGGATATTTCAGGTTCTGTTCGACCTATTTTTCTGAAATTGTGCATGGGCCTATGGGTAATTAAAATGCATTTTCTGGAATTTTCTCAACTCTGTGTCAGCTCTCGTTTCCGTTTCTTATGAAAATACATTCCACAGTACTGTTAATTTCATGCGACTACGGTCGACTTTTATAAGAGCGTTGAAAAAGAAAAAAATATTTTCATTTAACGATTTGCGCTTTACCCATAATAGATACATGTATGTATTTATTCTGGATAGAGTATTGAAGAAAACCGTAGAAAGCTCCAATCAGATCTCTATTGTCTTAAGCCAGTCTTTAACACCTTCATCAACACGATGGATAAACGCAAAACCACCAGACCATGCTGTACGGGGGCATCTGTTGACCATATGTCCAATTGTTTGGAGGGGATCTCCACATTCACAAGAAGGGTTGATAGATGAATGAATTAAGAAAAAACTTGCATTTCCCATGACCTGTGCGAAGGCGATTCAGAGTGACTTAGGAGATCAGTTCCTGCTACCTCTTCCGTATAGGATTGTCTATAAGCTGCTGATTCAATATATCATTTTTCTTAAGTTATTCAAAATCCTGAATTTGCTACTTTTCTCTCCCAAAAACACTCTGAATTGACGTTGGGATAGCATTCGTTCGATGAGCATCACAGTCTTTCCACATTTCAGAGTATTAAATAATTTGAGGATCAATCCATCTGTGTGGAAAACACAGTATCGTAGGCCGCCGATACGTCTATGAACACTACTCCAGTTTTCAATCGTTTCTGGAAACCAACTTCAGCGCAAGTTGCATCTTTCAAATGGGAAGGGGCGTCAAAAGACACATCATTGAAAGGGATATTTTTTCTTGATTTCAAAAATGTATCACACTTGTATAATTTATTGCTTCTGAGTTAAGAAAAGTGTGATAACAAACTCGGGCCTTGCAAAAAACTTCGCGATAAAGGCAACATTCGTTGTCGCTAAGTAAGAACAAAAACTCTAGGTGATAATTTTCATTCACTTTGTTATTTGCAATCGCAATGCCCCAGTTAACTGCACATGACCGCATCGAAATTTTGATTGGTTGTGGAGATAGAAGGCGAAGTTATTCGGAAGTAGCTGCACTTTACAATGCAATTCATAAAGATCGTGAACCAATTGCCAGATCAACAGTTATTAAAACATTGCAACGTTTTGACGAAACCAGCGGTGTTAAAAATCGTCAAAAACCAGGACCTCCAATGGTTGCTACGAGTGAGGAAAGTAGCTTGAATGTCGTTTTAGATGTGCAAGAGAATCCCAAGTGTTCCGTACAACAGCGTGCTCTCACTCACCATGCTAGCAGAAGATCTGTTTTTATAATAATTAAAAAAAGAGAAGTTTCATCAATACAAAATTCACTTATTACAAGAACTGAGCGAAGATGATTTCGATCGTAGGATAAAATTTTGCTTTTATGAACATGACAGATGAAGATGGAAACATTTTAAATCGGATTATGTTTTCTGATGAAGCGACTTTCTGCCTCAATGGTAATATGGATAGACATAATTGCAGATATAGGTGCGGTCAAGTTTTTACAGCTTTTGCGCGAACACATTACACCAAAACTTATTCGCCCGTTCCCTAATAGTTAAAATGCTGCACGTTTTCTGAACAGATATGGTTTCAGCAAGATGGAGCACCGTTCCATTATGCAGTCAACGTTCGTGGATATATGAATGCGATATTTCCAGACAGATGGATTGGTACGCGTGGAGCGATAGAATGCCCAGCACGTTTCCCTGATCTGACGCCGCTTAATTTTTTCTTGTAGGGGTATCTGAAAAATCGTATTTATGCTGATCGGCAGAACATTAGAACATTTTGAGCATCTTCTGTAATGTAAATCTGATAAAATACTGCATTTTTCACGGAATCATGTTTTTTTTACTTTTTGGGTACCCGATTTTCAACAAATTTATCAAATTATACGAAAGTTATCACCAGTCAAGGAAAAATGGTAATCTGGCTCTTTTGTCCACTTTAGCGATAAAGAAGATTGTTTTCATTATTTTCGTCCTTTGTCAGTCCTAATTATTGTATTTACACTTTTCTCAAGTGAGAAGCTATAAATTGTACAAGTGTACAATGATGTGTCTTTGATTCCCCTTCCCATTTGAAAAAATGCAACTTGCGCCCATATCGCGGAAACGAAAGCTGACATAGAGCTGAAAAATGGCAGAAAATGCATTTTAATTACCCATAGTCCCATGCACAATTTGAAAAAAACAACCGCTGGTTCTATACTTTATAGCGACCACATACATGTTTCAACCGCTAAGCTGCAATCTTCAGTAAGCGACTTCTTTTGAAATATTTGGCTGGATTTAACCAGATATTGTTTTTACCAAAGTCTCAGGAATTAATACAATAGTTTTCACTTATCTACTACTAATTTACTGCATTAATACATGTGAGAAGCAATGGGAGTTTATTTATTTAAATAAATAAATACAGACTCGACAGATTAAAGCACTTCTTTAGATAAATACGAACCTGACATGACCTGAACCAGTATGAAATGACAGAATAAGGAGACTTTAACAATAAAACATGGGGAAATGCGGTTACAAGCACTGCTTGTCCCTGAATTCTTCACAGCCAACGAACAAAGCGGTATTTCGTTTTCGCCAATTCACACATTCGAACGCTCTTTACGTTGTGACCTCTGTCCGGCCATCCCCGTCTTTATGGCAAGTGTCGATGCTTAACGGCGCGTATTTTTTACCGCCTACCGACGTTTATGCGAAAATTCTTCCGGGTGACAATGGCTGAACCGGCTCCGCGGAGGTCCGCCCGGACGAAACAATCAACCCCGGCCAAATTTATGACATCACCGTAAATAATTGCCAATTATTTCCTGTCGGAGATCGCCGGTCGTGATTCATAAACGGTGAAGACGCGGATCCGACTTATGAATATTTAGATGCCCAGAGAAGTGTGTTTGCTCTCAATTTTGAAACGGCGGCGTGATGATGCATTGACCAACAATCTGGAGAGTTTTGTTCATCAGAAATTTGTACGTGTGGAATGTCGGGTTGGAAAATTCCTTTGAGCCACTTCAAACGACAAAGGAAACTATCTAGTGGGATTCGCACGTTGTTCAAACAAATGTATTTTAGGAGGGTGAATGCTTTCAGCGTCCATAAAACTAATGTCCCGTTAAGACCCATAGTCAATACGATTGGCAGTCCTTCTTACAGATTGGCAAAATTTTGTGCTAACTATTTAATTAAAACCGTATGGCCCCACGGTATAGAAGAGTTGGGTAGGTCATWTCAACAGTCAAGATTCTGACATAAAATTTACTATGGAATTAGAAACCAATGGTAGTTTACCTTTCTTGGATGTCCAAATTTACAGAATAAACACTGGACAGTTAAGACGCAAGGTTTACAGAAAACCAACACACACAGACAGATACTTACATGCCACATCTCGCCACCCTCCCTCTCAAAAGAATAGTCTTATTAGGACGTTATTTGTTAGAGCACAAAGGATCTCAGACGAAAGTTCTTTACAAAGAGAAATATATCATCTTAAATCAGCGCTAGTAAGAAATGGTTATAGCAATAAGAATATTTGGTCAGTTTTTAATAAAAGTGTTTACAAAATTACCTGTTCTTGCGGCAAGTGTTACACAGGTCGAACTAAAAGAAAAGTAGGTACGCGTTTGAAAGAACACATACGTGCTACTAGGCTGCAACA
This sequence comes from Rhyzopertha dominica, assembly GCA_025024175.1. Lineage (NCBI taxonomy): Eukaryota > Metazoa > Arthropoda > Insecta > Coleoptera > Bostrichidae > Rhyzopertha > Rhyzopertha dominica. The sequence goes on along the minus strand of QCXZ01000137.1, from coordinate 1,588,039 downwards.
GATAGCTGAACACTCATATTTGACTAAACACATGATTGACTTTGAAAAAACAAAACATTTACATAGAGAAAAATATTATCACAAACGTATAATAAAAGAAGCTATAGAAATTTGTGCCCTTTCACAAAAATGTGGTGTCACGCAGGGTTGTATATTGGGTCCGATACTGTATGCCATATACACAATTAACTTATGTAAGAATAGCCTCAAGCAGTGTAATTATCATTTGTACGCGGACGATACACATATTTATTATTCATTTCCCATTGTCTGAATGCGCCCGCGCGAATGTAGTTATAAACAATGAATTAAAATCTTTACACAATGCATCGAATGATCACCTGTTAAAACCTAATGCCACCATGTGTAAGGCATTGCTATTTGGAGCTACAGCAGAGCGTGCTGAAGCTTTCAAAGTTTTAGATATGTATTCGTCTGGGTTCTGAGGTGATATCTACCATTTGCCACCACCGTTACAAATGTGGGCCTCATTATGGACTCCTCTCTAAGGTTTCATGAACATGTAAATTACATGATAAAGAAAGGTTTCTCAGCTTTAAAATCAAAATACAGATTCAGACATTTTCTTTCAGTGGAGACTAAGAAGTTCTTATGTGATTCTTTGGTACTCTCCCACTTCAAATATTGTGATGTTACATATGGTCCCTGTCTTCTTGCCGCGGACAGTGCACGTGCTCAAAAAGCACAAAATTCGTGTCTGAGATTCATTTATGGCATAAGAAGAAATTGTCGAATATCACATAAACTCAAGGACATCGGATGGCTGGGTTTGTTTGATAGACGCAAGCTACACTCATCAGTATTTTTCTTTAAAATTATTAAATTCAAAACTCCCCTGTATTTGTTTCAAAATATTAAAGAAATTTTCAGGCGAAGTTTTTCGTTTTACATAGCTAACACAATCAACAAGTGTCACAAACAAAACTTTACTTTGTCTTGTGGGAATTTTAGATCTTTGCTAAGGCGGCAATTCATGTCTAAATATAACGATGATACAAAGTAAACTTTTTCCTTTCTTTCTTCACTCTTCTTTGTTCTTCCTCCTTTTCTTCTTTAGATTAGATTGTTACATTGAATTGAGTTGCATACTATGCTTTAGTACATTGTGTTCAAATTAATTAATGTTTTATTTTTATGGTATTAGTTCTTGGTTGCATGGAAGATCAGTGCATTTCTGGTCTAGAAAGGTAACTGAATGTAACCCTTTACCAGGTTCTTTATCTCTTTTGTATAATTTGGCAATATCATTTCTGTTATKATCTTGTCTGTTAATAAATTCTTATTATTATTATTATTAACAACGAAAAGCAGATTTCTTGGAGCTATCCCTAGAAACGCAAAATATACAGGTAAGGGGTCCAGTGGTCGGTTTCATACTTCAAATTATTAATAAGCAGACGTAAATCTGCGATAACAAAAAGAACTGATCCATTTTCCTTCGCGTGCTCTCGAAATAAATTTGACTCACTTCGGCGTCCTAATTTTTTGCTACCCATCTCGGCGGGTGTCCTACTGTTTGTGGCGGTGGTCAGTCCGCGGGATGTCCTGTGAGATTCGCCGCGCCGTTGACCGAAATATTAACACATTCCGGCGGCTCACACCTCCGATGCCGAGGACTGATACGGCGCCGGGGTACTACCTGCAGACGACGGCGCGGTTGCCGGGGAATTTTCAGACGGGGATAGTTTCATTCTTGAAACAAGGCGGGCGGTGGTCAAAATGTTGAATGAGCAGAGAATTACGCGAACCGTTAAACCCCTTAAATATTTGGTATGGACGCTATCTCCATTTAGCGAATCGCAGTCTTCTGCGGTTATAGTTGATGTTTAGGGAGTGAACATGTTGAAAGCCCTAACACAATTAGTTCCATACATCAGATGACAGGCCTTCATTTTTTGCTTATAATTTCCTGACACCTTGCATATGCTTATTTTAAATTTTACGTCCGTGTTTGTGGTACACTCTCTGTACTCTTTACAAGATTTAAAATTAAAAAGATTAAAAAACCGAAGAGAATTGTTTACTTCACATTTTTCGTCAAACCTTCATCTGAGACAATAAATCCCTTAGAGGAAGTGGTGAAGAATTGAATAAGTCTCATACGAGATAAGTGATTTTATTCGATTTCAATAATTCTCCCCTCACTATCAGGAACTTCTCAACTCTCATCCTATTTGGCCGTAAGAAGCTTGGCGAAAGTTCTTCGTCGATACAATTTTGAGAGGCCCATCGTGCTTAATAAACTTTTTTTTTATAACAGCGTAACTAATCATACGATTCAAACGACGATCACGAACAGCAGACAAAATGGACGATAGTTACATGAAAATAATAATAACAAATGGATGTTTCCATATCATTGGAAAACTTCTGAAAACAAATATTTATTAAACAGTAAATATAAAAGTGAAATTATAGCCGAACTACATGCACTTCTTAAGAGCAACAACAGGTTGTACATTATTGTGACAGTTAATGTCAATATATATACATACAGGATGTTTCACGAATGATAATGACTCTGACGTAATTAAGAATGCAACCCAAAATACATTCTCATAGTTATTTTACATAATGGTATTATTTTAATAATAAATTTGGAATCCATGACGACTATACGCTATGGTTCCTGTCACTGCATTTATTTAAAGTAAAAAACAGCTATGATTTTGATTTATGGTGAATGCAAGAAATATGCTTCCGCTGCTGCCGCTTTATACAGACAACGTTTTCCAAATAGAAGAGCTCTTGTCGATACAATTTTCAAGAGACTAGAATTAACTTTAAGGACAAACTGGCCACCACTGAAAAATTCAAGAGAAAGAACAGCAACAGGCACTGATAATGAAATCAGAATATTGAAAATGATTGACGAAAATCGTCATATTAGTCAAAGGTTGGTCCCCAGAGCAACCGGTATTAGTGTATGTCTTCAGTACACGGAATAATTAAAGGCAATCAATTTCATCCGTATGACGTGCAATTGGTTCGGGCCTTAAAGGAGACAGATTATCCTAAAAGACTGGCTTTTTGTAACTTTTTTCGGGAACACCAAAATTTGAATGTGAGATTTTATGACATTTGCTTCTCAGATGAAGCCAGATTTTCTAATAATGGTGGAGTTAACAAACATAACATGCATTATTATGCACAAGAAAATCCACGTTGGATTCGAGAAGGACATTTTCAAACTATCTACTCGACGAATGTCTGGTGCGTAATATTGGGGAATCAAATTGTTGGGCCTTATTTTTTTTGCGATAATTTAAACGGCAATACTTATCTAAATTAAATTTACAAGTAAGACAAGATCTATGGGTCCAAAAAGGTGGGGCACCTGCGCATTATCATAGAATAGCACGAAATCATCTTGATTTGGTTTTGCCTAAACGATGGATAGAAATAGGTTCAATCAATCATTAATTAATCCGAGAAGCCCGGTTATTGGCAAAAGAGCAAGTATACCAAACACCAATTGAAAGAGTAGAACATTTAGAAAATAAAATACGTAATGCATGTAGATCCATCACTCCAGAAATGTTAATGCATGTTAAAAGATCGTTTTGGGCACGAATTCAAGGTTGTGAAAACAGCGGAGGGCGATATTTTGAGCATTTATTATATTGATGTTATTGAATAGAGATTTTCCAAAAATTAAATGTTTATTTAAAGAAAATGATTGAAGTTTATGTTAAAAAAAATGAAAAATTATCAATGTTTCCTCTGCAAATGTATTTTGGGTTGCATTTTTAATATCGTCTGGGTCATTATCATTCGTGAAACATCCTGTATATGCAAAGCTGATTCTATATCTTCGACACTTACATAAAGGCAGTTTAACATGAATTTGAACAAAACGTAGAGTTTATATAACCTGAGTTATTATAAACCGACAAAAAATGGTTAATAAAAGCATTGCAAATTGAGTATTATTGTTATATTTTATTGGCAAGGAAAAATTGGAATTCGGTAATTTCGAATTTCATTATCTTATATATTCCTTTTTTACAGTGGTTATATCGATGTTCAAAGAAGTCTCTCGTTGTTGTTTTTTTGGAGAAGGAGAAAAATGAGCAATTTGTTGACTTACAATGGCTAGTTCTATGTTGAATGGGGTTCCTTCATATATTGGCAATACTGTTAGAGATTTTTGAGAAATGTCCAAACAAGGGGTCCAAGAAATCCAAATTTTGAACTACTACTTCACCTTTGCTGAAGGTTTGAGAAATCGAATGCACATTGTTTTGAACCAAATATTTCATATCTTTCATTATGACACTTCAGTCACTGAAAACAATCATTTACGTAATGCAATTTTATTGATCCAGCTTTTTTGGGTCGAATTCAACGTTACAAGATTCATGACGTTTTAACGCCTTGAAACAGGTTCTGATAGGATGCAGTATATATACACTTGACTTCAGGATGTCCTGAAAAATAGCCAAAAATTTTTGGGTCTCAACTGCACAAGCAGATGAAATTCCCACTTCATCCGAAGCGAATTCCCTAACTAGACCTTAATGAAGACGTGTACCCTTGGCGGTTTACAACACCCCAATAAAGGTACCGGTCCATGGTGGCCGAAAGACATTGACAAAGGTGTCCTAACAAGCGGACACAAAGGGCCCTGGAAAGAATCTACCATAAAATTCGCCCGTTAATGGGTGGCACAGGGTTCCGGCGGAAGGCCTATCGTTTTGTCGAACAATGAGCGAAGTTGAATCGCAGACCTAACAACAACTTGGCTTTTCTGGCGCGTTAGTTCGAACAAAGCGTGCGTCCACTCTCGAATTCCCGAATAATGGAAAGGTGTCCTCGGTGGAGGTGAAATATTTACTAGATCCATTGTCGGCGGGTCGAGAGCGTTTCCTGACGTCTCAATTCACTCGAGGAGGTTCATTGAGTGGCGTTAGCTGGCGCGGTTGCCGGATTTGGGGGTTCCCAGTTAAAATTCTGTTACACTCTTAAGAATTTTGATGTTAAATTTGTAAAAATAATGATACAAAGTTGTAGAAACTTTCTTTTTATCGATCCTGTATTCCTGAAGGATATTCAAATCTTTAATACTCCCCATCGTCTTTTTTAGTAGCTTTGTTGGGTACTTCAATGTTATATATCTTCATAATATAGTATCTTTAATCCAGTCCTATAGTACATTTTGATCATAAAATTCTGTTTTTTAATATCGTTCGTGTTTCACATTTTATGAGGTTGCGGTTTCTAGGGCGTTAAAGAATTAAAAAAATCCTTTACTTTTGGAGTTGATCCCATCCCTAGCTTCCTCTCGAAGAACTGTGCCAGCGTTTTTTCCACGCTCCTTCTCTATTTGTTTAATTTAATATTGAAATCGACTACGATGCTAGATTTCTGGAATAAGTCCTTTGCCTGTTTGGTACTCAAAAAATTACAATCTTCCGAGAATAAGTAGTTGAAACATTGTTATATTAAAGCCTATATGACACTGTTAGATACACAATCTCATCGTGACATCATGGTTTTATGAGCAGAAGGTCGACAACTGCAAATCTAGCTTGTTTTAGTGATTATGTGACAGAATTTGTGGACATTATTAAAATAGTGGACAGCTAGATGTCAAACCGTCAATCTAATCGGTCATTATGTACTATTAAGTAAGACTGAATATGTACAGACTACTTTTCCAAATCGTACGTCAGCTACCCCCGGCGTGCCGCAAGGATCAAATCTTGGGCCGCTGGTGTTTTTATTATATATACGAATGATATTGTGGACTCAACCGATTGTGAAATGCCATTATTCACTGATGATCTGCAGCGTTTTCACGTGTTGATACGGTGGAAGTATTTCTCACTGGAGCTCACCTAATAATTATCATATTAGTAATGTAGTTCTTAGTAGGTAAGATATATACAGGATGTTTCACGATAAATAATGACCCTGACGAAATTAAAAATGCAACCCAAAATGACGGCTATGCGCTATGGTTCGTGTCACTGCATTTATTAAAACTCAAAATGTATTCAAATGATGAAAAAACAGATATGATTTTGATTTATGATGAATAGAAGAGCTCCTGCCGATACAATTTTCAAGAGACTTGAATTAACTTTGAAGATTAACTGACCACCACTGAAAAAGTCAAAAGAAAGAACAGCAACAGGTCCTGACAATGAAATTAGAGTATTGGAAATGATTGACGAAAATCCTTATATTAGTCAAAGGGTAGTCTCAAGAGCAACCGGTATTAGTCTGTCTTCAGTACACCGAATAATTAAAGGCAATAAATTTCATCCGCATCACTCACATGCATTATTATGCACAAGAAAATCCACGTTGGATTCGAGAAGGACATTTTCAAACTATATCTACTCGACGAATATCTGGTGCCGAATATTGGGGAATCAAATTGTTGGGTCTTATATTTTTCGCGATAGTTTAAACGGCAATATATATCTAAATTTTTTAAGAAACATTTTACCGGTACTTCTTCAAAATGTAAATTTACAAGTAAGACAAGATCTATGGTTCCAACAAGATGGGACACTTGCGCATTATCATAGAATAGTGCGAAATCATCTTGATGTGGTTTTGCCTAACCGATGGCTAAGAAGAGGTTCAATTAATTCTTGGGCGCCGAGAAGCCCGGACCTTACTCTTTTGGATTTTTTCTGTGGGGAATATTAAAAGAGCAAGTATACCACACCAACTAAAAGTGTAGAACATTTAGAAAATAAAATACGTGATGMATGTAGATCCATCACTCCAGAAATGTTAATGCATGTTAAGAGATCGTTTTGGGMACGAATTCAAGCTTGTGAAAACAGCGGAGGACGATATTTTGAGCATTTATTATATTAATGTTACTGAATAAACATTTTTCAAAAATGAAATGTGTTTTACAATACCGAATTTACTTAAAGCAAATGATTGAAGTTTATGTCAAAATTTACGATTTTATACAGCCCTTTACGTTTTATATTTTTTAGACGATGAACAATTATCAATGTTACCTCTGCAAATGTATTTTAGGTTGCATTTTTAATTTCGTCAGGGTCATTATCATTCGTTAAACATCCTGTATGGCGTTAAAGMTTTGGGAATTACTTTCATAAAAAACATTGTTTTCGTGTAACACGTTCTGATTGTAGTAGATAAAAGTTATAAAAAATTCGCCTTTCTTTATAGAAGCTGCTGATTTTCGTAATATTATTGCTTTGAGTATATATATTTTTTTAAGTATATATTTTAGTACTGTTTATAGCTCTGTGTATATCCGCATATCGTATTGATTTTCTGTAAGTTGGTGCAAAACCTGTTGTAAACAAATTATATTATAATCGTTATTGTAAGATATATGACAAATGCTTAACAGCAGACTCTTGCTGTTTTTAAGTAGTGTAGAATTAAAGCACGCTATAGTCAGTGACGCCAGTATGTTGGAGAGAACATTTGATCTCAATTAAACAGTTAATTTTTCCTTTGTCACATGTTGCAAACGTAGTTTTGTTAATTGTTATGTGGCTTACTTTTTAATGAATATAATTTTAATATATGTTCGGAGAGCCCAGGATATGACAAGGAGATATATTTCAGGGAATGCCTTACATTACACAAATAAAACTAATAGCGCTCTGTGTTAATCTACTTACTAATAATGCACTTGTTTACGCAGCGAGTGATTTGTCGACTGAAAGGATCTTAATGATGTTCTAATATATGCAATATAGCTCCAGAGTAATGAAACACACAGAAGAAGAAATGTTCTTGACAGCAAATTTTGAATTTTAAAACGACGCTTCTCTGTTATTCTACTGACAGCAGATTGTGCAGTAGGTTTGGTGTTCCATTTTAAATAATTGACAAACAAATCACAGATTTAAATTACTTGTTTGAAAATTGTCGATGTCAATGTCGTAATCTTACAAATATCAGAAAAATGCCAAAAATGTGATTGGTGTTAATGGACAAAAAGTTCTAACCTGTAGATTCTGAATCAGTTTTACCAAAACCTAGTGTGATATTCCGTTTCACGAAGAAGATGTAGCAATTAGGTGTTTCGATTGGTCATTGATTTCAAACATTTTACCATAGTTGCGGTGTGCTTTAGTAGCTTTAAACGTGGCAATGTGAATCATCATTTGTTATTAGCATAAGATATAATGATGTAGGTAATAATAATCAATTTAACTTCAACTCCCTGCGTTACTAAGCTTTATGTTTCGCAACATTTATTGCACACGATCATAATCACTTGGTATTTCCATAATATATCCAAAGATTTATTCGATTATTTTAGACAGTGCTGCTGTCTATGGGGAATACCAGATAATATGGCAGATTTCATCTAATTGTAGGAATATTACCTGATGACATATTCAACGTAAAAACTAAACCGTAAATATTACATCCGTTAATGAGATTTGATTAAGTGATGGGCTTATGTCATGTATCTATTCCCAGTTTCTGGTGTATTTATGTTCGTACAAAATTGAAATTTTTGTTTAGTAACAAAAAAAAAAGAATGATGCATATGCCACGAAATCTTAAAATGCCGTTTTTAATCGTATTGATTCATATCAAAAATAGTTAACTAATCAAGTTTTCCCATGAATTAGACACTATAAGTTAAGAAGTAACACCAATGCACGCAGCTGTCATCTGAAAAAAAACCATTCACGCGAATTCCCTAAATCGGAGAAAAACCGATCAATTCGGCAACGGCGCGCTAAACGGTGGCGCTGTCCCCATTCGGCCACCGGACCCACCGCGCTCCAGGTAAGCAGCGGCGGCACCCGCACATAAATCTCGGGGGTGACAAGTGCCCCTAATCCAACCGGGACGACCCCCGTGACCACGGACGCGCCCCTTTGAGCGCATGTTTGCCGAACGGTGTCGCTGCGATTCGTGACGGTGATTTACAGGGCCAAACAATTGACTGCGGACGGAATTTATGACGACCGAGATAATCATTGTTTGACACCTAGGGGTGTGAAAGTGGGCCGGTTGGGACATGCTCTTTTGGAGGTGATCATTGGGGGTTGACCATGAGATTTTTGTTAGTCCTCTGGAAATTTACTTCATTGAAGAGAAGAGGATTTCTTGGGTGCGAAAAAGTTGGAGTAAAAAACTTATGTTGGGAACTATTTATTCATTGATGGTTGGAAATTCTGTATTTTTTGGAGACATGATTATTTAGGGTTTGAAGGCTTCCGTGGTTGTTGTCGATGACATGTTGTTTTCCGGGCTGGTTCCCACGTTGGTTAACAACCAACGTGGGAACCAGCCCGGAAAACAACATGTCATGATCATTCAAGTATGATAATGCCCACTGTTCTGTTCCATACGTACATAATCTGTCCTGATGGAAATTTCTCTCATCGTTTCTTGAGATACTTCATGAACTTTTTACTTACAACGCTTTTGACTACGTTAAAACCACAATGTGTTATCCAGTTTAACTTAGCACAAAGAAATCACGTGCAAACTTGTTTCCAATATGTCAGTTTTCAAACGTTTGGTTTTAGAAATGTCTACCGCTGTTGCAATAAATGCATTTAGTGGAAAAGTTCTTTCAGCTTTTGAACTCAAACAATTTTGTTACATTTTTAGCTTTGACTTGTGTTAAATAAACTAAAACATTATTTGTTTAGTAAAACACTATTGCACTTGGCTTTAGATTAGTAATTGTGTACCTCAGAGTTCAATTTTTCTCTATCTCAACTAAACTTACAACTTCATAAACAATAGCCTTTTGAACAATGACAAGACACAATATTTTATTTTCTCTAAGGAAGGGATACCAACCTGCTAAAAAGCTCATCACCTTAAGCCAACTAAAAGAAATAGTATTGACCAAAATTTTAATAACAGCTTATTGCACTTGCAATGGTGAAGCTAGTTCATAAGCACAATTATTCAAAAACATTTGATATATACCATCAGGGCCTGTTTTGTAGTTGTCTTCTAGATTGGTCAATCTCGAAAAAATAACATCGGCAGAAATTTCTACGCCATTTAAAAATACATTATTTCGATGGTTTTTAGAAAATTTTAAATCTGATAAATTAGGTTGATCCAGATAAAAGGATTCAACGAGAGTGGTAAAAGGGTTTGCAATTCCATTAGGAGAATCACATGAATCTCCATTTAGCGACATTTTTTGATAACCCTGTACTGCAATTTTAAACTTAGCATATGACCAAATGCTCTACTGTTGGTTAGTTATAATATTTTGTTCTACTTTATCAACGAATTGTTTTTTACACTTCTTTGTAGCATTTATATCTCATTACACTAAATTGTACATAATCACTAAATGCTCATGTTTATTGCGAGGAATTTTCCTCTTTACAATGAAATATTTTGTTGATTTGTTAATCCAAGTAGGAAAACTTTAGATTAATTTTTACATTTTATCATAATAAAGAGACCTGGGCATAATGAATTTGTGAATAAAAATGCTCTACGGAGTCAATGATATCAACAAAAGCAGCTAAAACAGACTAATTAATAGAGGATAAATAACTTTTAATAACATCATATAGTGCATTCTTATAATTTAAATAAAAAATATGATTTTCTTGTTGTACCTACATCAGGTACAACAATTTAGAGATACTAACAGATAATGTTGGATGATGTTTATCAATAGCAAGAAAGCTAAAAGCCTATTATTAAAAAATGTCAAATCCAAACAAGTACCATTATCGTTTGTAATATTGTTATACTGAAAAAACCGAAATATACAAAATTGTAAAATATGATTTCTTCTGCATGATAAGATAGATTATTTGGCACTATGCAATCACAGTCATTACCCAGCTCATTCTGGTAATAAATTTGAAATTTTTTCTCCAATGGGTGAATATTGAATATGTTGTTTAGTATGATCGGGCAACTTACGTTGTTACGTTGATTTTGGAAAATTTGCAGCCTCTTTATTTTTCTGAAAATTCCACCTGCGCAGTATAATGCCATTGGGCCAAAATTCTGCTTTAGTCACTTCGTCCTTGAACTGAAATTTAAGACCAAATTTGTAACTTTCATTTTTACCTTTAGACGCAAGTTTTTCTAGAGAAATATCAGCTGGTGGTAATCTACTTTTAAGATAAATGGTTCATTTGTTTTCACCTATATCTTTTTCGACTTTACGAATATTGAACCACACTTTTCGGTATTCCTTTTATTACTCACTTTACGTAGCTTTCTTCTCAATAATAGTGATCTTTCTTCGTTGCTTTCCAACTTTTTTGTTCCAATCGAACTGAACTTTATCAGTTGTTGTTTTTGGTGATGTTCCTGTTGTTCATTTACAGGTACCAAAATGTTCTTCTCATGCTATTGATTCTGTGACATTCGTCTAACGTTTCTAACGATTCCATCTTTTATGCAATTTGTTAGTTTCAACACTGACAGCTTTTTGGATATAGCACCAAATTCTCTACTTTTCAAGAATTCGATTATTATGTCGTTAGAAAAGATGGCTTCTGGGGTGTTCAAAGTATGGACATTCCTTTCATGTAAACACTTCAGGTTTTAGCTTGATTAGCCCGTTTTAGGCTTCATTCATAATACTCGATTACACACTGGCTTACTGCGAAAATGACAGTTTTCACTTTCATGATTCAGTAAATTAGACGGACCTAAAACTGACGGACACGTACCGCCCCCCATTTTTATACATCGATGGCTTAGCAACAGTTTTAGACTTTGTATACGTTAATTACTAGTTCATTTGTGTCATGACGCTTCTGAATCCTGAACTAATTGAGAAAACGGGTCTCATCTCCAGCAGCCTCTGGCATTTTGCGTCACACCTCAACAAATGAGTGTTTTGAAACCTGCTCCCAACCGTATAGGGTTTGCCAGCTCCGGAGCCGCAAATGAGAAGGCCGGTTATCGAAGTATCGAGTGTCCTTTTCACACAATTCCGCCGATAATTCGTGGAACGTATCTGTTGGGACATGTCTGGTCCCGCAGGCCACCCCTCCGAAGCGGCAATGGCACGCATTCTTTGTTTCCATCCCGGCTGTGAGGAACCTGTTTGTGTGCCAAACAGGAATAATCTTCCTTTTCACCGTTTAATCTTTTACCACGGCGCTTTATCACTCAATCTCCGGGGCCATAAATCACCGACGGCAATCGCCCATAATGTGTTCATACAGCCCTGCAAAAGGCGCCGACCCGAAAATATACAGTTTCGCATTCTTCTGGTGGATGGCCGGACGGCTATAAAGTCAATTGGGCCCGGGCCTCCCTACGGCGCGTTAATTGTAAATCATCTCCAGGTATTTCCGTGAGTTATTGTGTTTGCTTAAGTGATGTCTTTGGGTGGCTGCGAATCGGGCGAGTACAGTTTGACTCCGCTTATTGGGGTTGTAAATCTGTTTTCGGGTGTTACGGAATTCCCTAATAGGCATTGCGCCCCCCACGAACGGGACTGCGATTGTAAAGCGTAACGGAAGAAGTTAAGAAGAGATTTGGTGTAATGGATTTATTAGTACCGGAAAACCTCCATCTAGCTTCAAGGTTTGACGGCGGGAGATGGCATGAAATTTGACACATCATATTTTATACCCACTAAATCGGTCGCGAAATAAAATAAGCAGTGATGGGCGTTTACGTGTAAATTATAATTTTCTACATTACCCGCGTAGAAAATGTAGATAAAGCATTTTGGCGTAGATTTTGAGTAGAAAATATGATACGAGTATATTATGGCTATTGTACCTATATTAAGTGTATTGTGGAAACTAGTTTGTTCCAATTTCCCTGTTTTATGGGCAAATTCTTTAAAATTTCTAAAGCACTACAGTTTTTTAATATTTATATTATTATTTTATTATTTTAGTAAGTCATCAGAGTACCCAGACGGTTTTCTTACTTCTTTGGGACAAAACATGCCTTTCGAAGTCTTTTCTTCTACGAGTATATTAGGTATAATAGGTAGTATATGAAATTGCCCGTCTTCTTCCGTTTATAGACAAGAAAGATAATAAAATCATAGTTTACAGTCTATTTGACCGATTGAGGGCTCCAAAGCACGCTTGTGCCTTATGGCCCTAACAACTGTATGCTGAAACAAGTTACTGTTGTTTAACGTATGTCTAGTTATTTTAATTACTACGAAGTACTATTTTGTTTAGTTAGGAAGCAACAAAAATAATAATATACAAAATAATACTGTCATTTGAGGCATTTGGAGCTGGTAAAAGTACTAAATATTACTAGTTTGCTGTTTATCTACATAATGTTATTTTCTACAGTAGACTTTTAAAGTAGAATATTACATAGTTTACGCGTAGATAATGGTGTAATCTACATGGAGTATTCTACGCGCCCATCACTGAAAATAAGTCATAGAGACAGTTTTATTTTTAAAAATACATCTATCTTGGTGCTAAACAAGCTCTCTTATATGGTACCCCAATCCAAAAGGTTCACTGGTATCACTCCATTATTCTTAAGAATAAATTTTAATAAAATAAATGGAGAAATAATATAATGGGACAGAGGCGGCGTTATAGATTACAAGGAGAGGATTACAAGAGATTACACATGTTACATAACTGATTTTGAGATTAACACGATTACATAGTCCATTTGCTCCTGATAGTGATCATAACACAGCCACAGAAAATCATAGAGTATTGATTCTTAAGGAGACTAACAGTACATTGATATACTGCAAAGAGTTGCTTCTGAATACGAACATGTTCTCTATGTACACTAATCATACAAAGCCCCTTTATTATTAATTCAGTTATTGATGATCTCAGTTAGGTGATATCTAGCGCATTCAATTGTATCGATGTCACGTTTAACAAAAGATGAGTTGATACATTTTATTTGGGAGAATAAAAATCCGTGATCCACATAATGTATAATGATATCATACGAAATACCAAAGGAACATTAATCACCTTAAAAGCTTCTACTAATAGAACCACGATTTCTGATTCAGAATTCACACATATCAAAGACTAATGTATTAACCGATGTACTTTTAGCACAGTTTCTAGTTTCAACTTTTCACACTAGAAACTTTAGAGATTTAAGCTAGGAGTGAATATGTATAAGTGGTAAAGATACAATTGTAGTAATTTTTACTTCCCAGGAAAAGAGACTCGATGGATAACTAACATTATCAAAACTCAGAATTATGAATGCCTCAGCATTATGCGTCAAGCCAACCTTCTTAGATCGCCAGTGCACAGCTCTCAAAAATAAACCGACTACTTAATATTTTAACCAAATTAAGCTTCATTTAAATAAATTGAAATATATTTAATTGGATTTTTAACAACACACCGGGTTTTAATTCGTGCTGATAATGCTTTTACTGGATCCCTAAAACTTATATTAAATAAACTGACTTTCACAAACGTCAGTTCGGATGGATTTTTATTTTTTTTCTGTATTAATTGTTAAATTGTAATGCGAATTTAGAAATTTGGTACACAAGTTGGAGTCATCGCCGAATATATTACAGATTCTGATGTGTATTCCATATAACAGCAGTTGAACAATCTTTATAGGAAAAGGTAGAAGAGCTGAACTAAGCAGAAATCGTCTTACGACTTATCCGACCAAGATTGTCTTTTAAAGCTATATCCGCCCTAAGAGAACGATTCGTAACAACAAGAATGTTGCAGTCACAGCTTCAAAACGCACATGGCGTCGATTAAGCTTGGAAACCATTTGACAATGACTTATTAGTGAAATGCACTTGCCTATAAATTTTACTGCATTTACAATTTCTTAAATAGGACAATTTTTAGGTGTACACGAATAATTAACCAGCTAAATGCTGTTGCCCCTCATTCGGTACGCCCATGTATGTTATTTATGTATGTTACATTTTTGACTGGTGGTCATTTATCTACCATCTCTGGCAACCCTGCTTCACAATGCTTCTTTTAAATGCTTGCTTTTTACTTGTGTCCAACTGCTTTTTGTTTGAAAATGTACTTTTAGATAACTGTATTTTGGAGAAAATATTATCAATTGAATTGTTCTGGAAAGCTTGCCATTTCATTATAAAGAGGAGGTTTTAAAAAGTAAAAGTGATCATAAGTATTTATATATTTTTTTAAAACCAATTTCAACAAAAGATAATTAACTAGGTAGCTTGGAAACAATCTGGTTCTTTTTATCGTGCCCTGCTTAATTAATTCAAAACGTACCACAACGAGTGCACGTTTGAAATGATTCAACTTAAAAATAACTTCTCTCTTGGCCATTCTGTGTTTGTTGTAAAAGAAGTGTTAAATGCAATAGTAGCAACCTCTACCGCATTGCGGAATAATTTATTGGCAGGTTACGTGGTAAAATTTTGTTATTTTATACAGCAAATTTCAAAACCCCCAGAAGACCAGCGTTGTAAGTTTTCCAAAACTTAGCTTTTATGGATTTACGAACCTTGACAATGTCTCTATAGACGGCTTTGTAAATCCTTTTGAATACTTCTCGTTAAGAAGGTAAATAGAGGACGTGTTAATGCAAAAACTGCTTGTATTTCTTTGCATTAATCTTTTGGAGTATGAGTTGTATTTTCTGGCTTACTAGAATTCACTTAATTAATTTAAAATCGCTTAACTAGAATATCCAAAATTGAAATGAAAAAGCAATACCTTTATTACAAAGTAAAAGTCCATGAATATCGGGTTTTCTCAGTCTCAATGTACTTGAAGACGCGTTTATGACACGACAAGTGGCATATTGGCACTATTCCGGTAAAGTTTGTCGGATTTCAATGTAAAATATTGCAATTCAAAATTGAAAACTGATCCATCTTCTCGAAGTGGAGTAATTAATTAATTCTTCAAAAGAAAATATTCTTAATGTGAACTTCCACTTTATTTTTCAATTGTAAAGCGCTTTCGGCTACATGCTAGCCATCGTCAGTACAAACGTTTGACAAAGTCAAAAATCGGAAACAAGCAAACTTGACTACAAACTGAAACTAAATCATCTAAATTAAATTATTTGGAAATTTTAGAGATTTATAAAATTATTAACGAACAAAATTTTACTATTCTAAATGATTTTTGTAATTTCAATTGTCCTATTCTAAATTCTTTGTTTGATCTAAATTAATGTTTCGTTTGAGTTACTGGCATGTGGGTTGCATTTCAGTTTGTAGTCAAGTTTGCTTGTTTCCGATTTTTGACTTTGTCAAACGTTTGTACTGACGATGGCTAGCATGTAGCCGAAAGCGCTTTACAATTGAAAAATAAAGTGGAAGTTCACATTAAGAATATTTTCTTTTGAAGAATTTATTGCAATTCATTTAGGAAGAGCGTTTGTTTAACTCTATAATACTGTAGTATAGCAAGAATTCCTTTTTCAAGTTTAGTTTTCTCATTTATTTAGTATTTATTTAGTATGGCGTTATATTAAGTGATGTTATTGGCCTTAATGCGTCCCCCTGAAATGCAAAATTAATGTTTTAGGGAGCTTTTTGACAAATTGAGTCAAAGCTTATTATGTATTAAAATGTTTATCTGCATGGACCGACCACGTGTGAACTAACTGATTAGTAATTACTGTTAACCAGTAAAAATATGACACTTCTGTCTAGAAATTTGTTCGTTATGAAGGAAACTTAGGCATTTTTAGTCCTCATTATGTAACCCTCCTGAAATTTTCAGTATTTTTACGACTTATAGAAACGAAAAAGAGCTCTCAACACATTTTATAGTTCTGTACGAGGCAAGACGTATACACTTAACAAATGATTGCTCTTTCTTTTTCTATCGTTGGATAATAAACTTTCTATAAAAAGATTAAAGGAGGTTTGTATTTATTATATTTAGTATATTACTAATCAAGAATAAAAAATTACGTTCAAAAAGAGTTAGTCGTGTCGTGAACATCTGACCAATTATCAGATAGTTCTTCAGCGGAGCTGAATTGCGGGCTCCTTCACTTCATCATGTTGTGCAAGTGATCGATCTTGTTACCAGATACCCCCGTGGAACTCACACATCAGAATGCGGCCCGTCCTTCATCAATTGTCCACGTGCAGTTCGTGATCTTGTCTCGGTTGATCGTTGCACTGTCAACATATCCACGTTTATACCAGTGCGTTATTTATAATCACTTAATGGTCCCATATTAGCCCGCGCGCTCCTTTTTTTGTCCTCGATTGCATTCCGCGTCCGAGCACGCTAGTGCTGTCGAAGGGTGCCATTTTTAAGTCCTTGCTGAAGAAGTGACGAATGTATTTGTAAGTTTGAAGAAGGTAGAAGGCGAAAAGGATTTCGAGTGCTTTTCTGAAAGGGGGATGAGGAGAGATAATAAAGAGCTTTCATCAATATTATCTACTGGTCTTTACTTGACTTTTCCTCCTCACTGCTTTTAGTTTATATTCTTTATACTAATGTTAAGGTACGGCATACGGATGCTTGGCCAATTCCAAGTCAGTCTTCTTCTTTTATTGAAATATATCTGAACTGCCGTTTTTTTGTGGATGAGTTGGAAGCGTTTCCAACTGATGCCTTCAATTTGGCAAAGAAA